>MQTX01000106.1:393722-493352 GCA_009735665.1 Angiostrongylus cantonensis
ACTTGCACCTTGTTTTGAGATTCCAATGTTTTTTATTTTACTTAGCAAAATTGGGTCTCTAAACTAGTAATAACTATTCAAGAATTACGATTCAATATCATAATTATTTGTGCAACAAAGAAAACAATGGATCTTTTCATTAACATATTCTTTTAAAGTTTACCTGTAAAAACTGTTAAACTGTAAAACTAACTGTTTAACTGTAAAGGAGGAATTAATCATTGTTTACATAACTGAACTAAAAAGTAAGCACCATTCCTTAACGAAACTTATTAATTCTTTATTCTACTTAGCACTTATAGAGCCGTTCATCAATTACTGTGATCACAACACTAGTTCTTTTTTCATTCGGCTCGTTGCTCCGCATCCGTCATTAAAGAAGGTCTCCGGTTTTTATGCTGGTTCGGCTGTGCTTGAGGACTTTGTCATATTAATGAATGTGGCTAAATACATGTCGATCTAATTCTCTCTGAATGCTCGGGTAGCTTTTCTGGGTTCACGGCACTCTACCAGCTGTGATCGGTCTCACTGAATAGGAAGGAGCTTTTCCCAGGAAAATCTGGCATCAATTAGTCGACTCAACATGGACGGACGATCCTATTGGTTCAAAGCATAGGATCGTAGCAAAAATCAGCAGGATACCTTTTTGTACTGCGTTACAGTTGCTCAATCGGTGTAGCACTAGAATTTTTAATGATTTCGGTTTGGCGTGGCAGAGGCAGGATTCTTGATGTAGTCCCGCTTAGTTTCTACCTAGATTCTGCACCAATTCGCAGCGAAGAAATTGTCTACAGTCGATCACAGCGAAGAATTACTATCGAAACACCAATAGTATTAGAAAATGACGCTAGTAACAAAGCTATAAAAAGAAACATGCTCAGAAACCACTAGTTTTTCACGCTTCGTTAAAGCTTAATTGAAGATCCTCAGGTTTTTGCAAACTTCTCACATGTCAAAAACTTTAGAAACCTGTAAAAAAAATTATTGAAAAGCTTTTTATTTTTATTTTCACTTTTTTCATTATTTTTTTACTTAAAATTTCGAAGAGACTCTTCTCTTCTTACCTCAGAGACTGGAAAAAAGCTTTGAAGCTTTATCGATGAGCATTGATTCATTTTTGATCATTTCTTCGCACTAAACCTTTCATAACTTTTTACACTCTTGCTCTATTGTAATGTTGCTGAGTCAATGGATATGGATTTGATTCGTACACTGATTTTCGATGATCTCAACGTATCGTTGTACAATCGTGTACTATATCAAATGTTATTAGGCGGGCATCAGAAGATATGAGACAAGAGGATGATCGTTCTTCTTTCAGATAGCACTTAATCTCTCAATTCACTGTCTTTCTTCTGACCTCCCTGTATAAAATCTGGAATGAATCCTGAAAATTGTAGTGAATCTCAAGCTGACTTCTATGTCGGACCTCCTCCGTGCATATCTACAACGTGCAGTTTCTTCTGGAATCATGCGGTATTGGTGGTATGTTTGTAAAGCTCTCAAACCAAGGAAGAATCGGAGAAAATCAACAAACATAACCAGTGCTCGAGCACTCGTCTAAGTCGGCTTCGATTCGCACCTAGGATATTTCCACTAGCCAACGTATAATAAGATCGCCGTTTTCTTGTCTCATTGAGGTTCGAATGGGAATTGGAGCACAAATGGAACTTTTCAGTTCGACTTGTTGCATTTTCCAAACTCGAAGAAAAAACTCTTTTTTGAGAAACTCTTCGACGGTACTGGCTAGTTAAATGGAAAAATAGAGGAAATTATTGTCTTTTCTTTCAGTATTCAAGCAGAGAGAGCAAGAACAAGGGAGAATAAAAGATCTTTACAATGTTTTTATTCGCTGATTATCTGATTTCAATCGCTTTGCCAAATCAAAAGCAACTATCGGTAAAACCTAAAATTAGTTGTTGAGAAACAACTATGATTTGTATGTACATGTGGGCTTGCGTTTGTGACATTCCTCCCGATCTTTGCTAATCACACGGATCGCTGCTGTTTTCGAGGAATCTTACTCGTGAGGTAGCGAACACCTATCACATCTTCAAAAACTAGCGAAGGTTAGCGATAAGTATTGAGGAAGCCATAACGCTGCCATTTACTAAGTATTTAAGTATATCAGGGTTTCAGTTTGTGTTTTCGAGTAATTGCAAAAAAAAGAACACAATATTTAACAATATTTCGTAGAGTTTAGGACTGACCACTCTCGCACTTGATGGAAACGATCTCGTTCCGAGCTCGGATTTCGGCCGTTTCCACAAGGATCTCATTGTTTGAACCAAGTACTTTGATACGCACAAAGTAAGCAACTCCAGTGGGAAGTTTTGGTATCTGAACGGGTAAAATTTTCTGGAAGCTTGATAATTGAAGATGACCAGTTTGTTGAAAACTTGAATGGCTACCTTAAACTTAAACGATCGAATGAAGAACAAAGGAAAGAAACGAATAGCAATTTGCCAACGATAGTGTCGGATCTTTTAAGAACTTCAAGTCAAATTCCTCACTTGCACTCGGTATTGGTGATTGGGTCCTTTATAGGGAATAATTCCTGAGTGGACCATCCAATGCTTGTCCTTTTCGGCTCGATACTCTACGAGAAAACCCTTCACATCAGAGTCCGAATGATCGCCTGAAAAAAAATTATACGATTTTTCGTATGAAGACGACAATCGCAATAAAAATACCTGTTTGGATTCCTTCCCATTCGACTGTTAACAGGCTTTCGGTACCTCTCGATTCCCTTCGAAGACGTAATGATTCTGAAATCACGATGAACCCGCCACAATGAACTCTTTTCTCCTAACCAAATTTGTACAATCCACTTAATAGCTTAACTTATCACGAAGAATTCGACTCTTTTCTTGTATGGTAATAAAGTCACCTTAAGTCGAGGCCGAGTCATCTAAACTAAACTGGTTTGCGTTTCATCAATCCAGTTCTCGCAATGGACACCTAACCTAGCCTAAATGGAAACGAAAACGCGATAACTAAATTGCATTTAGCTTAAATACGAAAAATTACGAAAATAACTTCTTCGCGACCTCTTAGAAGCTGTCGAATGATTCGACTCCCTTAGGTGAACTTTGGTGGAGTCTTTGAGATGTACCAATCCCCTGGCAATGCCTTTATCTACGATGGTCTTCTCTACGACATTTTCTAATCAACTACCAATTACGGAAGCATCAAGCATTAAGCAAAAAGGCGTCACGTAGTCGTCAATCGAACCGGTTCTAGACCCGACACTCGCTATTCCCATATTTCTCCACTTCATCAGTGGAAGATTTCCCTAAATGCCACCTACAATAAGGAAATCGTTGACCAATATCAGTGACTGACTTCTGGAAAAACAATGGATAAACAGCGATCACTTAGAAATTTGTGGATGCAGCCATAGGAGTTTGACTGGCAGATCTTACAGTATTTCTGCACACGCGTTGAAAACATTTCATAAAAACGTTATTAAGAGTATTTTTTCTTTGATGAGCTTACACGAGGTTGATAATAATATTTATTACCGGCTAACGTTTCGACGTCTTCGTCTTCAGAGTGTTATTTTAAAGCAAAAACTATTAAGCGGAAAAAATGAGAATCTATTTTAGTTTGTTTTTTGACGTAAATACTTCAATCTTCTCCGTAGAGTAACGGAAATTGTCAAGCAAATGCAACTGTTCGGTTTTAAGGCAGACTGATGCTCCGCAGATTTTTCTTCTCTGCCCTTCAATTTGACGAAAAAACTCGCTCTATCCATCATCATGTGTAGTTTTAGAGTTGGTCGAACTATTATTAAAACTGAACCGACCAGAATATTTGCAGCTAGTAATTTTGAAACTAAAGGTTAAAGTAAAAGAAAATATCCTGATTGCCTTATTTTTCTTCTAGATTCCGGATGCCCCAATCCGTTCCACAGTTTTCCGGGATCAATCGATTCTCACAATGTGATCGATTGTTATTAGGATCGTTAAAGAAAAAGCTATATTTTCTTGCTGTGCTTGAGATGTGACAGCTTCCATCGCTACGAGGCGTTTGTGCGATTTATGAAGATGGAAACGGGAAAAGTGCTATCGCTGCATTCCCTAACTAGATCTTAATCATTCGCAATGGAATTCCTGTCACTGATTATCACATTTCAGCAGAATATGTTGGAAATTCGAAGGCATTTCGACTATGGATCTGATCGATACCTGAGAGGGCGACGATGACGGAGAGAGCGACGAGCAACGTGGCCGCTGTTCCCCTCGAAAACGGACCCATCTGACCTGAAAACCTTGTCAAGTAATCGTATGGACAACATCGTGAGCACAGAAGTTTTTTCAATCGAAAGTGATAAAAGCGCGAATCAAAAACATGCTGATAGATTGACTGATCACGATGGGTTTCAAATTCATCTCGTTGCAAGAGTTGATGATTCACTATGAGAGTCGGTAGACGATTACAAAATTTTCTGTTAAGCAACAAAAAGCATAGTCAGACATATTTCATACAAGTGCACATCAGTAATTCTCCCTTTTCTTACGTCAAAACTTCAACTCCTAGAAAAGGACAGCTCCTATCATGCCAAAACTAACCAAAATACTAGACGAAACCCCAGACAGGTAACTTCAATACTAGAGATTTTTTTAAAATAAACGGGATACGGAGATGCATCTATTCTTGAACAGAGGTCAAATATGAAAAAAAATTCATCAAAAACGATTGTAGAAGACGCGTAAACGAAAGATAAATCGGGTATTAATATAGGACTTTGGAGATCGTCTTAAGTAAGGCATTTAATCCAGCTTTTAATTAGAATCTCTTTTAAACATCCTAAGCCTCTGCTCATGCAGTGATACCACCACTAGATGTTTCTTAACCTCGATACCTGCACAGAGGAACGCTAATATGGAGGATACCTTGGGAGTGTTGACATTGGAACAACTTCCATATGAATGTTATTTTGATGACTGGGCATGAATTTTTTCTCAGTTCCTTTCAAATAAACGGCTAGAGCGTTTTTAGGCCCTTATACCAACGTAGCAGTTGGCCTTCGAAAATAGGAAAGAGCACCGCGTTCCGATTTGGTTTCTTTTTGCCAGGAAGCAAACCACATTCTCTGCATAGGTTTATTCATAACTGGATTTCTATAAAGAAGCACAGAAGTCAAGCTCAGCATTGATAGTTCTGCAAAAAGATTAACCCCATCCTTATATCCCGTTGTAAAAAAAACCAGGAACACCATCTCATTAAGTGGAGAGAATAACAAGGAAGTTTATTACACGGTCCGTCATCACATCTACTGGTTGGACGTTACCGCTCCTGCATTCGATTCGTTTTTCCTTCTTTCGTCGTCCACAAAGTTCTTCCAACATACCGCGTATTTCGGGTAGTGTCTAAAGATTTGTTTTTCGTTATGAATTTTTTAGAGTGCTGATCAACTCGACTCTCTTTGAAATCTTCGGAATAGCCGAGTTAGGGCGTAACCACCTGAATTGGAGACGACGTTGAGGAATGTATTTAGAGGATTAGTGCCCATTAAGTTATTTTTAAGCTTTTCTACTACTCAAAGAAAAACTGAATCTGACAATGTTGCTTCACATGAGAAAAAACCCTTCAACAATTGATAGCATAACTCAAATGCCAAGTAATCAGTGGCCAAAATCACGAACAATGCGACGAACAGCAGCTAAAAAAACCAGCTAATATCAATCTATCCAGTCATTATTATTGAGAAAATTCTTAGTATTGTTAACACATAGGAGAGCGTAATGAGGCTGATAGCGCAGTGGCAGTGATGTCCGTCATCATGAGCATAGTGCAAGTTCTATTTCGCTCCAAGCCAACCAAACCTCTCATTCCTCCGGTGTTGGGAAATTGGCACCCGACTTATCTGGTAAAAAAAATCACTCTCTGCAATCCATTTGGAAACAATCCAGCCTGGCTATCTCAGAACTGTAGGGGGAATTTCTCGACCAGCATTCTACAACATTCACGATGAAATAAAAATCCTCAAGCAGCAACCGAAGCCACACGTAAAAGTTGGAAGACCTTCGTGGATGATGGATGCGAGGAAACGAATCGAATGTGAGGAGTTCTGCGATCCACACAATAGACGTGAAGACGGGTCAAAGAAAATAACAAAAGAGTATAAGAAAATATTAATTGAACTAGTCAGCCGATCTTTACCAAAGATGCAAGCTTGGAATGTCAAATAGGATGTTATCTGCGGACAATACAGCACCTAAGCATAGGAAATATTATGAAAGTGCAACTCACTCATGCTTACAAATTTTCAAAAAATGATACGATGACTGTCTATCGATGAAAACAATGAAGATACAAGACAGCAATTCACCCGAAAATTATGAAAATACGTAAGCCATTCGATTCGAACCGTATAGTGAAGAGAAGTTGAAATGAAAACGTTGCAGTTACCGGTGACACAGCACCGCGAAAAACTGTAGATGCGCTCATGTGCAAATTCTGCTGGGAAATTAAAATAAACTCAACAAGAGAACGACTGGTGATGGTGGAATTTGAGAGAAAAACCTCAAAAACTGGTTGAACGAAAAAGAAAACATTTCGAAAAATGAGCACTAACAACATCGACGTCACGGTCAGAATCGTAGACAACCTTCATCAATACTGAAGTCTCGAGTAAGCCACGAACTGAACTCAAATGAACATTCACATTGTGTGAAGAATGTTCTACCTATATCACCTGTATCACCTGCAGTTCCGTCGATCGTCGAGCGACTCGAGCAGGCGCCAGTAATTCTTCCATTTTTCTCTGTCGCGTACTAGAGTAGCCCAGTGGGTTCTGCTCGCTCTAGGGACTCGTCGAGCATAATATCTTTCTTCTAGGCTCTTCGTGAAGAGCTCTGACCATCGGGTCAGTGGTCTTCCTGCAGTACGTTTGACATCCCGAGGAATCCAGTCACGAACGGTTCTTGTCCATCGGTTGCCATTCATACGCATTACGTGTCCGACCCACCTTATCCTCCACTCTTTGGCGAATGTTCTACCAACTGAAACAATCAGAAGATGCCATTCACCACTGAACCACTCCATTTAGCAGATGCAGTGATGCAGAAAGGATAGTAATAAAAGGATAGTAAAATCATAAAAGTACAATACTATGCAAATTAATGTGACGACGAAGACGGCTTCCATAGATGTATAGGTCTGTGTTCGATATTTTTCTCTCATTCCATCACCCAATCCAAATAAACGGACAGCAGTCAATAATGATAAAACCTACTCAACTGCTAAAAATTCCAAAATCGAATCGATTTCTTAGATTCCAGATTTTTTTCCGATGTTTAGTAGCACTGTTCAAAAAGCAAAACAAAAAATTTTGAAAAGTAGGAAACTAGTTGAGAGAAAGGCGGAACGAAAGACCCGCTTGGTGCGCGGTGAACGCGGTAGTCTCCGGAAAGGGTGATAGCACGTTCAATCCCCACTGGAGACAGCTGCGGTCTGGAGTTTTGCAGTTATCCCAGCACAATTGTAAAATGATTGTGTTCAATGAAACGATTAATTAGAGATACTATGAGTGTTAAAGCAAGTATGTGAGTGAATGATAAAAGCTTGTAAGAGTTACTTGTGATTAAAAAAAAAAACAGACTAAACGAATCAAACACTGGAGTGACTTCATCGCAGTAACAGCCAATGAGCAAAAGACCAACTCTGTAGATTAACCATAAATAATTATACAAAAGTATCCTGATGACCACTACCGCAGCCTCAGCGTTTCAGATGACAAGATGGAACATAGGCATTCACTGTAGAATCACTCGAAGGAAACGCTCGGCTTAACGCTCAAGAAGAACTTTCTCGTGCAGTTGAGATTGGGCCGACATCAATTTCTTTGCCGATCACTTATTATAAAGGTTTGAATGGATGCATTCGCAAAGTTGCAATAAGTGTCAAATCGGTAGTCAGCCGGAAACAGGCCGTTCCGACAACAGAAGACTTCCTATGCAATCGAGTTCCTAGCTGAAGTTGTCTATCAACGATGGCATTGCTTTCATCAAATATTGTTTCCATCCACCCGTATTTTTGCAAGCAACACCGAAATTTCGTAAGAAAAGCTAAATAACTGCTTATTTTTTTAGAAAAAAAAAAACAAAGCCTTGGGAAAAGATGATCGAGAATATTCCGAAAATTCGGTGCATTCCAGCGATACCAGCAGGTAAACGGGCTTCTGGAACTATGCGAGATACCAGAATTCAGCTTTATAGGTCAAATGTCGTGGATATGATGAGAATCCGAAAAGAAGAAACAGAAGAAAGAACGAATGAAAGAGGATGTGGAAAAAAGCGGCGGGAAATTACAAACACTTTGAGTAGTTTTATGCCGAAAATGCTGAAAAAGAAACCAAATCAACGAGAAAAAAGGATCGAAGCAAAAAAAAAACCGATAGCGGATTATTTCGTGTAACGACCTCGAAAGGGATTCGCGAGAAAACAGTGTATACGAGTACTCAGTGAGAAAATCGAACAGCGAGCGGTAAATAGTTTTTGAAGCGAACGTTGCTGCATCACATCGTCGAACGTTGCAAGACCTACGCACTGCCGTCGGCCGACGACGGGAAAATTGAAAACTTGGAAGTATTTAGGATGAAATCCACTATACCGTAGACTATTCTCAAACACACAGGTACTTTATCTGATTCTTGAAAAAACTTGGCGAATGCGCAGTGAGGTCACCAAATGCCGGCGCGTTTTCTCGAGTCACGAAAATGTGTGGGTGACCTATCAACTAGGGTATACGGTCGGTGGGATCGTAATGAACGAATGAATGTGATCGGCTGTCTCGCCATATCTCGTCGCCGAATCTGCCCCCGCCCTGATGGAGTCGTCAAGGTAAGTAAACGTGTGGCGGCTCGAGTAACAACGTTGCTACAACCAGCATTGTGGTCAGCATAGACGGAAGGGTCAAAAGCACACGGAACGATTTTGCAAAACAGAAATGTTAGAAAAAACTGAAGGACTTCTTGCAAAAATACGAAAAATGGGTTATGTGATTGACCTAATAGGGTTTAATAATTCTTGAACGGATGCTAAAAAATCAACAGTCACCGGGAAATGAGGCACCCGGGCACGCCGATGTGGAATGTGCGCTGCCGAGGCGTAAATATTTAGTCAAGATATGAACAGGACATGGGACCGCCGACTCCTGGCAGTGTTCACGGTATGGATTTGAGTATGATCGGTTCTTAGGAGTGAATGGAATGTGGTGGAGATGGCTGGGCAATAGGGCGTGGTGCAATCACGCCGCTATTGCTGGCGTGTTGATACCACCAATTCTCTTCATTCCCACACTCTCCAAAAAGCGAAACGGGTTTGGGTAGCGCCATAGTAGGCACACGAAGACGTCTTCAGTCCATTCTTAATTCAAGGATAACATTATCGTCGCGGTACAAAGTCAACTGTATCTCATATTCGACCCGTTGACCTTCTCTTTAGTCTTTCTCGCATTTAATAAAGCTCGAGATACTACGGTAGTCTTGAAAACTGAGGTCGGTGCACTAACAGGATAACATTGGACTGTTTTCATCCTCTGAAAGTTTTCGTCTGTTTAGCTCATGCTAGTGAATTCCACAGTTATTCACACTTCGTGGAGAAACTTAGGACGTAACTGAGATGCTGAAGTGGAATGGACCTTGAACAAACGTGTAACCTACTGCTATCTCTCTTCGATGTTGGTACTCCACCTCGAATTACATTTTTACGTAAGTGAATCTAATCGGTTCTTTTGCAGAAGTTTAAGAACTGCCCTTCATGCTCTTACGGCCGAGCACAGCCGGTCCATAGAAATATGTCGTCATCCGCTTGAACACGTCCGCAGTTTATTTGCAAAGAGAAAGCCACAAATTCACCGAACAAATATAGAGATCAACAGGAGACTAAGAAGTCGCCGATAAACTTGAATCTTCATCGAAAAGTTTTCTAAGAACTGAAAAATTCGAGAAAAGGTTGAAAAAGTCGGAAAAATAACAAACAAAAACGTAAGACATATGGAAGCCATGGGTATTGACCTTAAGAATTATGTCGTAATGAGTTGTCCTGTGAACGGTGTGTTTACTTCTAATAGTGTTTATCACAAATGAGTGCTGAGGAACTGGTTGGCTTTCGTTTCCACACACAGCGGTAGTAGGTCGGAAAGAGTGGGAACGAATTCTACCGCTGTAGCTCCCAAGAAGGAACACTAGTAGTACTTTAGAATTGCAACTGCTCCTAATAAATCTCTTTACAAGTTAAAAAAAGCAATTTAAGCAGGTTCGGAGCAAGTCAAAATGGCCGAAACCCATTCTGAAATTCTTTATTACCTAATGAGAAAAAAGTGAATTTGGTCTTTGTTTCGTTGTAAAGAACGGAAGAACGACAAGAGCACATCCAAATTCGTTGTTTCCAGTGCCGTTTGCTAAATTAGGGATTTATTAGAGTATATCTATTCGAGTGCGTATGTGGCGCAGTGCTCGGAGGAACCATGCAACATACACAAGGGATCGATCCCTGCGATCGTGGTCCACCAAGCCCTTCATCCCTCTGGGGTCGGCCAATTAGTACTAGACGTGTCTGCGAGGATAACAGCACTGGCTCGATACATCGGCAGGCCACCGCGAGTCATTGTAAACGCCAGATATACATTCAATCACCTCCCACGGTAGTTAATGAAGTCGAATGCACGGCGCATCCCTAAGGGATTGATCAAGGCCAAGAGCTTTATCCTTTATATCTATTCAAGTATAGTTGTAAAACGTTGGATTGAAGCGACATTGTGAGAGCTTCATTTGCAAATATGGCGATGGCCATGAGAAGTAAATCATAACTGATATTGGCTTTTACGCCAACCGTCACCGAACCAACCGCAACAGAATCTTCTATAGATGAATCAGTGTTAAACTCAATGATATGGTAGAATTTCTTCGAAAAGAACAGAACATGTGGAAACCACTGTCCTACTGTTCAAAGTGTATGAGAACGTTTATACGAATCAATCGAAGTTTTGTCAGGTAACAATAACCTTGGCGATGAGAGTCGACTCAGCAACGTTTTCCACGTCATGCGATCTAGGTTAGTTCGTAGAATTCACTCAATGGTTCTCTATTCAAACAGCTGTGAAGCTAACAGTGACAGCCAATGAACATCTCAACAATTTATAACTCTCGGTCTAGCCAGGTGAAGTTCGTTGACAAAGGAGGGTCACAGATTGGAAAAGTTTTAGTGTACCACTTGGAGTAGAGAAAAGAGGTGGAGCATTTTATCCATGGCAGATTTCTTTCTTGTTTAAAAGTAGTAGCATTCGAAAATGGATGACGGTGTCGTGATCAAAGCGCGATAGGTGTTGACAAGATAGCGATGAATCGGAAAATCGTTGGAAAGAAATGCTTAAAGGGAGTAGTATGGATTGCTGTTCCTTCACTAGAAGCTATCGTGTTGCCATAATTTCGCTGCAATCTACTCATTTAGTGTGACGATTGTAAAGTGAAAAGCGTAGAAGGCATTTCGTTGCAATTGACTGAGGTTTGGTGTCGTCAGAATTCTCTCGAGCTGATGATGTTCATCATCGACAATTGGTGATGCACCTCTATGTAATTCCTCATGTTCCTTCTTCCTTTTGTTATTCAAAGCAAGTAGAATATTGAGCGATACGATAAGTTAAGAGACGTAATATTAAAAAAAAGTAAACGGTTTTTAAAAAAATGTGGATATAGAGGTACCACGTAGGAAAAATGTTTCGCTACCTCATTATTCAAACGAAACAGCAGAACTGAATCAAGTTGTTCTACAATGAGATTAAGTACACAAAATGCAGACGATTAAGGGCTTAGTCACACCCTCCACCTTTCAACGATCCTTGGCAGATCGAAGGCCGAGAGGGGGAAGTGGGCGGCAGAAAAAAAGCAGTAGTGGCCCGAAATTCCTTTGCCAAACATCGTCTTGGATTGTCGGGCCGCGCACCTCGTCTTCGCTGTGCCCACATGCAATATGCAAACAGACTCTCAACTTGCAAGGAAGGGCCACGACAACGCCGACGCACGTTCCCAGCAGGTTCTTTGAATCACCCACACCCACATACGGCCGCAGCACTAAAACAGTGCCTGTGCAGGTAGGCAACGCCCTCTTCTCGCGGACGACTGCCATCACTCACTCCAGCCATAGCCCTCCCGTCGTGAATCTTGTAAAACATAGAAGACTAGGGATAGCACGTAACGTTCACAAGAGTGAGAGGGGCCATGGAAAATATCGGGTCGTCCGAGAAACTTATTATTTTCTTTACGTGTTTAACCACCAGTTGTAGGTTTATTTAATTTTTAAGCTTGTTCAGTAGCAGTTTGCCTTGACGAAGTGAATAATTTGTACATACTTTTCGAGAACTAGGGATAGCACGTAACGTTCACAAGAGTGAGAGTGGATGTAAGGGCAAAAATCATTTAGAGAATTCTGAATACTTTGCGTAGAAGCAGAAGTAAATTTCGAATTACTGCAAAACTAATCGTCATTCGTGCTTGAGCCGGTCGTACTAGGGAAGCAATGCGAAGCTGCATGAAAGCAGTATGCACTCTGTTTCCAAAGCTTCGTGGCGACCTTATCAGTTTCAGTTTCAGTTTACCAGTTATCAAAGATATTTGTTCTTTTCATGCTTTCCTTCATAATTGATAATCAAACTAGAATGTGTTATTCAGTTGACTAATTCCATGTGAAACTTTTTGGAGAGCATGCCATAATAGAGAAGAGAAGTCAATAGATGCTCATGTTGAAGAAAGAATTGCCTAAACGACTGCAGTTTTTCTGCAGCGTCATAACCGGATCGCAGTCGTTTGATGTTATGTTATAGCTTGTTAGAAGGTTTCACACACATTGATGAAGTGCAACTTGCTGACCTGACGCAAAGGTAACTCCTCGAAATTGTTTCAGCCCCACCGGCGTCACAAATTATATGTCCTTCCGAAAACGTTGGTTTAGCGAACAGAGCTTTTACATCAGTAGCAGGAATGGTCTTCTCTTGCTTATAAAAGTTAAATTATAGTGCTTTAAATTCACGAAAACTTTGTAAAACTTAACAAAATATGTCAAGACCATTTTCTTCGCTATCGCATCATGTTTAATTTATTGCGTTAAGTTGCCGATTATGCGATCGACGACCGGCTCCAGTATCGACTCGATTTCAGGATTCCGGCATTAATTGGTCGATTCGAGATAGTCGCGGATGGGCGTGGTCCCATGAGTATGCCACACCCTCATTGAGCATTCATCAAACTCTGACGATATCTGCCAATGAAACTCGTCCGACAAGGACATTACGAGTGGAGGCCGGTAACGCCAAGCCAGTGAGAAATGATGATAACCATTAGTCGTAGGTAAAAATTAGCAGCGTGAAATACCGAAACGAATCAGAAGCAGTGAGCTCAGCCTGGAAACGACTGCCACACTGGCGAGTGAGGTATACAAAGAGAACAGTTTTTTCTCCGTAGAAACGTGTTTGCCAACGGATGAATACCTTTGTTCAGTCGTAGTGGAAATTTCGAAGATTCAGGCCGCAGAAAAATTCATCAGGGCCATGGAAAATGTCCCTCGAGAAACTTATTATTTTCTTTACGTGTTTAACCACCAATTGTAGGTTTATTTAATTTTTAAGCTTGTTCAGTAGCAGTTTGCCTTGACGAAGTGAATAATTTGTACATACTTTTCGAGATGAATAAGAAACCAGGAGTCATTTGACGAAAGGTTAGATAACTGTGCTGTGTGAGTCAGAGTTTTTTGGTATCACAGTTCTTTCCAGTATTGCAGTGTCGGTTGAACAGGGTGTGGTCGGGGCGTTGTCGTTCAACAGAATTGGTCCCTCCGTATTGATGGATGTCTGTCGCAGCCGATGCTGTTCTTGGTAAGTTCTTTTGATTTCCTGAATCATTTATTTCCAGTAATAGTTTCGCAGGAATCGGAGAATAACTGTTGAGTACAATGAAGACAGCGTAGTCTGCTTCTGGTCTAAATTTCGCTTTCAAATGCGTTTGCTGGATAATCACTGCTTAATTTTGTGTAATGCGTCATTGTCACCTATAGAAAACTCATTGTAAGATGTATGCCACGATGTGATCAAGAAGAAGATTGTTCTTGGTGTAAAAAAGAAGAACTTGGCAGACTTCACGACGACGATCTCATTGCATTCCCTTCAATACGTGTATTATAATTTATCCATTCCTCGACTTTCCAGCACACTTCAGGACTTTGTAATTTCCAGTTGGCATTTATATGCTTTAGATAACACTTTCTAGAGCTCATCACGCGAGAAAAGCGGCTCTCCATGGCACCGTCTTTAATATTCTTCACTCATATTAAGGTTAGAGCTCGACCCTTTCACGACAAAGCTTGTTTTTTCGAAAACTGACGAGGATCTGTCGATCAGTGAACCATTTTAAGAGCAGGGAACATTACATGCTTTTGGTAGGAACATTGCTCTATTGTACTAATGGCATAAACAATTTTTAACCAGTACTGTTTCAATTTCAAACTTTCTTATGATTAAAACTCAAAAATTGGACAGGAATGCAAACATAAGAGGGTCACTGGAGAACGCTATTTTGCTCCATTAGACTAAATTCTGCTTGTTCTTGACTTCTCTTAATTTGCTTTTGTCTTTCAAATATTAGGCATGGAGCAACAAAGTAGAGAAAATATGTGTCATAGGACAGAACCACAATGGAGCTGAGATATTTGCAAAACACCGTACCGTAGGTGTCTGGGGTGGAGAACAAACGGGCTATTACTCTTTCCAGAACTAACGCGTTCATCACCATACCATGCGGGTCCTTTGTTTCACCTATCTCTCTGCTAGTTTTCTATCTGTATCATCGTTAGGGAGGACCCGCACGGTGTGGTGGCTAACGCGTAAGCCCTCGGAAAGCTAACAGCTCGTTCGTTGCTCACAGCAGACAACTGCCGTCCTGAGTGCTGAAAACATCTCAGCACCATTGTGGTTGTGTCACCCATAATACCGAAAAAATTAACATAGTGTCGTAGGCTCCAGAAAGACAAAATAATTTAAACGTGGTTGAACAAGAAGAGTTTTTTCTCCAAAAGTAAGGATTCGAACATTTTAATAGTTTTTTATCGAAATTGATAAAATTCATCATAAGCCGAAATAATTTGAAAGCGACTATTGTTTTTGAAAGGTGTGAGACAAGGTGTGACTTCTATAGAGGTCATGTCGTCACGTCGGCACAGTGCAGAATGAGCTGTTTCAAAGGAAAAGGAATGATCAAGACATTTCGTTATATTTTAAAGCAACTTCGAAAAAAGCATTCTAATAAATTGGTTAGTTGACATGGAGAAATAATAGGAAGAGAACTTCATAGAAAAGGAACTATTCTTTCGGTGTTAGAACAATGAATAATTCAATCTCATTCTTAAGGAACACTACATTAAGAAATCTTACGGAAAATAAGACTGGAAAAATTTGCGATCGTTTTTCTCTTTGTATTAGTCGATACTATTTCTAGCGATTAAGTTTACAAAGATTCGGCCTATTACATCGTACTCGACTGATCGGCCAACTAGTCGTAGGAATCGCTGGTGTCTTGGAAGAAATCTGGTCGCACAGTAGCATAGTCCTTCCGGTGCATAGAGAAAAAAGAACGTATCTGGAAAAAACCTGAAAAGGCTCTACTGCGGCTGTATCAGAACCAGAAAGAAAACACTTACTCTTGGAACACACCAGTCAAGAGGAAAATGTGCTGAGAATGCTTTATTTCGAATGAACGATAGTCTAAGTGTGGAGGTAGGATTATTTATGAACTAGTTTCATTTCTATTTCCACACGCGCAATGCTTTCGAACTGGTTGTTATACATAGTGAATTTTTTCACATTATGTGCTCAAATGAAGTTTACATAAGGAGTTCTATGTCTGTGTTCATTGATTTCAAGCCAACGAGGAAAGCTCTACCTCGATGGAATATTGAGACCGTAGGAATCGTCAGAGATCTGCAAGACTATTACAGTTAGATAGCAAGGCATGTATATCCTGCGCATACAAGACGTCTTGCCGAGTGGTCCAGATCAGTCAACAATCATTATTATTTTGCAACAAGTGATTGGATAGTGTAGTAAAGTGGATAGAGGTGATTTGTGATACAGAAGTGGCCATTGTTTAGATGCCACCCCAAGCCCTCCATCCTTTCTCTGTCGGCAAGTTAGTGTCAACTTGTCTGGGATGCTAAAAGCACCGATTTTATTCTTCAGTAGCACACCGTTACTGCATGGGTAAAGCGTGAGACCGTAGGAATCGTCAGAGATCTGCAAGACTATTACAGTTAGATAGCAAGGCATGTATATCCTACGCATACAAGACGTCTTACCGAGTGGTCCAGATCAATCAACAATCATTATTATTTTGCAACAAGTGATTGGATAGTGTAATAAAGTGGATAGAGGTGATTTGTGATACAGAAGTGGTCATTGTTTAGATGCCACCCCAAGCCCTCCATCCTTTCTCTGTCGGCAAGTTAGTGTCAACTTGTCTGGGATGCTAAAAGCACCGATTTTATTCTTCAGTAGCACACCGTTACTGCATGGGTAAAGCGTACATTCATTCACCTATAACGATGCCTGAAGAAGTCGAATATAGGTGCATGCTTCAGGAACTAACCAACGTATAATGTTTTATTTTTTCAACCGCTAAGTAGCCTTCACGAAATTTACATAGCCAACAGAATTTGAGTCTGAAGCTTCCAGCAATCAAACCCAACAAAATGCCTTCAAGTTATCACTTTCGGCGTCACTCTTGTGCTACTCCGTCATACGAATTTCTTACTCAGGTCAGTTTTGCTTAAAGCGAAGAAATCCAAGGTGGATACTTTATTTAAACACAAATGAAAAAGAAACTCTTGATGTCTTCAACTGTTTCCTGTAGAAGTAAATGCTGCCACATTATGTCCATCTATTCCAAAACGTCAGGCATTTATCCTGCTATTAACGGAAACACACCAAGTTCACTTTCTTCTAAATCCTTTCGTTTCTGTTGAAAATTATTCGCAACACTACCAGCTGAAGAGGCGGTGATCATCTTTAAAAAAGACGAAGGTGAGCAGATCATTTATTCAGCTTCTCAGAAAACAATAAAACGTCACTTGACCACCTTTCACTTAACCGTGACCTGTATAAAAAAGGGTAAAGCTCTCGACGTTGATCAATCCTTGAGAGATGCGCCATGCATTTGGCTTTATTAAGGACCGTTTAAGGTGACTGAGTGCATATCCGGTCCTTACAATGATTTACGATGGCCTACCGAGGTGCCGAGCAAGTACAGCTATTCTCCCAGACAAGTTTGGCACCAATTTGCCGACCACGGATGGTTGGAAGGCTAGAGTGGGCCATGAGCGCTGGGATCAATTCCACGTGTGTGTTGCAGGGCGCCTCCGAACACATAAAAACAATAATAATCATAATAATAATCTATGAATAAGCAGCCAAGCGATGACCTACAGAAGAAGATCCGACTCGATACGACTAAGTAGACCACACATTACGAGGACAGACGGCTGTGAACCATCGACATGGATCATTGCCTCTGCGGAAAGCAAGGACGTCGAAACATCAGCAGATTAAATGTTTGGTAACAGCCTTAAGTAAGCTGAAAAATTCAAGAAAAAATTTTTAAGTAAGACTTCGGTTACAATTTCTTACACTGCCGAAAAATCTCCTGGTGAGGATGGAAAGGACAAAGCTCTCAGCGTTGATCAATCCCTGAGAGATGCGCCATGCATTCGACTTCATTAAGCATCGTTGGAGATGATTGAATAAATATCTAGCCACTTGTGGTTGACTACTGATGCATCGATCCAGTGTTTCTTTCCTCTCAGACAAGTCTGGTACCAATTTGCTGACTCCGAAGTGGGAAGCGCTCTGGATCTTGGGCGAGGGGATCGATACCATATGTACTGAAGAGAGCCTCTGACCAGTGTGCTACACGCACCCCTTCCTGATCAGAGTATTGAAAAAGTTTCGGGTCGTATAGCAAGATCATGTGTGAGTTTCGGGTCGCATAGCAAGATCATGTGATTATATGATTATTTGTTTCCATACTGGTGAGAAATACTTCTGGATTATACTGACTAATATTATTCCGACCGCTCTAGAGTGGATTATCACTATGAAAACAAATAGTTTTGGGTAAAAATCGACCACTAGCCAACTAGTGTCCTGTGGAACTGCCGGATGAGCTCTGATCATTCGATCATGCAAGCAGCCAAGCAGCTCCCTGTCTAAAAGAGCAGTGCTAAGTGAAGTTAGCTCAACGATGAGTTGCTCCACTCCACTGAATTCCATCCAGTCGTTCTCACCACAAATATGTTCATAATAAGAAATAGTTCCTGTGAACACTCAGCATGAATTATTGCGGCTATAGAGAAGTCGGTGGTGTAGGATCATTGGCCATAATAATTTGTAACAATATCACATAAGATTATCAATAAACCAAGGCTTCTTCAGGAAGTCCTACCTCATCAAGCACATTCTCTGGAGTTGCCTCATTCCACTAAAGTTATAAGAAATAAAGAGCAACAATCCACGATCTGTGTCACGAAACCATGACTGATCATCGTGGAATCGTTGTGAACCAGATATCAAGTTTTGAAGGGATTAGCGTGGAAAGGTTCAGAACTTTGAACTGATTTACAGCGCCTTTAACGCTTAACTCCTGGTGATGGTTTTTCAAGCTACCGAAAGGTATTCAAGGCACCGAAAACAGTTCGCCATAATAAATGAGGCAAAGCCACAAACATAACTAAACTTTTTTTCAAATTTCCCACCTGTCCTATACTCCCGATCGTTGTGCAATATCTCTCATTACTTTCAGTTCCCTTTATTGTATTTCGGTAGCTCTAGACAGCTATTTTTGTTCAGTCACTTACCTTGCCTTTTGCTAACTCATTGTCTTGCCCAGCCTTTCTTCACTCACTTTTACCAACGATACTTATGGTACTAGTGCAAATAGAAAAGGAAAGAAAAGGAAAAAGAAAGAAAAGAAAAAGATCGAAGCGAACTGGCAGAACTAAAAAAAGAAAAAAATCATATGAAGGACTGACCTGGCAATGAGCAAAAACGTTGGATATGAAGCATAGCGGGTGTACAGCCATATAGGCATAAGATAATCGTGTCAAAATCAAGATTTTCAAAAAAGAATGCACTCCTTTGAACTGATCCCTAATTTGGCTAGAGAGAGGCAGGACAGGTGGCCCTAATTTTTCGCCTTCACATACTAATCAACGATTGACCTTATTCATCTGACCTCAAAAAACGTCAATACCGAAATATTGAAATAATAGAGATACGAGTAGAAGACTAAGCTTGAAATGAATCGACAGCAGTGAGAACGATGACGGCTCCAATCAATCGTTCAACCAATTGATAATCAATTGATAATGCCCGATATTGGCCACAACGACATCGGAAGTTTTTCGTAAGCGTCTACGATGCTTGAAAAAACAGGAACGCATGAAATTATGATATTTAATAGAACGAAGAAACGAAGGAGGAAACGGTAGGGAACATCACGTTTTATTATGTGAAACATTAATAACTATCTAAACATTGAAAGACATCATACTACAGACTGTTCCCTCCCTCTGCCGTCTGGAATCAGCTAAGGAAAATCGAACAGCCCCTAAATGGGCAGTGTCTTTTTTTACACTGCATACGTTTGAATCATCAACCAGGAACTCTGTTTTGATAATTTGGAAAACAACAGAAATTTGGAAGGTTCGGCCGAAGTCTGAACAAAAATTCGCTTTTATTAAAGACAAATCACCTAATGTGAAGTCGATATTTGGGTGGCGAACAGTTAAAACAGTGTCAACAACTTGTGAACCTGTTTCGTATATGGGGTAAAGAGTGCCGTCAGCGTGAACCAGTTGGGAAAGCGTTTCATCAGGAACGTATCACGTTCAAGCAGACGTGGCAGCTACACAACAGTTAGTTAATTCGGCTTAGCCATCTAGTAGGACGGAAGAGTTTTGGCAATATTGCCCAGATGAGACGTGAAAAATGACAATACGGAACCATAAACTGCAGACAACATAAAGTCGAAAGAAAGAGATCCAAAGAGTACCCTTTGGCCTCATCCAAAGAAGTACTCTCCTTTGGAACGAAGCTGCGCACCAGATAAAATCGTTACCCACTCCTTGCAGTAAACAACGGACGGAAGTTTTTTGACTCAAACGGGAACTGTAAATTACTAAACACAAAGACAATTTCAATGATGCTGAGATATTTGCAAAACTCCGGGCCACAGGTGCGTGCCGTGGGGAGCGAACGCACTTCTACCCTTTCCGCGCGCTAACGCGTTCACCACTGCACCATGCGGGTCTGTTGTTTCGCCTGTCTCGCAGCTGGTTCTATCGATCGATGCCATCAGCAATCACCCGCCAGCGAAATTGATCTGGTAAGCCCAAGCCGGCAACGAACCCAGTTAAAAAAGAATGACAATTGTTTTATGGTGCACATAGTTTTGCTTATCACTTGCTTCTATTTACATCATCAGACAGCTCATATTGTGGCAGTACCGTCACTTTATTCATTCTATTTGTTCCTTCACAACCGTCATCAACAAAGGCCTTCGAATTTTCGCGTGAGTTTGGGTGCTGCCTTAGAAGTAGATCTTCTTCATTGGCGACGTTGAATGTTGCTCGATCAGCCGGCAAGTGCTGATGTCCGATGAGCAAACTCGCCCGATTCCGGAACGGGAAGATTTAAAGTTTACTAGCAGTCTTTACTAAAGAACTGTTTATCCATTTATCCCAGAACAATAGCTACCTTCCCTTAACTGTGGTGATTTCTCCTAGGAATCCAGGAAACACTTGATTTTCACGTGGTCGGCGTGATTTTGCTTAAACCTGTTAGTGCTCAAATAACAAACTATTTGCCCTCTCATCGCCTTACCTAAATTTTAATGTCTTATATAATCACAAATGTTTGATTTAAAAAAATCTGCCACTCTTCCGAATAACTCATTGTCTCATCGTTGCTGAGGACTATTCCCATCTGGAGACGATCAACAGCGGAGGCTCACCCCTCTGCGGGGCTTCCCAGGGAAAAAGAACTCGACAATTCCGTACCGAGCCCTATCAAAGAGTAAAGCAGTGCCTGGAATGAAATCACTGCAAACGCAAGATCAACGTAGTCACTAGTGGGCGAGCAGTGACCACGTGGAAAAACTTTTGCGTAGGTTTTCGGACTTCAAGGAAAAATTTTTGTCCAATTAACAAGTAGTCACTCAAATGAGGATTATGTTGAGGCTTTCAAGACATTCCTTGATTGAAGAGGACAAACTATTCAATCATTCATGTATTTGATGAAAATCGCCCATTTCTGTGGCGCTTCACAGGCACGTCACCTTCTTGCCGTTGTCAGCACTTCAGGAGCACGTTTAAATATTTCCTTACAGCGCTTCCACTACTTTCCAATGACTCAAGGTAGACGGACTAGATGCAGATAATGAGCGACGGTTGTTGTTCATCAGGCGCCCTTCGTGATTTTCGCACTGCCGTTATGTACAACAACTTGTTAAGGATTTTTCGTATAAAAGCAGTTCGCAGGAACGATTTTCTGCTAACCTCAGCATTCCATTATAAATCCGTCGTTTCCCTGCTCAGCAATCGCGAGTTTGTCATACAGTACACCTTTATTTCCTACAAGAAATACATACAACGCAACAGTAGCTGGAGTTTCCGCATTATCCTCTTCACAGCCGTTTTTTATGTGCCCTCCATTCAGGAGGAATCGCTGATTAGAACAGCATATGGTTAATGGTGGCGCATGTGGTGCAGTGGTCGAAAGCGCTCTGCAACACGCGGAATCGATCCCTGTCCTCATGGCCCAGTAAGCCTTCTATCCCTCCAGGGTCTGCAAATTGGTGCCAGAATTGTCTAGAAGGATAGCAACACTGAACCGATACTTTGGTAGACCACCGCAAGTTACTGTATCACCTGTATCACCTGTAGTCTCGTTGATCGTCGAGTGACTCGAGCAGACGCCAGTAAATCTTCCATTTTTCTCTCCAGCGTGTAAGAGCAGCCCAGTGGGTTATGCTCGCACTAGAGACTCATCGAGCATTATATCTTTCTTCTAGGCTTCTCGTGAAAACTCTGATCATCGGGTCGGTGATCTTCCTGCAGTACGTTTGACACCCCGAGAAATTCAGTCAGTAACGGCTCTTTTCTTTCGGTTGTCATTCATACACACTACGTGTCCGGCTCACTTTATCTTCGACTGTTTGGCGTACAGAACGGCATCTTTGATTTCTTCTATTTCATGTGAGTCAAAGACCTTCTTTAAATCGATGAAAGTGAGACAGAGCGGTCTTTTGTACTCTCGCGGTACCTCATTGATTCTACTGTGGATGTGGTCCACCGTTCTAAATGTTTTTTGAAACCCTGCTTGATCACGTGGCTGTTCTTCGTCCAATGTTTCATCACCCCTGTTTAGGATGGCTCAAGTGAAAAGTTCGTATACGGAAGACATCGAGCAGAGTGGACGATAGTTGCAGATATCGTGGAAGTCACCCTTCTTGAAAAATAACACAATCTTGCTGGTCTTTCACTGAGTAGGGCCCTTGCATTCAGACAAGTAACGTGTGGAGAGCTGAGCCAGTGTGTTTAACTGGACTGGCAGAAGGTTCTTCAGGTGTCCTGATCTTATCCTGCCCAGCCCTGGTGCTGTTCGATTTTTCACCGACGAAATGGCATGTTAGATTTCGGAATGGAGAACCGGTGATAGAACATATCCATCCTCTTTCATTTCATATGACGGGAGGTGGACGCGGCTATCGAAGAGATCTGAGTAGTATTCGTGAACGATTTTCTCCATTGCTTTTCTGGACGTTGCAACTGTTCCGTTTAGACGTCGGAGTACAATCATCTTCGCCTTGTAACTGGCGAAGCTTCTGTGGGCTTTGTGAATGCTTTTCCCACCCTCTACAGCTTCGACCATTACTGTGGCTTTTCCCTCTTTAAGACCTTCTGTTACCGCCTGTCTCCATTGGTCGGCAAGTTAAGCTTTAGTTCACGGTTGCCTGCAGCTCGTGCCATTCCATGCTGGCGTATCAACTCGAGAGTTTCTGGAAGCAGACGTCTCTTGTTGACTTTCGTACTGTGAACTTCCATAGCGCTAACTTGAAGATGTTGAATGAGCCGATCGTTTCCCTCGTCGATGCTATTGACAGCGGCATCTTCTCAACAGCTGACCAATGAATTAAATAAGTCCCAGTTTGTAATGGTTCTTGGACATCGGTTTTTGAATTTAGCGGCTTTTTCTCCTTTCCGTGTGAAATAAAATCTTGCACGAAGAAGACGGTGGTCTGATCACGTGTTGAATTTTTGACACAACAGCGACAACGGTTAGGCAACACTTTAGGTCTATTTCGTTATGGTACACTCCACTGGAAGATTCCCACGTCCATCGTTGACGGTGAGGCCTCTGGAATTGCGAGTTACCATGGATGGTCTTGTTCGCCGTGATAAACTCAGAGAACCCCTCACCCCGTTCGTTCCATTCAAATCCGTGGGTCCCAATGTGACGTTCTTCAGACGATCTTCTTGGTCCGATCTTAGCATTGAAATCTCCAACGGTGACCTTGAAGAATGTATGGTCTTCTCTGTAGAACCTTTCCAAGTCCATGTAGAACGCTTCGACTTCTCGTTCGTCATAGTTTGATGTTGGCGCGTAAACGACAAAGATTGTCAAAGCCCGTGTTGAACCACATCTTTTTAATCGTAACGTCCGATTCGGGTTGTAAGCTGTTCGAATGAATCGATGTTCATGGACAAACTCGTGTTGACGAGAACGCCGACACCGCCTACGCCTCTACTGTCGCATGTTCCGAGGAACAGTTCTTCTCCAGTGTCATAGACAGCGTTGAATGGGTGGCGTCATCTCGTCTCGGCCAGGCCGATGACGTCTTAGCTTATCCTTCTTGCTTGCATGAGCAAACCTTCTACAGAGGACTCGGATGCAAGTCTACATGCATTGTATTTACAGATCGTCACCTTAATTCTTTGTGATCCAAGCAGCTTCCTTTGGCCCTGAGATTTTAGCAGCCTCTCCGTACTCATCCTACTGAAGGCTGTGAAATTGGGGGCTCTTCTGGGGTCAGGAGAATGAGGCCCGTTTCTTTTACTGTTTTTAGCTTCTTGATATATATATATATATACTTTTATAGATGTATTAGGAATCAAGATACTCCTAGAATAATGTTGTCCGAATGATGAAGAAAGGAAGGGTTGTGTTGAGTTTTACAAAAAGTAATCGGCGCATGGAAATTCTAGATATGCTGCATGGAATGCTAAGAAAGTAAATACAAGGTGCGGCCAATGAAGGAAGCATGTTTGTTTACACCTTACAGTAGTGCTTATCAGAAATACTAAAGGTAGCATTTGCATATTGTATATTGTTAAATTAAGGATTATTAAGAAGTAATATCTGATTTAGTCGAATAGTGTGGTGATGAACGTTTCAGCTCCCGGAAAGGGTAATAACGCGTTAGTTCTCCACCGCAGAATTCTTTGGTCAGGAGTTTCGCAAGTAACTCAGCATCGTTGTAGTTGTATATACAGCATAATACCCTGGCGTGAAGTAGTAGTCAGCAAATAAAATAACTGGGTTCAGTTCCAATTTGTGATCTGCAGATCAACCCCGTTGACGGGTGACTGCTGATGGCAGTGATCGATAGAATACTAGCTGAGAGATAGGCGAAACGAAAGACCGGATGGTGCGGCGGTGAACGCGTTACTCCACGGAAAGAACGAAAGCATGTTCGTTCCTCAGCGCATACACCTGCGGTCCGGAATTTTGCAAATATCTCAGCATCATTGTGGTTATAATCTTATTACAGTTCAGTTCAGGTTATTCTAGGACGTACTAAGTGTTGATTATCTGAACGAAGTACAAATTTTATTTAAGAAAGGTAAATTGTTAACTAGTACTGATCGTGAAGGATACATTGTTTACTGATTGTATGGGGTTAATTGCTGACGGGTGCTAATTGTATTATTTGATGATTGTTAAATAAACACTTTTAGTAAAAGGTTTACACGGCAACAGTAAGACGTTACGAAGATGTGGGTTAATTATATGCATTCTTTCCTAATAAGGACTCTGCACTTTGATGAAGAAGCACTCTTGATACTTAATACTTGAACGGCCCGTCCTCACTGGTTATACGGGCCCCAGCATAATCTCCATTTTTCGAAGAATTGCAGGTTAAGCCAATGTGGTTTTCTGGAATTCCGAGGTCAGCCTGGCCCCAGGTCTTCACCACCACAGGCAGTGGCAGCCCTTGTGGATCAGAGGGAGATTTACCACCATATGGCTTTGATGCCAGGACGGTGGTGGATCCTGATATTGGTTTACTCTTAGCTAGGATGACTGATGAAAACGCCGGACTCCTTCTCAGCTTGGGAGATCTTTCTAGGAGATGAATTTCCCGCTGAACATCATATTCCGACATCCGGAAACAGTTCCGAGCCACAATGAGGCGGTAAACCGTTGGGAGGAATAAACATCTATTTATGCGTATTCTTCGGTACACGCTACAAACACCTGCACATAAGCCACTACTGGCGGCCACGCATTGCAAAATGAATGTCCTTGATTCGAAGGTTGACAGCATAGGCGATGAAAAAGTGTGGTGAGATAATAATTATAATAGTGTAATAAGAATTAAGCATATGTTCTTTTGCCAAGGGTGTAGTTTACTCACTAATATATGGAAACGTTGTGGAAGCAGAAGCCTTCTGAATGCTTCAAACATGTTCACAGAAGTCTCTTCGGTGCTATGTCATTTCGTCGTCACGATGAAGTGTCCCTAACCTCTAAACTTTATTGTGTAAGCACCAACATATTCACTGTGGATTAAGGGCAATCGAAATAACTCGTCCGAAAGTACGGTATAGTAGAGTTTTCGCTTGTATACCGCTATGAGAAATGTGATCCATGGACCAACCACTGTACAAAAATGGTTGGTTTTCGGGAAGCTCTCGAATGACTACAAAAAGTCTGGCAAAAAAAGATGTGTGCGGCGAAATGGGGAAAAAAGCATGCGCATTTATATCAATATGCACGGCCCGAAAACTACTGCAGCGTACGTATCGATATCGATGCGCAAAGTCGGCAAATGGTTAACCACTCGAACGGTGTCCTTTGCACTGGATTCCACTCGATACGACAGCCATCATCCACATAGCGACTACGACCAGCTGTTGACCATCGATTCTAATCAACGTGGCCTCGAGAAAGGCGAAGGGATCGAAAGTTAGCCCAATAAAAGTCTTTTTTTTTAACCAACCCCTTGTAATCTTAGTCATCACCTGTATCACCTGTAGTCCCGTTGATCGTTGAGTGACTCGAGCGGGCGCCAGTAAATCCTCCATTTTTCCCTATCGCGGGCAAGAGTAGCCCAATGGGTTCTCCTCGCTTTAGGGACTCGTCGAGCAGTTCTTCTCCAGTGTCATAGACAGCGTTGAATGGGTGGCGTCGTCTCATCTCGGCCAGGCCGATGACGTCGTACCTTATCATTCTTGCTTGCATGAGCAAGTCCTCTATCGACGACTCGGATGCAAGTGTACGTGCGTTGTAGGTACAGATCGTCACCATAGTTCTTGATCCAGGCAGCTTCCATTGGCCCTGAGATTTTAGCAGCCTCTCCGTACTCATTCCACCCAACGCTGCGAAATTGGGGGCTCTTTCGGGGTCAGGGGAATGAGGCCCGTCTTTTTACTGTGTTTAGCATATTTGATACCCACGTATAGCTTGCTGGGCTCTGAACGTGGAGGCTGGTTAAACTCACGGGTAGCTTGCCAAGCTCTCCCAGAGTGGACATGGAGCTTATTTGTTGGAGGCGACTCCTAACCGCCTCCCATATATTCCCTGTCACTTGATTGCAGGCTTTTGGCCGAATTGACTCGTAGAATACAATCCGCATAAAGTGAGAACGCACCCACACACGCATGCATGAATACGTCTAGCAAATACAGAAAGTATGTGCCAAATTGGCGCAGCAGAAACAGGGAGTCCATCCCCTGGATCCACCTGCGTCTCAGGGGAGCAAAGGTCGCTTTTGGTCCGCGATTAACCCCCTATCCGCCACCTGAGGACGCGCCACGTAGCCTGGCGACTAACCGGCTCGAGATCCCTCATATGAGGGAGATCCGTGGATCTTAGTCATATGAGAGATTATTAAGGGGCAAGTGACAGGAGCCTTGTATATCTCATTTATTGATTTGTTGAGATCAGGTCTCAACAGCGCTCACCAGCTCAATACAGTTAGGTACTTCGAGTATTACTACGCTATTACTACGCTTTGTGCTAGCTAATGATAACACCGACTTCTGCACGATGTGCGCGATGATATATGTCCGGAAGAAAAACAAATAGTTATCAACAGACATTATCATTATATCCACCATCAGGATCGTGTATAAAAGGGCATCACTGAATGAGTGTGCCTCCTTCGAGGAGACGGACCGCTGAAGAAGACCTGACTCGACACGAAGGCGAAGCTGCCACATCGAGACGAAAGAAAAGCGTGGACCATCGACTCGGATCATCAGCTCTGATGAAGACGAAGACGTCAAAACGTTAGCCGATAATAAATATACTTATCTACTTCGTGCAAGCTCATCAAAGAAAGAATACAGTTAGGCACACCAATAAATAGTAGTTTGGAAACTGGCGCTACGTTCCCGCCTGTTTTTGACACTCTAGTGGACTCAATATGTTCATATTTTCAACTATTAACACCGCTGTTTTATCGATTTCATTGAACTAATATCTTTTTGTAAATCATTTTACACGGTATTCTAATGTAATAAGAGCTGGGTATGTGATAAATTATCGTCGTCGTAGATCTCAGAGATTGATTGTCATCGTCCAAGTGAGTCAACAGTTATGGTGGACTTTTTAAATGACCTTTTTTTTAAATGCTTTATTCAAGCATCGACATATTTAGGAAAAAAAAGGCTCTTACACTGATTTCAGGAAGCTAACTGATGTCGTTTAGAAGTTTATCATAACAAAGAAATCTCTCATCCCTCTAGGGTCGGGAAATTGGTACCAGAGGTATACTGAGGCAAGATCACTTTCAAACCAACGTGGGAATGCCATGGGACAGCTATCCCCGGATTGTAGATAGAACTGACTCGACGTTCCCCTAGAAGGTCTGAGTTGTTAAGTAAGCCCCATTTGTCTAAAGCACACAAAATATGGGAGGAAGGCAGTACACTGATGGCGTAGAGTACAAACTTACTGCTACCAAAGCTAACTCACAGTTATTAGTGTCGGTTTCGATTTCCACACGACGACCACTGTGCCACCAAACATGGTGGTTCTCCGAAACACCGAAAACGAAGTAACAAAAAGATCCTGGTTCACTCCCTTTCTTGTCACCCTTCACACATAAAGAGGGCGCTTGTGACAAACATCTTTCAAACAGCCACCTCTGTGTGCACAAGTAGGGAACTAAGGGAAGAATCGCGCGACTTGGTTCGGCAAATAGCCATCTCCAATGGCTACGAAATTGTAACCCCACGAGATAAGTTTCGAGGGAGAGCGACGCTCCAAAGGGAACGGTTTAGCCAATACAAAGTCCCATTTATCTTGCCCTTCATTAGCGATGAAATAAGTGCAACGATGAAGCGATGCTTAAGAAGGGCAGATCTAGAAGAATCGGTAGCGATAATTGAAATACCACCGAATATTCTTCGCCGCCAGTCAGTCCGTAACCCCTTATATGATCGTCTATGTGAAACACAAAATTGCGTAATCTGCCCTTATGGCACGGACGGTGACTGCATGAGTCCAGGTGCGATATACCTAATCTCTTGTGGTACTTGCGGAGACGAATATATTGGCGAAACGGACAGACCTTTATGTATCCGCATAAAAGAACACCTAGATGGCAAACGAAAAGCAAGACAAGGCACGCCACTAGGGACGCATAGGATACAAAAGCATAACGGAGACGATTTTGATATAAAAGTCGCTATCCTCGCACGGGATACTAAAACACCAACGCGCAAACTCCTCGAGGCTTTTTGGATAAACGCCAAAAATCCTACAATGAATAGCAGGGAGGAATGTCCCGAGATCATGCGTGATCTCGCCCCTTACCTTCGTATCGATCGTTGACGGGGGGTGCTGCAGTCGTCAGCCATATGCGACTCTGAGCGGCTGTTCTTCCTCGGTGGAAGACAGATGAAGAAAAGCGGTGGGTTTTTTTGGAGAAGCCGTAGATCTTGTAATTATCGCTCAGATTTTCAACTTTCTGTTTGTGCTATTGAAGTGTTTGACCTAAAAAGTTGCGTATTAGTGTACCCTTCCATGCTCTGAAGAAGGCGATTCTGCCGAAACGTCAGCTCCGATTGTGTTGTATGTGTGTTATTGTATGGAAGTAAACGTATGCTGTTTAACAACCTCGCGATTGCTGAGAGAGAAAACGACGAATTCATAATCCAATGCCGAGGCTAATAGAAAGTCGATCCTGGGTACTATTTATTACATGGTGGTTCTATTTCACCTCTTACTATGAGCATGAAGGATCACCTGCCCCTACAACAAGTTTGGCGACTACGACAGCATCAAAATGATTGCCGAAAATTTCTTCGATTCGTATTACTTTTGGTCATGGCTGTGACTGTACTGCAGATTAAATTTCTGCCATATATTAAGGGCGCGTTTGGCGCAGTGGTCGGAGGCGCACTAAAATACACATGGGATCGCTGTTGCCGCCCTAAAGGTCACCAAGCCCTCCATCTCCCCGGGTTTGCCAAATTGGAACCAGATTTGTCTGTGAGGATAATAGCACTGGCTCGATAGATCGGTAGGCCACAATGAGTCATTGTAAAGGCCAAATATGCATTCAATCACCTCCGAGCGATTCTTAAAAAGTCGAATCAATGGCGGATCCCTCAGGGATTGATCAACGCTGAGGATTTTATCCTTTATCCTTCTTACAAGGATCATCAAGAATAACAATATAAACAGAAGTCAACAAGAACTTGTGCTCGAATCGAATAATTTGCGAAAGTTGAACGGGTCGTGGTTGTTCGTATGTTTTCAAGCTGCACATTCGTCAAAAAATGAAGAATTTATTGCTGCTCGTATGTCAGAGACCAATAGCATTTGTTGAAGTAATAAACAAAAAAAAACCGAACAAAAAAGTAGAAATGGATAGGGTCTTAACAATAAAATTCTATAAATACAATCTTCATAGCATAGAATGGATAGAATCTTACCGTGACTAGAAGACCGGATAGCTGAGAATGAACGAGTGGGTATTTATTACAACTTTCTTTTATTATGCTGAGGGCTTGTTGCAGTCGGAGTTTGTGTGATCCTCAGAGATTTTCGCGCTAGAGATCGAAAAGCTATCGGTGAATTCGGAACGCTGCCGAAACCCGACGAGTCCGCTGATCCGCTAGCTGACTGAAAGGATCAACACTACGGAGACGTTGCAGTGAAATTCGAATTTCCATGCAATTTCGACATTTATATTTCGATGAATTGAAGTACAATAATAATAATAAATAATAATTCTCCAGCAACAGATCTTTCATTCCCTCCACAGTTTGACAATTTTTCCAGTGTTGGGTGAAACGCTTTCAATTTTAAATACGAACACTGTAGCGCAGCTTGTGGAACTAGTATGCTGCCGAATTTCTAAACAAGAAATTTATAGAAAATAGGGGATGCGGATAACGCAGTGCTTAGACGTGCCACGCAGTCGGTTCAAGGCCTTTGCATGGAGGCCGCCTCTTTGCAAGCCAGGACGACCGTTCTTTCGTAGACAACAAATTGACACACTGGACTTGGCTGAAAGAAAACGAACGCTTTACAGCTTTATTTGTAGAAGGAAAATCTTGCGGACCGTCTCACTCGGCTGGCCACCGTCCTTGAAATTTACTCGCTTGCGAAAGTGTTTTGAAGAGCCCAAAAAAACAAAATTTGTAAGTGTTACAACTTCCAAAAGCAAAGACGAGGTGTTACACTATTCTTTATTAGGCTAAAGCTGACGATTCAACGGATTTCGATTCCATAAGAGTCTGGAAAGGTCAATTTCACTGCAAACTAAAACAAGGAAAATTCTAAACCAGGATTTCAATCGCGTTGAAAATAAACTAGCATTTTCTTGTACTCAACGCCTCTTCCACTGAGTATTTCACGTAGAGACCCACCGCACAGAGTTCATGTAGATGTTCTCTCTCACATTAAAACATCATTTTAAATGTCGTATGAAATTACGCGTGATGACGAAATATTCCTCCCTGAGGTTCATTTTTTTTTTTCTGATTCTTGGAATTAATCCAGAATGCCTTGAGAGTTCTGCACGCTTGCGTTTTCGATTCCTGTGGAAGCATCGCAACTTCTACTTCAAAATCATGCCCATTATGCCCCTTTGTCCTATGCGTGCCTAGTGGAGTATTTGGTTTAATTTCAAATTTACCGACAAGATGTTCTTTTATAAGCAGACGCAGAGCGGTCTATCCGTTTTGCCAATGTATTCGTCACCGCACGCTTCACAAGAGCTCAGACAAACCGCACTCGAACTCATCCAAGCACCATCTTTACCGTTATGACATATTATGCAATTTCGCGTTGTCTATAGGCGGTCATACAGGCGGTTCCGCACTACCTGGTGTCTTAGTGCGTTCTGCGGTATTTCAATGACTCATACCGAATTCTCCGTAGCGGTCCTTCTGAAGACACGTATAGTAGCTTTTAACTGCGCTTATTACGTTTGAAATGAAGAGCAGGACAAACGAGATCTTATTATCACCAAACATCAGCTTGGATTTTCCTCTACATCTGTTCCAACGAGCTACACTTTCCTATCCAATGGACTATTCGATATATGCCGCTTCAACTTCAGGGCTTCCTGATTCTGCTCTTCTGTGCACATGCTGGTGGCCGTTTCAAATTGTTTTCTATAAGCGCCCTTCTAGTGTGTGCTGGGTGAGGAGAGGGAATGAACCATTACTGTTTTGCAACTTGGCCTTCGGTAACATTCGCAGTGCAACCGTTTTCAGATAGATCAATTTGAACGTTCACAAATTGAAGCCAGTTTTATTTCAGTTTCTCTGGGACAAACTTAACGTGTTCTGAGTGTTCAATCAATAACACGAAACAATTGTCCGTTTCCTCTTGAGTTCAGCAAATGACAAACCATTCATCTATATCTGCCTCTACAATGTACCTACAATGTATCTACGAATATACGTGCCAGGTATCCGTTACTGGTGCTTACACCTTAGACATAAATTCAATGACAAAGTGTTCTGCCAGTCGCTGTTCCATTGCGAACCCTCTCATTTTTGCGTGGTACTTCCCGGACCATCTGAAGGTTGAGCAGTTTAAGCACTCTTTTAAGAGTGCCATCAACTGCTGCATCGTGAAGCCATACATATTTATTGTTCCTTCGTGTCGTATGAGTTCGAGAATGGACTGCATTGCGAAGTCATTCCACACGTTTGCATAAATGGCGGTAACTTCGAAGGATTCCATCACGTAGGCGCGGTTAAAACGCGCGTAACCTAAGCGATCCAGAGACATCTGCGTGTTCGTAAAATGGACTGTATGATGCGTTTAAAGTACGGAATTAATGGCCTTGTATTGGAAATAAAAACTTGATGTTCTCCAAAACGGATTTAATGTAAGAATACATCCCTTGGCACAAGCTTCGTTACTTGATATCCATTACAAGGGTCGCTTATCTAGTTGGCAGACATAAATGATCACGTGCGGTATAGAGAGAAAAAAACCTCATAACAACGTCTAAAATAATGCAGGCTCATGGTTTTCATCTAACGAAAAACCACTGGACTGATGAACTGGAATATTGGCTCGCGATGTTTTATTAAAAATGTCGCTACTTTAATGGAAAGTGGTAGACTTATATGCTACGATGGTCTTGAGAACTCATGAAAATTTGGGACAAGTTATAAATTGTGTTACAATTCCGGTACATCTTATCACGACGATGTTTTTGCAAGTACCGTAATCAAACACCTAAGAAAAAAGACAACATATAGGTGAACGAACCTGCAAAACCACTTTAATAGTGTCATGACCATAGATAGTAGCGACGTCTAGTGCTGTCCTGCCAGCCAAGTCCTTCAAAGACGGCTCGGCGCCCATCCGTAGAAGAAGCACCACTAAATCACGATTCCCCTGCTGTGCAGCCACAGAGAGTGCGGATGCGCCCTGAAGAACGATATCTCCTATCTAATCTATCGACGAACACCATAGAACTGTAATCTCCTACTCTCCATAAGAAAATGAAGTCTCCATTTTTGATTTCATTATACTTTTAGAGGTGCTTTGCAACGTACACACCCACACACACACATGCACAGGCAAACGCACACGCATACGCACACGCACACTCACAAGCACACAAACGATCAACGGTTTGATCCCGGATTCCGAGCTCAGCAAGCGCTCCATCGATACGGGCTCGGTAAATTGGTACCGGACTGCACTGGAAGGATAACAGCATTGACGTGATGCAACAACAGGTCACCGCAAATCAATTATAAGATAGACATGCATTCGGTCACTTCAACGATGCTTGATGAAGTCGATTTAATGGCCCCACCCTCTGAGATTAATCAACGCCGAATACTTTGTCACTTTATCTGTCTCTAGGTATATTCTTGAATTACAACAAATCTAAGGGAGGAAGTTCAGCCCACATGTTTTAATTTGATCTGCTACCTAGACATCAAACTTGTGTGCGGAACTCAGCATTTCTTTCGTTTCGATTCGTTTCTCATGTCCAACATCTACGAAGCTCTTCAAATTTGGGCGTGGGCTCGACTATCGTTAGATGATTTTGGCCTCACTCATGGACGATCTTAAACTCTGGATCGAGTAGCTTAGATTTTCCCTAGAATCCTTCAATAGCTGTTTTAAGGTACTTCAAGGTTTTTTATTACCACCTAAGCGAATTGAGGGCCTAGTTGGCACGGGGAGTGTTGAGTCAGTGGCTCTGCACGTACTGTTGAACTCTACCTTTATCACTGAACTTCCGACGCCCCAGTAAAAGGGCACTACAACAACATCATAAGAGTGAAACGCTCTACCTTTTTCATGAGAGTTCTTCAATAACTGCCAGTTATTTCCATGGGAAAAGTAGATGGGAGCTTGTGGCGCGTATAAAATGGAACACCAACAGTTGCTCTAGGGTTTATTTGGAAAACAACCATTCATTTCTCCAGAGAATAGATATCCTTCCAATTCAGCCTAACAAATGGAATGTTTAATTCACCTACTGCGATTTTAGACGGTCTGAACTACGTTCGAGACAACAGTGTTCCATCTTGCCAAGACACTATAGACTCTTTTTACATTTACCTTATATACCCTTATATTAGATTGTATATGAATTCCAAGAATCTGAAAATGGGCAGCAGGAAGAAACGCCTCGTGATCAGGCGTGATCTCACACGGCATTTAAGACTGTTATTCTAATGTGACAGCACTGCATTACCCATCCATGTGAACACTATGCTGTTGAACCCCACGTGAAATATTTAGTGAAAGACTTGTCCTCAACGCTATTAAAATCTTGGTTTCGTGTTTCTTCCGTTTCAGTTATGGAGGTATTTGTGTAAACCTCAGTCAACTTGACCCCACCAGGCTTTGAGGAAAGCGAAATCCACCGAAACGTCAGCTTGTTCGTAAATATGGAATAAAGTAACAACCTCAACCTCGTGTTTGATCATCAAGACTATAGTGAGTTGCTTGTATTATAGTTGAGAATAACGCTGAGATATGTTAACTTTTTATTTACTGCTTACTATTATTTTTGACAGCAGGGTATGATGTGAAGTACAATCACAATGATGCGGAGTCGTTTCCAAAACTTGGATTTCAGGCCAGGTTTGAATCTGCCATTACCGTTTCTAGAAACTCTCGTGTTACACACTACACACTGAGGCCTCTCCTTTGCATTTCTATCAACCAGTTTTGATAAGAACATGTTGACGCAGCTTCTTAGAAATACTCACTTGTTCGTCGACTGAGTTTGGATTTACGCCAACGGTTTCGAGCAGGTAGGAAGCCATTTCCATGTGACCATTCCACACAGTAGTCAACAATGGAGTTCTGCCACCGGCGTCGACCGCTTCGAAGGACGCCGCCAATCGGCGGAGCATTCGAGCACCACACATGTCATTTATGGCGCACACCTAAAAAGGACTAGTAGCATGACGTACTCTCTCAATTACGAAACTTCCTACTAAAAAATCTACACTTTCAACGACTTCTGTTTTGCCATCACTTTGCACTTGTCTAGAATGACGAGTATGAAAAGCAAACTGCCGCAGAAAATCCCCACCACATGAGCACAGGTCCGGCCATGTGTGTCTTTGGCAGAGATGAATGCTCCCAGGGTCAGAAGCAACTCAGCCATCGCAGTCTGTAAAAAGGAAGTTTTTCTCACAGAGTGTTCGTGGACTTTTCAAAATAAACCGTGTCTGAGTGTTGACGTACTTGTCTATTAATCAGCAAGGTATGCACGAGTGGAGTACCGTCCATATCATGCTGTTCCCAGTCAGTAATGTGCTCTGCCAGAACCTCAAAGAATTTTCAATTTCTCAATGGATCCCACTACGAACCTCTTAGTGATAACTAAATGTCTGAGCCTTAGGTAAAGTGAATTTGGACTCTGTACACAACACTTTGACAGCTGTTGTCATACAGAATGTCCCACTCTGAGACAGCTACACCAACCAGCATATGAAAAAAGTTCAGCAACTTCATCTAATTTAAAAATTGCTACTTCAATTGAAACCATATTTTGTTTCTTTGAAACGTTTTAGGTAAATTGATAAGTAATGGTTGAACCAATGTTTCGAATTCCTTGTCGAAACAAAATATTGTACCTGGTCCAGGTGTTTTTCACTTCGAAATTCTGGGCATTCATACAAAAATTTTTCGACAAGCAAGCTTTACTTGTCCTTCAATTTGAATAGTTGATACCCCTCGAACAAATGTGGCCACTGAGGGGTACTACCATGTTGATATTATGCCCTCATCGTAGTCATCGAGAAGTCGAGCAGTCTATTGTAGAATTACAAAGTTCCAGTGATCATAAAGAATACGAGTTCAGTCCGAGAACAGCGCCAGAGAACTCTGTGGCGCAAAAATCTATGGCATCGAACTTTTTCAAAAAAAGTTTTAGCCAAAATATTATCGCTAACATCCGAAAAGTCTGAATTTTAAAAGAAAGAAGATTTGGCTAGTTTTCAATGCCTGGTACCCTTACTTTCATCAAAAACGTTTTGCGAGGAAAGAACAAAATCGATCAGTCGACGAAATGAGGTTATAGAAAAGTGGAAGCCTTTCCAGATGGACAAGTGGTGACTTACTCGAACAATCTTAGCGTTACCAGTGAGGGCAGCCACTCGTAACGCGCTTTGACCACTCAATGAAAGCTGGTCAACATTAGCGCCAAGGTTGAGGAGCTCGCGAACCACCTGTAAAATCACCATCGTCCTATAAAAAAATACCTTGAAGAAATGATTTTTCTGTTTGAGAAATTTTGCTTGAAAGCAAATAGGCCTGTTAAATAAACGTTTAAGCAAAAGAGTGAAAAAAAACATTGGAAATAAAAAAAGACATCCACGATTTTCTTTCCTAGAACTGTTGTTCTCAGTAAAACGCTTCATTTCGTTCACATTACTAAACTGTCTTGGAGAGTGGCAAGAGTAAGAGGAACTAAGATAAACTCAAAAACTGTTTAAACCGCCTTAGAATGTTGGGTTACTTATTATTCTCAATAGCTCATTCGACAGCTTGACTAGCTGAGAAACCGGTTCTGATTTTAACACAGTCGATTTAATTCCTACAAAAGTCTGCCACATTTAGTTTTTAGTGTTGCCCAGATTCCCCAGTGAAAATTAACAATTCTTCAGATGACTTCTGTAACCCACTGTAGCAGTTCGGATTTCAGGAAATAAAATGAACCATTTTGTCTGATCAACGAATATTGCTTAAGCTCAATAGTAAGTCCTGAGATTGGTGTCGATTCAACAATTATGGAAGATTCGAAATCTCTGGAAGCGAAATCAGGCGAACCTCTTCGTTGTCGCTCTGACAGGCGTTAATCAGTGGATGATTGCCAGCGCGATCTGTAGCATTCACGGTCGCCGAGGTAGCCAGCGCCCGACAAAGGGCCACGTCTCCGTGAGCCACAGCATAGTGCAGGGCGACCGCACCGTCGTTGTCCTGAAGAATCCTGTCAATCCCTTCTTTAAACGAACATATTTCAACATCAATGGTTTCCTAATGAGTATTTTGTGCCAACCTGGTGTCGGACCAATAATTCAGGAAACTATTGATTTTTTACTCTAAGTTTAAATAAAAATCGACTTTTCGAGATGTGAATTTGATATCATTTTTGAGTTCCTCCAAAAATTCTTGTTACGATTGCTTTTTTAACAGTAGCCATCTCATCGATTACGGAATTATGAAGATCCTAAACAGGCAAGAGCCCTATCAACGTTTCTTTCGCGTCCATCGTGATATCACCGTATATAGTTGGCTCATAACTCCAAGTATGGAAAGTTCACACTTGTTACTGTCATCTTTGGTATCTCCGATGGTGATTTTCGAATACGAGGATTTTGAGGCAGCATATGAGGCCAGCGTATTCAAATGCATTCGACTAAACAAAAGGTTAAATGAAATCTGGCTGGAACACTGAACAGAAGTTTTACTAAAATTCTAATGACCAACAACTCGTCCATGCGTTTGGTCAAGGAGTCTTAATGCTATTGGCAATTTAGTTGCTGCTCAATGGGAAATATATAAAGATAACTTTTGAAAAAACAGGAACATCAACTAGAAACCAAAAAGGAGCTTGCAGACAGCAGTACACGACCACTACACAAATGTAATGACGAGTTGGAAAAAAAATAGCAGCACAGTTCACATTTTAATTTCCTCCATTTGCTTGATCCCCTAAATTAGCCTTCCCTACATAATCTTTATCGATAAATCTCATATAAGACACCATTTAGTGGTAGTCCAACATCATTTAGAAACTTTAGATGGCTTACGGCATCCGGCTAAGACAGAAGAGCTCACCTTATGTGCTTCATCAGCACCAATTGCCAACAGCATATCAACCACTTGCAGATGGCCATGAATGGCAGCCAACTGGAAGGCGGTTCTGCCATCAGAGTCAATGCAGTCGATGTAGGCTCCTAATATATCAAATAATGGACTGGTATAGCATTACAATAACACTTTAAAATACAACAGTGCGTTTATCTTCTGATGAAGATACGAACTACTACAGTGGTGGTGATGCTGCTCAACACTCTAAATGTCCTAGCTCTACACCGCCTTATGTAAAGCAAACTTCCATCGCTCCGAGGTCGAGGAATTGGTACCAAACCTTCCTAGAAGACTCGTTGCAATTCACAAAGCGTTGGAACGCCATAGCTCTGCTATCTTAGAATTGGCTTTCAAGTAGGGAAAACCGACTGGACCAGAATTCAACGATATTCATAAAGAAGAGCAAATATCAGAAGGCTGTAGCCAAACACACTTGCAGATCAAAAAACCTTGAAGGATATCAGGAAAATAATCGAATGGGAGAAAGGTTGGGATTCGCACAACACATGTGAAGGTTGCTCGTGTAATAAAATGCAGGTTTAGCCTTTCACGTAAACGCAGATTGGTCATTCAACTAATCAGAATAACCTCTGTCCGCATTGCAATCGTTGCACTTCTGAAACAATACTAGTGGCTAAACAGAAACACTACAGATCATGCCATCAACTGGGGAAGATCTTAAGACACCCTTTAGGACCTTACCAGCGCTCCAGGAATGTAAAACTACAGTCGGTCCACATTTAGCAAGCCAGAGACAAAAACCGAACCGGAAATTTTTCTGAGTACAGCCAAACAAACATATTCGAAAAAATACATGGAAATTCCTATGGATGACGAGGTTACAAAACGGATGAGACCATTTGGAACAGCATAAGATATAAGAATAGACTTGCTAAGTAATTTCATGTGCCGTTAAATAATGTTCATAGTTTGTGCAATGCTTTTCTTTGTCAAACGCCGGACCGCAAGTGTCTGCGATGGGCAACGAACGCGCTATTGTCTTTTCCGGGGAGCAACGCGTTCACCACCACGCAATTTTCGTAACATACCCTGCCATTAAAAGAATAGGCAGTAAATAAAAGGTTAAAAATGTTCATAGTTTTAACGTTTTATTTCCTGCCACCTACAATTTTTTAATGTAAAGGTATTATGCAATGTACAACTACAACGATGCTGATACATTTGCAAAACGCCGGACCGCAGGTGTCTACGGTGGGGAACGAATGGGCTATTACCATTTCCGGAGGCTAACACGTTCCATTGTCATACCGACATTGTGGTTGTATTTCACGTAATACCCTACCATTAAAAAATAATAGGCAGTAGATACCCACAGCTTCAGCTTAACTGGGTTCGTGCCGATTTGTGCTCCCCAGATCAAATCCCATTGGCGGGTGATTACTGATATCGTCAATAGGTCAATAAAACGGCTGAGAGACAGGCGAACGAACGAAGGGCCCACATGGTGTGGTGGTGAGCGCGGTACTCCCCGGAAAGGACAATAGCGCGTTCGTTTTTTATTTGTTGCCACCTAAAATTTTTTTAATGTAAAGGTATTATGCGACGTACAACTACAACGATGCTGATACATTTGCAAAACGCCGGACCGCAGGTGTCTACGGTGGGGAACGAATGGGCTATTATTACCCTTATGGGAGCTAACGGATTCACCACCACGCCATGCAGGTTCTTCGTTCCACAGTCATGTTCATAGTCATCGGAAAGCCGTATTCCATTAAATGAGACGCCTAGAAATGACGGAAAAGTCATAGCGAAGGACAATATGCAATATTAATATTACTTGACGGAACTCGAGAAAAAACATGGCGTTTAGGCCAAAAAAGTGAAGAGACATAACAATTCGCAACACCGCCAAATTTTGATGCCCGCTGAGAAGGGCGACGTGTAATCTTTAGCTCTTACGAAAATACTGCTTTTTGACAATAAACAATAATTCTCTGATAGCTACAGGACTTGAGAGGCCGTGAGCATGAGAGCACTGTATTTCAAATGCACGACCATTCCATACGACACATCGCACTCACAAAGATGTAGCACGCATGTTACTGGTAAGGTTTGGAAGTTGTCATTTTACTTGCTGCAGATTTCCCCAACACACAAATATGTAAACTACATACTAGTTAGGAAAACCTAAACTGCGTTTTAAATTACCGTTTTTCACCAGCTGATTAACGGCTTCCACTTGTCCCTGGCTAGCAGCCAACATCAGTGGCGTACGTCCAAGGGAATCCTAAACAAGGAAAAATCTGGACATGTTGCCTTCATAGGATTGTTATTCCTAATGAAATTGTAAATAAGTGCAAAATATGACAAAATATATAAATGAAGTTCTAAAGCAAGAACTGTAAACTTTTTACAGCTGCGAAAAACCTTCTTCGTTGCCGCAGAGTGAAGAAAAATTTTACGGATGCTTTTTTTTTGGAAGGAAAGAGTTCATCTAAAATCATGGCAGCCAGGGGCATGAAGCAGTATTGGACTTTCAGAAATCTCACATAATAAATTTTCGACATTAAAAATCACTGATAAGCCGCTCGGATAAAAAATGAGGATAGTACCTGAATGTCAATGCAAGTGGCTCCGACAAGCGACGTCAGGTTCCGGTCACCATAGTAGGCGGCCAGGTGGAGGCACACTCGTCCGTGTGCGTCCGTCACGGTAAGATCGCTTCCTCCTCAAAGCAACTCACGTTCCACTCAACAAACAATGATACGGTAAGCAGACTACTAGTAAAATGATACAAAGAGCAGGTTGTATTTATACAACAAATAAGTTATGACATAAACAAAACATGGATATAAGTAACAAAAATAGTAATTCAATTACAAATAAAAAATGGATATAAATAGTACGAATAAAATTCTAAACAGCCGAGTCCCTAAATGAAAATATAAGGTTATAGGTCAAAAAATAAAAACAATAGGCAATCAAATTTTTTTACCCAAAAAACTAGTGTCGACTTTCCCGTAAAACCGATATGATTTCAGGTTCAACCGCAGTCAGCAAAAAACTTCTGCCCAACCTAATGTATTCTTCGGCGTGCCTATATTCAGAAAGCTGAAGAAAACAGAACAGGATTGTATCGGTAGTAAATAATGATATAGGATAAAGCCCTCGGCGTCAATCAGTCCCTGAAGGCTTCGCCATATATTCGATTTCGTTTAGCATCGTTAGAGGTGAGTGAGTGCATATCTGGCCTTTATAATGACTCGCTGTGGTCTACCGATGTGTTCAACCAGTGCGAGTATACCCCCAGACAAGTCTGGTACCAATTTGCCGATCCCGGAAGGAAGGAGGGGTGGGTGGTCGGTGATGCAGGGATGAGGGGTTCGATCCCATGTGTATTGCAGGACGTCTCCGACAATTATCAATAGTAATGTTCTACAATCTTTGGACGTCAGTCACTCTTAAGGTAGTTCACTCGAACCTTTTGGTAAACATTTTCAGTTCCCGTTGAACAGCTATTTGAAAAAGTGCTCGTAAAGAATTTAAACCTATGATATTTACAGAAAGAATACATAGAATCGACTGCATATGCCTTTACACTCATAAATGCAATTCTATTATTTTTCAATACAGCTTACTTCTCATGAGGGTATGAACCGTTTTATCATGAGCCTCGGTTTTAGAGCCGTTCGACAACGCTAGATGTAGCGCCGTCGCGCCTGCAGAATCGGTTTCCTAAGCATAAATGCGAAATATCCATATAATGAGAGAAATATTAGTAGAAATGCACATTTCTTACAGAGATCTTAGCTCCATGATCGAGGAGAAGGTCAACTATCTCCCAGTGATCCATAAATGCAGCTGCCATCAGGGCAGTTCGATCCTCGGAATCTTTTCGATCAACGCTAGCAGAAGCCTTCAGAAGACGACTGACGACGTCGCGGTGACCGGCCCTGTAAACCGAAAATATTGCTAATGCAAACGATTTTGCAGCAAAAATATGAAAGAAAATCTCAGAACATAGAAGGAGAACTTGAAAAACTATAAAAATCGAACTTTCCTCGAAAAAATTCAGATTATTAACACGAGCTTATCCATGCGTTAATAACATTATACTTCGCACTATTTCATCTTTATATTTGAACTAAAGACCTGTTCACCAGTCTGAAGCTTCAGTTCACATCTACTAGGATATTAAGAAAGCGAATTTCTCGGCGTTGGTCAGTGGCGTTGAGATGTATCGCCAATGTCATAATCGCCGTTATCCATCAGACGTAGGCATGCTTATGCTGAACCTGCTTAGATTTCTTTTTATTTTGTTTAGAAGGTTTATAGCGTAGATTAGTAGACCTTCAATAGCATGCACACGGTGCCAAGCTCAATTCCCCTTCAGGAGGACCGCCCAGTTCAGTTTCATTAAAATCTGTTAGCAGTGAGGGTAGGAAAAACTAATTCACAGTGTTGAACTACGGCATGTGTATGCACGGTCACCATTGAGGGCGGATTTTTAGCAGTTCAACTCGTTTCGGTTGATGACTGTGATAATTTGCTTTCTGCAAAAGTTGTTAACAAAAGGATAGTTTGTTCTTTTGTTCTGAGTTCATAACTGCAAAAAAAAAACTTATCCTTCTGGTAGAAAAATCAATAATGGCGGGAAGGAGTAGACAAAACGCTTTTCAAATAATGTGTAACGGCAGAATGAAAATGGAAATACAGTAATCAGTAAGAGGAAGGCGAGGGAAAAACAACTTTGTATTTCTTAACGCATTTATGAAAGAAAGTACCATTAATTACAACTACGCTTACAAGAAACTAGGCTTCATTTTGCTAACTTATTATTATTATTATTATTATTATTATTATTATTATTACTATTAATAGTAACAACAACAAAACAACAACAACAACAACAACAACAACAACAACGATGTCGAGATATTCGCAAAACTTTAACCCCAGGTCACATCGAACCACGAGTTTCGTTTCCAGAGAACCGCTCATTACACACTGCGTCACAAAGACCCTCGCTCAGTGTTTCTCTCAGACAGTTTTCTATCGCCTAATGCGATCAACAATCAACCATCAACAGGATTGATCTGGGTAGTCGAAATCACGTTTACTTCTTTATTTACTGTTTGTTATCTACTTATTACCATTTATTTATTTGCTATTTTTTCTACTTATAGAAAAACTAGCTGAGAGAAACGCAGAACAAGGGCCTCCGTGGCGCAGTGTGTAGTGCGCGAGTCCCGGAAAGAGAAACCACGGTTCGATCTGGCCCATGGTCCAAGTTTTCGGAATATAACAGCATCGTTGTGGTTGATTTCGTATGATGCCCTACCGTGGAACCTATTACTTATTACTATTATTCTGTTAATTCAGCTTTAATACTCCAGTCCAGACATATATCTTTATTTATCTGCATATCAGCAAGAAATGCGGAAGATACGAGAGAAAAAAAACTATATCGGAAACGAACCAGGCAGCTCCACGAAGCGCCGTCCTCCTACCGCATCCTTCTTCGTCCACATTGACTTCCTCACCTGCAATAGCAGATTCTTTATTCCAATATCCACTTCGGGCATTTTCATTCGATGTTCCAAATTTAACCCTTTCCTGATCACTAATATAAGTGTAGCTCCTGTTTTAAAAATATTTGCTCAATTCTGTCTACAAAAATGATGATAACAATGGCACTAATGATAGCAACAAAACGATAAAGCGTTGGTGTTGGTCTTTCCCTGAGGGATGAGGTGTATCGTCAGAGACGACTGAATATAATATGAATGTGCACATCTGGTATGTACGATAACTTGTAGTGCCTGCTAATGTATCAAGCAAGTGCTGCTACCCTTCTAAACAAGTCTAGTACCAATTTTTCGATCTGGGTGGTATGCAGTGTTTGTCAGGCCTATGGTGCAGGATCGAACGAAAGACCATGGGTGTATTGCACATCTAACCACGTACTTAACGCGCTTTCGTTAGTAATAATGCTAACAGTAATAGCTCGTAAATGCCATTGAAGCTGTGAAAAAACACTGTTGTCTGCTTTAGAGACGGCGAAATGTGTAGGCACCGAGATGATCTTTAAAGAAAAGCATTTTTATTCACAAAATGATTGAAGAATTATGGAACAGTAAACTAATAAGATCTGAGAAATATCGAACATGAGAAGGAATGTCAATTCGCTTCCCCATACTGAAGTCGTAGTGGAAACTCGTGGAAATTCAACCAATGTGCCGGTGCAGTACTAACGATCTTTGTGGCATAATTTCCTTAAAACATCCTCAAGCACTGCACGTTTTTGCTTCCCGTCAAAACTGTTATTAATCTAACAACTTAGTAGAATGTAAGGTGATTCTCATATTGCGTTGAATCCGTGGAAATGATGTTTCCTTCGAATTTGCTTCGATCTTTTTACGTTCAGCTACTATGCGCTCAATTTCCGTCTTCCGTGGGTAGCGGACTCGTGAATGTGCACATTCACTCGACGGTGATTGTCAAGCAATAGTTGACATACTAGAGAAGCTATAAATATTTAGCCAGCAATTAGTGTTCGACTACGAACAGATTAGTGGAAAACTGACTGATCCAGATGGCTGAGCTGCTCCATTGGGCAACAATTACTTCGACCAATACGAGCGCTCGTCGAATTACTGCCACCTCCGGACAGCATTAATGAAAAGATGAATGACCCTAGCCGGCATTTATCAAGTGTATTGACCATTTTAATAATTTATCTACTCAATATGTGTCCATGTAGCCGTGATAAGGCAACGCTGTGCGAGTACCACTGCGAAACTTGTAAAGTTGAAAAAGAATAAGAGATTAAAAAAGTTTAAAAAACAGAAATTTAAACGGAAAAGTTGTGAGGTCAGCGAGAAACCACTTAATGTAAAAGAATACTTGAATAAAGAGCAGATATGGGTAGGGAGCAAAGATTGAACATTGTCCTGTAGTGAATATTCGAACCGGTCATTCGCATATTCAGCTGTTAAATAAGTAATAACTAGGTATAAGGATGAAGAGGAGTGCTAAAAAATCGAAATAGTATCAAGACCACTTATTTTATAGTCGAGCTATCCTTCGAGTGTACTCCAGATTTCCTAGGAAACAGAAATAAAGAGCTCGAATACCATTTCAACCCGTACAGATACTAGAGTGTCCATACTCGGTGGGTTCCAGTCTCCATTACAGCACTAGGTAAAAAATTCATCCGATGGAAAACCATTCTCCGCACTTGGTGGTTTACCAAAAACCCTTTTTCGAAATAGTTCATTGACCGCTAATTTGACAATGGTCAATGGTCGTGCTTATTGTATGAAACATGCGGACATAAAAAGTACTGGAATGGACTCAACGTAGGGCGCGACATACTTCTAAGTGCTGTCAACAATGTATTTGCATAGTGAAGCGTATTAACACAAAGTGAATAGTAGCATACGTATCATCTGTTGTCACAGAACGATAGAGCAAAGTCTCTTCTACAATTCTGTCATGGTTTCCTATGCCCAGAAAATCAGAAGGCCAGCAGTCGGAGAAAATTACTCGTATTCGACTGGGCCAGCCGAAAAAAACGGTTCCAGGACAGAATGGGTCAAGAGGTAAAGGTAGACCTAGTTATTCATTCAAATATCCCCGTTTTAAGTATGCAATAGCTGCCAGTTAAATTTTTAAAAAAACACGTTTTAAAAACTGGAAATAACTTTAAAAAATGGTGTCGGAAACTTCAAAGTACGTGTAAAGTACTTGTGTCATAGCAAAGTTAATTTTCTACTATTTGAAAGAATAACTACTGTCATAAATAGATATGGAAGATTTCAATCTTAATAAACAGACCGCGGGTTAAAAGTAGATCGAGCACTTCCAAGTGATTGTTGCATGCAGCACTTCGAAGCGCATTCCACTGACCGTTGCACACGTTGTTCGCCACCTGAAGACTCACGTATAGAAGAACTAAGGAGACTATTAGGAACCCGTAGACAGTTCGGAAAACACTACCTATCTCTTCGTAATGGACAATTCGATACAGAAAAAAGTAAGCAGCTGTCAATCCCACGTAATAATCACTAATTCGTCGGAACACATATGTTGATAGCCTTTAGGTTTGAATCGCCTTTAGGTTTCAGTTAAGGAGTTCACAGACGCTATGTGATAGAACGAATGTAATCAGCATAATAGCTTTTGAGCAATCTGCTAGCAATCAACAATCAGCGTCGGTAGATTATAAAAATTAACAAGCACACTTGAGTTCTGCGAACTTCTGTAGATATTTTTTCAACTGATTGGAAGATGCTGCTAAAAAACGCAAATTTAATCGGTTAAGAACGTAGAGCAACTTCCTTCGACCAAAACGGAATAAGCATAAGAAGCGGACGACCTACACATTGTCGTTCCTTAACCTAGCACTTTACCAATACCAAAAAACTTTGGTATTGACGATTATTTTCTTCCCGAACATCTTTCTTCTTTGGCATTGAGAGCGCTGAGCTAGAACGCTTGTGCATTGTGCATTACTGCAGAAAGGATACAATCTGTTGTTTCGAAAAAGTATAGTGATTGAAAGAACCAACAGTAGCAAAGTCTCCTCTACCCAGCTGATACACAATTCCTATCTAGTTTTGAAAATTCGCTCTCGAGACACTTTCTCTTAAGAGCAAAACTGCAGAAAAGGACAGATACTTACTCGATATTTGATACTTGAATGGCCCGTCCTCATTGGTCGTGCAGGCTTCAGCATAATCTCCATTTTCAGAGATTTGCTGGTTAAGCCATTGTGGTTCCCTGGAATCTTGGCCAAAGTTTGCCCCAGGTCTCCACCAACACACCCAGCCGCAGCCTTTGTGGATCAGAGGGAGATTTGCCACCATGCGACTTTGATACCAGGACGGTGGTGAATCCAGGTATTGGTTTACTTTTAGCTAGGTTTCCTGATTGGTCCGCCTAACTCCTTCTCAGCTTGGGAGGCACTGCCAGGGGATGAATGCCCTGCTGCGCATCGCAGGACGACACCCATGAACGCCTTCCAGCCACGATGAGGTGGTAAACCGTTGGGCGGGAGGAAAAAGATATATTAGGAGCGAGAAGTAGGGAGAATTCTGTATTCTTAAAAAATAATGTGAAATGCAATACGATGTGCCTCATAATGAAATGTTCGTCTTTACATCACAAAACCTCTAGGGTGTTTTCTTAGCCAGCGAATTTTCTTTGGTTTTCAATTAACAACAGATCGTTGCAAACATCAGATTTCTGTTCTGTGAATTTAGTAGCTTCTATCTTAATAATTTGCATTCGATTCACGAGTGATATTTTGAACTGATTCACACTTGGTTACGTTAATTCAATAAAAAGGCGGGGAATATTGTACTTGCTTATGAAAAGAGAGCCATTGAGAATCATACAGTGGACGCTAAATCCATGTTCCGCGTTGGTAACATAGACCATTAAGATGGGGTAGCTCGGTAACCTCGTCGTCGTCGATGACTAGAACCATGCGTAGACGAAATGACTGTGTCTGGAAACACTAAAACCCAGCTAAAAGGAGCGATGCTCAAAAGAGTCGGCAAGTAGAGTTCATATTTCTTCTGTGCAACAAAAATTTGAAAAAAAAGTCTTGAGTGCACTGTGAAATGCGACAAAGAGAGGACTCTACAAGATAGCATACAATATCCTGCACAAATTGTGCGCAAAGTTCCAAAAACACCAAGTACCTTGACCGAAGAAAACATTGTGACCTTTGTTCGGTATCGCCAACACGTTTAGTAAACGGAATCATTGAGTATAACTTCTTAAATCTTGTTGAAACCATTAAGGGATCTAAGTATTCTACCAATAAATCGAAAAAACACCTTTACAAAACCTGCGAAGGTATGCGTTGAAAAACTTACAGGGACCAATTCTCTTCCAAAGCTGAGTACACTCTTAACGTTCGTACGTGGCGTGGTCCAGTAGGTGAACACAACAGTGGTGTGTGACACTCTCCCTTATATTCCTTACATGTAGGAACTTATAACAATGGCTTTCCAGTGCTCCAGATGTTTGGAGAACTTCTTTTGTGAAAGAACATTTGCCAGTGAGACGCTGTTAAATCAAATTATGTTAAATCCTTGATGACAGTTTAGCAGAGGTCTAGAGTTCCACGCAGGTAGAATATCTAAGCGCCTAGCAACTCGGCGAAAGTGTGATCATGGACAAAGTTGAAGTTCAATGGAGTTAAAGTTTCTTAAACCCCTAAGACTTCTTAAAAACAGGACAGTTCTTGCGGTAATTATGGCGGCCACACAAGATTTATGCATAACATAATGAATCAAAGTAAATCTGTGTTACATTTCGATTTCAAGACCAGTAAATTCGGACTGTTGGTTGGTGTTCGGCCAAGGAAGAGAATGTTCTAATATTTCTCACCACATAGTCGGTCCTTTTTCAAAGAATCCATACGGTGTTAAGTATTTCACTCCGTTTTGTTGGCCAAAGCCCAAGATTCAATTCCGCCTCAGTTAAATCACCATAACTCCATAGTTATCAAACCGAGATCGACAAAGAACAGAGGACCCTAGTTCACTTAACAAGGACCTACTGGAGAAAATGAAAACAAAACCCTGCTGTATTTTCTCTACAAATGATAGAAATGAACGTTGAGAAAACATACTTGAGGCTTGTACTGGAGAATCGCTTCGCAGATTTGCGTATGTCCTCGAGAAGATGCGGCCAGAAGACCCAGAGAAAGCTCCTGAAACAAAATCTCTCGCTCGTAATCAAAGTTCAAACGAATGCAATACTTGTGACAGCGTAGTCATAGGCTAAAAGTAATAGAAGTCTATAACACTTAGGTAATATACTCTGGGAAAAATCAATAAATACACATCAAGACGATTGTACCCACCACATCATTTTGTAGGTCGATGGTCTTCATCACAGTCTTAACATCACCCGTACAACATAAATATACAAAATCATCCTGAAAAAAGTCCAACGACAAAACTCTATCTTGACTGCGATCCTATTAATACAGAAAGATCTCATCGTGATTGCTACTTCAACTTAAAAGAAATATTTTTTAGAAGCCAGTAAGAGAGCAGCGAATGCTTAGGTAGTCATTTGTTCGACTTTTTGGTCGTCACCAGCTAGTAATTAAGTTTTGCTACTTCGTAACAGCTTCTCATGGAAAGCTCAAAACAGTGAATCGTCTTGGCACTGTAGCTGGGACACACATACTTGTACAAAGGTTAAATCCACATTTACAGGTTAACAAAGCGTGTAAGAGGAAATGCTCTAGAATTTATATAACTCGAACCATCCACTTCTCGTCAAAGCGCCTCTACGTCGAATATATAAGAACGATAACCACCATTACTGGATATTAATGTTGTTCGACCACTGTTGAATGTTATAGGTGTCTTAGCCCCATCGGCTGCGTATTATGCTACCTGTCTTTTGCACTACCATAGCTAAAGTGATAACGAAAAACGTTAAACATAACTAGACCAGATGTAGCTGAGCTTTCATGTTACACTGAACAACTGACATTGCCCCTTTTCCAACAATAGCGGTTTTGATCCATAAAGAAGTCACGGTACACAATCCGCTTTTGTGTAGAGCAATGATCGTTAGTTACTCAAACTTAATGCCATACAAACTAACTAATAGAGTTAGAACGCTATAGAACAGTGAGTGAAAATGAAGCGTAGCGTGAATACGGAGGTGATGGAAATTTTGCCTCATTACAAGAGCATCGGTGGAGTTCATGCAGCAACCATTTCGAGGAATTGAACATTTCTCAAACAGTGCTGGATTTTTATAAGCTAAAGCATTTTTAAAATAGTAAGTACTCATAAGCACTTTTTGGGGACAAGCTAGTAAACGAAAACTGGTCTGGGTTTCCATTGGGTTTTTGATATTTCACGTCTTTTTAACTTGTATATACATGCATAGGCATTAAATAGTGTTTACCATCTTCCATTCTCTTGACAACACAACAGCACTCTTATATAACAGGGGAATGTCAACAACCTGAGGCTAAAGTTATTTTGGAGAAGTAGTAGCTGACGGCCTCCCAACGGTTCACCACACAATCGTGGGTGGGAGGTTTTCCTGAGTGTCAGGTTGCCATCCCAGGCTGAGGTGTCCGGCGCGATTCTATCAGGAAACTCAGAGTAAGCCAATACCAGGATCCACCACCGCCCTGCTATGAGACTAGTCGCATGGTGGAAAATTTTTCCCTAATCCACAAAGGCCGCGGCTACCTGGGGCTGTGACGACCTGGGGAACACATTCGCCAGGCTGTCCTCGGGATTCCAGGGAACCACAGTGGCTAGACCAGCAAAACTCCGAAAAAACGGAAATTATGCAGGGGCTCGCACAACCAGTGAGGATGGGCCATCCAAGTATCCAAGTAAGTAAGTAGTGCACGGCTTTCATTCAATTGTTAATAGTGCCGTCGTAGAACCAAAAGAACATCCCTCATCGGGTCGAGCCCACTCGTCATACCTCGGCCTGGGAACAAATTTGCATTCAGAATTCCCGGGAACTAATGGAGGTTCGCGCGAATAATTTTCGGATTACCAAGGAAATCCGTGGGAAAACCTTTCACGGGCAATAACCGTAAATTAATCGTCGAAAAGATCGAATGACAAATATTCAACTGAATGAAACTTTCAAATAATTGAGTTTCATTTCATATACTCAAGGAGTAGTGTGCTCTGTCAAAAAATGGTGACGCTTCACAGCGAAAATATCTGAAGAGCGAACGAATATTCGAATTTCGAATCGCTCAATAATACTGTTCGATCTTTTTATTGGAAAATACTTATCTCTATTTAACCTACTTCGTCCTGAACAATTACGTACTAAAAACACGTTCCCCATCAGGCATAATTTTAATGGAGATTCTAGCAGTGTGACCTCAACGTGACAGGGCAGAAACACAGCAGTGACGAAACGACGTCAGAAAACGGAGTCGTGCGATTAATCCAACTTTTGGTGATTCAAATAGTGGGGCTATATTTGCGAGTTTCTAACCGTATAGATTGCAGAAACTTTCAACTTTTCACGTTCGTAGGAATGTTATTCTTGGTATAAATCAGTAGCAATACTATACTCAACTTTTCCATTCATTCCCTCTACCAATTCAGTTGTTCAAGATTAAACTGATTCATTCGAGTGCAATTCACTCTAGAAAAAAAACCTCACATTCATAGAGAGATCCTGAATGATAGCACCGGCTTTCGACAACAGAATGGAAGTCGGAATGTCGATCACGGAGCACTTCAGAATAAGATCGCCGGCGCCGACTGACGAAAGCGTTCGGATGGAGCTCAGCGGAGGCACGGCTGAAATAGACAGCTCTGAAGTCGAAGTGGCAACAAGAAGAAGCGAGTAGATGTTATCGAAAAATCTGGATTCATTTCTTTAATTTACTATTCATCATCATTCAGTTTCCTCTCTCAAAACAACATTGGAGGGCGAGTCAGAATAAACGAACAGAAGAGCAAAAATGTGTTATGCTTTAAAGAAAAATCATCCTCAGATGTTCATTAACAAAGATTTCTTTGTGAAAACCTAAAAAACACCTATTTCTGTAAAGATAGTGGTTTATTGGGATGTTTCTTAAGAAAAAAATTCGACGCCACTTTTCATAATGTTCCCCTTTTCTGAAAATATGTCCCTTTGTCTCAAACTACTTCCTCGCTAGCTTGTTAAACAATACTTTTGTTAAAAATATGTAAAACGTAAGTTCTATAAAACCAACGATCTTCTTGTTGTAAAGAAAGAGGAAGCTTAACGACTAGTAAGGTCTGACCAAGAGTTTTCCCCGGCCTTGCACAAGCCATTGATTAAAAAAAACTTCAAAAAGGTATACCGCTACAAGAAGTATGCACCATAATTCATCACTCATGACAAAGTCGACAATGAAAACAACGATTTGGTTACCCCCTAACCAAATGCTTTTCTTTCGGTTACCACTTTCCACTAGCACACTGTGTCAATGGCGATACGAAAGATGGGCCGAGCAGATAATGGTGGCGATCAAGTGACACATTCCAGCCGGATTAACCTCTTCATTATCGAGCCATCCTGTCATCTAATTGGAAACGTCGTCACAGACATCCATAAATCTCTCAAGTACCTAAAGGGTACTGCAGCATGGAGTGCTGCAACAACTCACTCCGCAAGCAGAAAGAACAATAGGACAGAAAGCAGAGTTCTTCTCGGTTAAAAACAAGCTGGTATTAAAGGTTAGGACTAGAGAATTGAAAACTTGTGATAAAAGTAGCATTGAATAAACTTCAATGATATTCTGCACCCTAGGATGTTCTAACAAATTTCGATGGAATGGTATTAAAAGAAGTGCTCATAATGCAGCCATAATGTACGAAGAAAAGCAGGAAAGAATTTATATGCTAGGAGAAAAAAAATGTCAAATCATTTCGTAACGATATAATCATAGTATTCTTCAGCTCACAGAAATTTATCAGAAATGACTTTGCTTTGTGGGAACGGAACTGGAAAGGAAGCCTCATTAATGCTGGGACTGGGACATAATGCATGGTTTTCCCTCATCAGAAACTAAAAAATCTAATAAATCCAATCCAATCAACTCCAGCATAGATTCGATTAGATACGACTCCATGATTTTAGCGTAGAGTTGAAAAATGAAGCCCTACTTGAATGAGCCAGATGATAAGCGAGCTCGACGATGTCCTGCGGGGTCTTCCGTCGTTTCGTCTTGTAGAACTCGGCCCAAGCTGTATGATATGGCGATAAGTCACCGTTGACTTCAGCCCAGCAGCCATCCAGAATCACAGGATCTATAAGATTAGAGACAGCACAGAAATGTCGGAGAAATAAACGAACTACTGTGAAGGTGACAATACTTCATGGAATTAAACAAACTAGTGGGGAATGAAATCACGGGAAATATTTACAAACAAAAAAAAATCAATTGGACTACCTAAACAATAACGAACAGGAATCTTCCAGATCTAATGTCACAGCATATGAATTATCGCATTGAATTACCTACGACTATTTGCAAAACATAGGTATTGACTGGTTCGGGGTCTATTCTTCATTGCTAGACATAGTAGACAGGCGCATTAACTTCAAAGCAATCACTGCCGACGCTAATATCGGGAGAGGCGAGATTAATACATGCCGATTTCTAAGAAAAAGACTGTTCTGCATACGAAGATGTTCTTCTACCTGTACTGCGCAATATAACTCAATTGGACTACCTAAACAATAACGAACAGGAATTTTCCAGATCTAATGTCACAGCATATGAATTATCGCATTGAATTACCTACGACTATTTGCAAAACATAGGTATTGACTGGTTCGGGGTCTATTCTTCATTGCTAGACATAGTAGACAGGCGCATTAACTTCAAAGCAATCACTGCCGACGCTAATATCGGGAGAGGCGAGATTAATACATGCCGATTTCTAAGAAAAAGACTGTTCTGCATACGAAGATGTTCTTCTACCTGTACTGCGCAATATAACTTTAACAGCTTCGAGTTCTCTTTCGATGACAAAAACGCTTTCACGGTTGATCAACTGACTGACGGCAAGGAGAAAATCCAATGGAGGTGGATGACGTGAAGCCTGAAAACGATCCAGGAATGACACTATCTAATCAAAGTTGAATGTGGGAAACCAGATGTTTTAAAGGCTTTGCTTCAAACTTCCATATTCATGGTTTCCACGTCCCCATAACAATTGTGTTGTTATTATTACCACTGTAACAACGAAGAACTTGTTGAACCTAATGAAACTCCAGATGGTGATACTGCAAAAACCTTTAGTAGCAATTAAAAGTTGTTATGATGATGTAAGCTCAGGAATAAACAAATTTAGTCCAGAACGAATTTGCTTTGCGAATGAAACCCCATCACAAATGGAAAACACAGAACTTCTTAACTTATAGTGTATCAAACGAAAGGATTGTTATAAGAAAAAAAAGCAAAACAATTTCTTAGCTTTTTTTATAAGAAGTAAAGTAAAATCCATGGAAAGAAACTGGTTCAATAAAAGAGGAGCGAATGTATCTAGAGGAAACAGGAAAACACGGGAAGTCTGGTCAAAGCTTAACATTGAAATTACTATGGAAAGCAAAAAAACGGCCTTATAAAAGTGCCTACTTTAATCAGAAGCAAGTAAATTGGCAGTCGCTGAGGTAAGGCTAGGCAAATATCATCCATTAAGTCTTTGATGCTACACGGCACTCGATCGGGTACGACGATACCCGCATCGACAGCTCGAGCCAGTTGATCGACGAAGAACCACGAACCCTAAACGGAGAGGTCGACAACTCACAGTAAAAGAAACCCTAGTTTGCCCCAAAATCCAGCTCCTCCTCCATCATCGAATTCTCACTGAAACAAGAAGTACATTAAATAAGCCTATTAAGAGGGAAAAACACCTCAAAAGTTCGGTGGAGTGTCTTCAATGAATTTCGAACTTAAAAAATTTTGTCTCTCTCAATGCACGAAAATGTGGAAAGACTGCCCATCACGCAACTCGAAAACAATCGTTTCCAAAAATCTTTTGTTCCAGTGACTTCTCAAGCAGTTTCGTAGTAATGAAAAAGTATTATAGTGTTATGAGAAATAGGAGATTCTACAGGATTCGGCAAGTGAGAAACTAAAAGGAAAGCAAGGTATAAACGCGTCTGGGAGGCAGTGGAAAACTTGCGTATTAATAAATTTTGAAACAGCTTAATGTAGGAAAATACTGTACTGCGGGGAATTTCTCAAACCCAACGTCACCGAGGTGGTATTCGGTGACTTATTAAGCGCTTTTGAGCAAAGAATGAAACATAGAAACAAGTAGTCTTATAAGAATCAAAACATCACACTAACCTCACAAGCATCCAGAACTTCACAGTGAAGACACTGTGGAAGTCGAACTTCAATGAATCGATCAAGTTCGTCAATGCCTGCATTTGTTTGTTTTCGAAATAGTGGTAGAGTTGAGTAGTCGATGAGTTTTCTAGAAAGCTAAAAAAAGTTCTTCACGTACGTACATTCACTAAGCACAAGATCGTGAAATCGCTCGAATTTGTACTGATCGGATGGCGCGAGTGGTCGTGAAGTGACGACGAGGCGCATCCATGACGGCAGGCAGCGGTTGATCTGAGAACGTATCACTCGTGAAAATGATCACCTCTATTGACAGATTCTTTTGCCGATAGAAAAGCGGAATTTTTCACAGACTGTGCGATGAAGTTCAGAAGAATCTGATCTCACACTTTTTTTCTAAACAAAATGGAAAATTCAGCACTGCTTTAGTACTAACTACATGAATTAGCAATCATATTGCGTTCTATTTTGAATTTATCACTAACAATGTCCCATAGAAGGTTGACGGCTATTTTTTAACGTAAGTGATTGAAACAAACCATAATCCCAGGAATCTAATATCTGGTCGAAAATAACCAATCAATGCGTATGTTCTATCCGGACTACCTAATCCACGTTTACGTGAAATATCTGGGCGATGCCCTAATGATCACTGACCAATCGCTTTTATCTGTAATCAAATACCCTTTGTTAACGAGGCGACCGAATGAGGAAAAAGTGTGCTTCACGATCGTTCTGACGTCGGTGACAGGATGATTATTGTATATCATCAGCTGTAAATGGGATCGTCGTAAATGTCGTTGCCTAATGTCGTTAAAGACCTTGACGTCTTCGCAGATGAGCGGCATCGGATTTGGGAAAGATTAGAAGACACTCAAAAGCTGCCGTCCTCCCGCCTTGATGGAAGACGGCAGCGTCGAGTGACTTAACTGACCACCTCAAAAAACTTCAAATAAAGCTTTTTTGAACTTTAACCCATGAATCATATCATTTCAGATTGTTTCAGAATGTGTTCGTGGAATTGATGCCTCAAAAAGCAACAGAAAATTACTACGTGATGGAAATAAAGACAGTTTGAAGGTAATTCGTTCAACTTGGAAAAAACTTAAAACTGCTTTTAAACGATGAATATAACGGATAAAGGATTAAACCCTCGATGTTGACCAATCCCTGAGGGATGCTTCAAACATTTGGCTCCTTCCGGCATCGTTAAAGTTAACTAAGTGGATATCTCACCCATAAAATAACTCGCGTTTGCCTACCGATGTATCGAGTCAGGCTGATATCCTTCCAGACAGATTTGGTACCAATTTCTCGACCCCGGACGGATGGAAGGCTTGGTGAGCTCGTAGTATGGGATCGAACCCAGATGTATTGGAGGGCACCTCTAACCGCTGTACTACAAGCGCCTCAACGTTGAAAATAACTAAGTGAAGAAGTTAGTATTAAGCTATTCCAAAAGGCATTTAGTAATAGCCGCTAAAAATGATGTTTTCAAATTAGTAGAACCAAACGTTACAAGGGAAGCCTGAACAACACCTATTTAAAATTTCAAGATAGTTAAGTAGGTCTTAAAAAACGTCAAGAAATTAGAACCAATGGATTTGAAAAACGCATACCAAATCTGTTCAAATTCAAATCATTTTAACTCCACTTCGTTAATGTTTCATTTAATTTGTGCATTCAGTAAGACTTTTTAAAATATTTTTTAGTAGCATTAACTGCACATTGAACAATTTCGAGGCTTTTCACGGAGATACGATCCTATGCATTGATGTCAAGGCACGGATGGGTGGATGGCAGGCGTAGTGTACATTGGTTTCAATCCATGTTGCTTTAAACTCTTCATTCGGCCACGAAGAGATCATATTTTTGCATTCAATCGAAGCTTTATTTAACGTCAATGCTGGAACCGATGTGGTCCATGAAAAACTGCTTTCTACGCTTAATAGTTTACAAAATGCCCTTTTTTGGAAGGTCTTCATGCACGCTAAATACTAATTTGTGACAAATTTTACGTTCAGAGCAGAAAAAAACGCGGTCCTACTACTTGATACCCATTTGTTTATAAGGTTGGTCTCCATGAAATGCCCGATTTCGATCGGAAATTTTGGGATACTACGGATTTCTAAAAATAGATGTTTGTCGGTCAAGATGAGAATTTTTACAATGGATACACTCTTGTCAAGCTGTTAGAAGCATAGTCACAGCATCAACAAAAATCACTGGTCCCTCGGTGTTTTCATGCTACCGGAAGTTTCTGACTGAATGGCGAATTTCCGGTAGCATAAGAAGTTCTCCGAATATCCGAAAAACTGGGAAGTCGTTGATGTGCCTGGTGAGCAATGTGGACAAAGGCAAGGTTCGCCACATTCAGCCTCTGAACCAGCAACAATGGAATACGTGTTTCACTGCTGCCGTGCAGCAGAATCGTCGTTTTCCTGTTAGGCGATGAAAAGTAACTTTAGTGCAAAAGTTTTCTTCCGCCACAGCCTCCCTTCCTGCAAACAGTTGTAGCGGATAGTGCAGGAGAACGATTTACCCTGAGCAATTAGCCTAGGGGTATAGTCTGCTTTTCACCAGCATCACTGATTGTACGTACCAAATTTCTCATAGCACCAGTCGTTTCACTTGAGCAACAAGTTGTAGATTTTTTGGCACTGTAGTTTCTGCCCAGATTTTCCTAGCAATAAAATTTAGTGAGTTGTTCCAAAATGCTAACCAACGTTTCTGCTGTTATGGAGAAAATTGGCGTGCTTCCCTTTCAACCAACGTCATCTTCGACTTCAACAACAAAAATCTCGATTCTACCACCACCTGGTGGACTTATGTCTTCCTATTCAAACTTATGAAACTAAATAGTTCGTTGATGAAGTTCTCCATCAAAGAGCATTAAGCGTTGGTAGCTCTTCCACGAATGTTCCATTCAAATAAGAAAAGGATGAAAATATAAAGCTGTTTAATGATTAAAAAAGTCAATACAAACATTCTAATTTCGTCAAAAACAGAGAGATTGTGACCTTTAAAATAACGCATAGAACACTAATAAATTTTAATTTATCCAGAAAGAAAAACTACCCAAGGTTTAATAAGGTAGAATCATAACTTCTCCCGACTGTCATCATCTCGTTGCTCACTAGCAAATCTTTTCACAGTTTACTTAGCATCTGGGGCATGGCTGCGACGGCTTTGAGCGACTAGGGAGGACTCTTCACTCTGAACTAGAATGAAACCATCGCTGAGCTCATCGCCGATGATGTTGAGTCCATGAATGGGCCAAAGACAACAACCTGTTCCATTCGCGTAGAAACTGTGAAAAAAACTATGAAAAGTATATTATCAAGATCATCTAAGCTAGCAAAATCTCGATTCCCTATCCTTTTCACTTTTTGTTTTGCAAAAAAAAAAACAGAAATCATTCAAGGTTGCAAGCGTAACAAATTTTCCACCATTGTCTCCATATTGACATCATAATCATCACATCCCAGAGAATTCTGACAAATATTTCTGTCTATTAGGGCGGATGTGGCACAATGGTTGGAGGCGCCACTGCGACACAAACATGGAATTGATCCCCGCCCCCATGGCCCACCAAGCCTTCCATCCCTCCGGCGTCGGCAAATTGGTACCAGACTTGTCTGGGAGGATAGCAGCACTGGCTCGATACATCGGCAGGCCACCGCGAGTCATTGTAAAGGCCAGATATGCATTCAATCACCTCCAACGATACTTAATGAAGTTGAATGCACGGCGCATCCCTCAGGGATTGAGCAACGCTGACAGCTTTTTAGAGGTTTCCATTTGTCTATTTAAGCTGATTTTTGTTAACCTTCTTAGTAGGTAAGAATCAATACAGTATCTTTATGTTCATTCACGCGATTGAATAAAATCTATCGGACAGGTAAACTGGTTAATGGTTTTTTTTCTTAAGTATTTTTCGCACACCCAGCAATTTTTCAAATTTGTCCTTTAAAGCATTCACAGTTCGTTATGTTTACAGCTTGCATTTTTGTATAGGAAGTAATAAAGCAATAACAGCGACAAAAATTACTCACTGCTAGTATGAGGTCGTAGATATGTGGCAGTATGTTGTCGATAAGAATGAATAGTGGCTTGGAAGGAGAAGGCAGTGACGCCAACGGCAGTGTGAGGTACTGATGCAGTGCATGGTCGTGATCTGCTAGCAGCGTGACGGTGGAGAGCTTCGGAAGAACGAGATTCGGAAAGCGCTTGCACAATTGGTCGGCCAGAGAACGCAACAGCGTGGCCGACTCGGTGCTGTCGGCTGACTCCACCAAGCAGAAATGTGTTGCTACACAGTCGCTGCTCGACTGAATCTGAAATACGAATGCATCACTCAAACCAGCTTCTAGAAATGTTAACTGTTAATGGAGGTAATGAAAGAATAATAGATAGAGCTAGAGAATTGATCATTTTCCGAAGGCAACAGGTGTGGGTTCAACTTGTAATAGCAGGCCGGAGTGAAATCTGATGTTACTGTTATTTGTAGCTTGCTTAAGAAACAGATAAATCGCATTTGGTGAGACACGGATGGCTGTGGTGGCGGCAGTGATGCTGCGAAAACTTGTTATTTGCTATCTTCATGGCTCTACGCTCTCCTTAGCAGATCCTTTTTTACAATCATATTTCCGTTACTCGTATAATGTAAGCTGAAAGGTACTCAACCATTACTGGGCCTCTGTACTCATGTTCACAAACTAATTAGCCCTGAAAATATTGGCAAACAGTTAACATTAATGCATGTGGAATGTGCTGAAAGCTGGTTATCGCTTCATTGTCCACGAAACGGTATAAGGAGTTGTCCATCGCAATAATTTTCCAGTTCACCAGAGGCAAGTTGCACCCTGATGTCGAATTGCCTCCTATTTTCCGTTCCGTAGGATTGTGAATCCTTGACACGGTCAGTTAGTCTGAGAAGAGCTTCGATACTTCAATAAAGTGCACGGCAATAGTAAAACTGTGCCAGGAATCGCCGACAAACTTGGGGAAACCTAAAGTCACATCTTGCCAAAGTTCCCTCAAATCCACGAAGATGGGTCACTGATGAAATGACAATCTGGAAAGCAAAGTGAACGCCCTGGCACGGCTCTCTTCGCGAGAAACTGCAGTAAGAAAAAGTGCCCAAAAGCTCGTTTCAGCCGGTGTTTTCTTTAAAAAAAAATCAACTCGGAAGAAAAAAAAAGACAAGCGTATTGATTTTCGCTGATGTTTGAACCAGTGAGCCAAAACTGTTTAATACAGCATATCATATGGAGAGACTGGAGAAGGAAACACAGTGGTAGTGACGCCGACCATCACGAGCTCGCCGCTGGTTCGCCTCCGCACAGGGGCCGGCCAAGCCCCTTGTCATATGGAGTCGGGAAATCGACACTGGACTTGTCCGGAAAAAGAATCACTCTCTGCGATCCGAGTGAGAACGCTCCAATCCGGCTATCTCAGCACTCCAGGGAAAATCGATGCGACCAGCATTCAACGATATTCAAGATGAAACGAAAATCCTCAAGCAGCAGTCGAAGCCACACGTAAAAAAGTTGGGAGATCTTCGTGAATGATGGGTGTGACGAAGACGAATTGAATGCGAGAAGTGCTAGGATCCACACAGTAAATGAAAAAGACGGCTCGTATAATATATATGTATATACATATATACATACATACGTATATATAGTTATATACATGTATGTACATATATACGTATATGTCGATAGATTATCAATGTGATATACCAATAGAGAAAAGCTCTAGCATGGTTTCTGGACGCCAGAGAAAAAAGGTTGACTCAGCCGGAAAATTACCAGTTAGATGAAAATTCAGCTGAGATTCGCATGATTCTTCATGATCCGTGTAGACAGGCCATTGAAGTATTTTGTGAGTAGGCAGATTACCATCGTGATGGTTTCATATTGCCATGACAAATAGCATTGAGTTTATTTCGCTCCCTATCTGGACGATGGTAGAATTTCCTACTGAGCACTCAAGAAGTAATAAGGCGCGATCCATGACTTACTCTAGATTTCACCTGTGCGGACATTGAAGAAAGGGAATCGCTTCGATGCCCTTGTCAATTTGTAACGGCTCTGCTAGGTGAGAATGGTAGTAATGCAAATATTCTGCTGAGCAGGTGTGGGGTATCGTCTAGGTTTTGTAGAGCAGAACAATACGAGAAGAGTGCATATCGGATTTCCTATTCAACAACTGTATTGAAGTTACTCCGTTCAGCTGAAACTTTGAAAAAATGGCGCTTAGAAAATGTTACCGCTTGTCGACAAAAGTAAGCCATGCAGAGAGATGCGTTCGTAATGATGTAGAGGTTTGTCAAAAGTTGCATAAATACGGATAAAGGAGGTCATTGTACTATTTAATTGAGATACCAGAAATAAAACTCATTCGTGTTAAATCAAAGAGGAAAAGTGGCTAATGTAAAGTTAAGCTTCCATCATCAGCAATTGACCCTTGGAGAGACTACTGCTATGATGCTAACTTGCGTTGACCAGTTTAATTAGCATTATTTAATGAATGAGATTCTCCCGATTTCTGTGCACTTCTTTCTTTCGTGACAGTCCAAATATGCTACCGTACTCAACCTGTTTCGCTTTTATTCGGTCAAAGGTTAAGTCTTATTCGGCTCATGGGTATAGATGAGGCTCAGCTAACAACGAAAAGAGAATTAGGGACTATCCCGATAATCCTTGAGGTAGACCATTCTGAATACATTAAGGAGTGAAGGTGATCGGGTGAATAGACAATTTACTTCGTTACGGCTTCGAGAAGTTTGCTGTGTTTTCAGGTCACTGAGATGGTTGAGACCGAGAAGATATTCAATGACCATGGATGAATGAGCCGTCGATGAGGTGCTCTAATTGACACAGTTGTTTAGAGGCAGCCGTCCATATGCAATTGACCCTTGGAGAGACATCAACACCACCACGTAAGCCCATTACGACGACACCACATTATTGGAGCATCATCTTGACACGAATGAAATTTCGGAACTATCTAGAAAGAAGAATAACAAAATTATAGTAAATTCGGACCTAGCGGATCCACTGACAACTAGGATATGAATCCAGGATTTAGAACGGAAATCCTTGAGAAGAACGATGAGCGAAGAGAACGAAATACTCTATGACAACTTATCTTTAAACTCGCTTAACGAATGAGGAACAGCGGATGATAAAAGTGGAAAGAAAACCAGCTGTAAGCTACGAGTACGCCAGATGTACAAAAGCAGTTTTACAATATTATTTTATCCAGGTTATTTATTTTTATAATATATTGGTTCATTTTGATTTCTTCGCTGTTACAAAGAAGGTGTTCACAACAAAAACCTTGCAGTGGAAGTTGATCGACACTGTCACACGCTTGCCTTTATTCTACTGCTTTCAAATGCACGATATCCGCTCTTGGGCTATTTGGGACGAGGATAGCGCAGTAGTTAGTGATAACGTCAACAAAGAAGCAAAGGCCCTGGTGCGATCACTAACCTAACGCTCTCCTTCACACATAGTAACGCCATAACCCAGTTATCTCCAAGATTATAAAGAGAACACACCCCACCAGTATTCTACGATATTCATAAAAAAGAAGAAATTCTCAAATAGTAGCTGAAACAACACGCGAAATGTTCGAAGACAATTGTGGACGATGAATACGAGGAAAACGAATTGAATGCGACCAGTGCTGGGATGCGCACAGGAGATGTGATGACGGGTCGTGTAGAAAAAAGAAATAACGTCATTTAGTGTGGTCCGGAGTACGGTGGTGTGCTAGGTAACACGCAACACAATAGATATAATGCATGAGCCAAAGAGTGAGGTCCCGAGGACCTCAAATTGAACCGAAATCGGTCCCTAAGCACTAAATGTCTCCAAAGATACATACGACGTAACGTCATTTTTTTTTGCTGCATCGTAACTCATCTGATTTTTCCAAGCCAACCAAATTTTCCTGACGTGGCAAATATTTGAACGGCACCATCAAAGTAGCCTTGCAGAACTCTTTCAATGATGATAGGCTATAGAGAAGTCACCATAAGTCACACACATTTACTAAAAAGAACTAGTGAATACACGAAGAAATGACTAAGTAGGTAAACAAGTGAAAGGCAGTACAATTAAGTATTGAATAGACGACAAATGAACAACATGAGATAAGCGATTTTCGATGAAAACCCTATGAAAGGTCCATCACATTTGCCCGTTTTCAGTTAGATTTTAGAAAACCCGTTAAATTCTTAGGCCCTTGCATACTCATGTTCTCGCATTGATGAATAACTTGTAAAGAATCATGAGACCTCAAACCAGTTCGGTACTGACATTTGTTGGAATTCGTTCCGAAAGAGCGATAGAACAATGAAGGACACAATCATTCTCTTTGAATGGCAAAGAATAATGCAATGCTGCAGGTGAAGGAATAGTTCAATGTGCAGAAGCAGTCAAATTGCTTCTCAAAGCAAGAGAACACCTTGTGTTGAAGGAGTTTTCTGATCGTTTTTACATGAAACAGATGGATGTTTGAGCGAAACGGTAGCCAACTCGATAACGTTGAAGCGCATATGGGGTTCCCACTTAATGCAACTTGAAATTACTTTACGCGCTATCCGTAATACACGAAGCTCTTTCGATTTTACGTGCAAGTAACTCCTGCATGAATTCTGATCTTCTTCATGAACGTTGTTGAATGCTGGTGGAAGAGATTCTCTCTAGAGTCCTGGAGCCCTCATACTAAGACCTACTCAGATGTTCATTATAGAAAATCGTCGGCTTTCGCGTACTGGAATGATTGAGATGATTCCAGACAGGTGTGGTACCAAATGATTGAGATGATTCCAGACAGGTGTGGTACCAATTTTCCGATCATGGAAGGATGGGGAGCTTGGTTGGCCCAGGGCGGCAACTTCAAATAACCAGTCTAATTATGAGATTCGTATTGGCTTCATATGATCGAATTTTTTCGGAGCGGATGTTTATATTCGACTAGAGAGTGGTATAAACAAAGTAGAGAGTGCATTCCTTATACATGGGTTCTCAGTTGATGGAATCAATTGGTCCTTTGCTTAGTAATCATAGAGTAAACAGAAGGCAAGGTTCAATCAAAAAGTTTAGTAAAACGAGAAGGTGTAGTTAGTCTAAATGTCATTCCCTTGAGTTCTACTGTTAGTATCGCTAAATATACCAACGATTTCTCGAACATCAACATAACTTTTCCCAACAAAACCTCACAAATGCAACCAGTCCTCATTGAGGTCATCTGTCACGCTTATTTATCGGGCAATCAGATTGATGAATCGTTGATCGCCCACGAGAAGTCAGACTTTTGCCCAAGGACGGTCGAAACGAGTCACAGAGATAAAAGTGCCTCTTAGATGAGGGATGAACTGGTATCGTTTGGTCAATACTCGCAAGCAATGAAAACGTTTATGATTTTAAAGAACAAAAAATCGATAGAGGGAAACGACTCGTGTCACTTATGGATAGTGTTTGTAGGAAGTGAGTTTAAATATTGTTAAAATTACATACTGTCCTTCGAGGAATAAGCAAAGCCTCTCATCAGAAGTTATATTCTGGTGGAGACCACACATTCACAGAGGAACGAGATCTTGACTGATGCACTTTACTCGTTATTCTTGAGAATTCCAAAGGCAAAAGAAAACAACGAAAACAACAGCTGAGCTTCGAATCCATTAGATTTCTGGATTCCTATCATGGACCTTTCGTTGGAATATGGAATTGTTTTTTAGTCGAATCCAACCATGTATTGTTGTATTATCGACTTTCAACTGATTTGAAATAGTGGATGCTCTCCTTTGGCAGGCTGAACGAGACAGCTTCTTGCCTAGGCAGAGGAAAGCGCAAAATCCCGTGCACAGAGTCGAAGTTGACGAAATCCCCACTAAATCAGCGTGTGACCGATTTGATTAAGCTCCTTGGTCCCAGAATCAGCGCGCTGTTCCCTTCTATATTGGATCGTGCTGACTTCATTAGAGTGGCACATCTGTGAAACTGCCGTCCATCAAGGATCTGATGAGAATAAGTACACGAGAATCTTCGAAATAGACTTGGAAGCACTTTAGAATTGAAAGGAACGGTAGAGAAAACGAACAACGAACAATCACTACCACGATGAATGAAGGAAGGTTGACTAGATCGCGATCTATCCAGAGAAATCAAGGAAAATCGGAGAAAAGGATAGCATGAGAATGTAAACGAACGAAAATAATTAAGATCTGATAGGACCAACGAGATTGGAGAGATTTGAATAATTAGACACCCACAGAAAAAGATGAAAGGAAACCATAATTTTTTTTTTTTTGGAGAGATGGAAAAAAGCAAGGTGTTCAAAAGATCGAGTGGAAAATAGCAAAAGGAGGTATAAATAAAAGACAAGAACATGTAAAAGTAAGTGCTAAAAAGGAGGAAATATGTAGAAGCAAATTCTTTAGAAGTATGCGTTCCGTACATTAATGAGAGAAAAATGGACGAATAAAAAAGAACATAGGTGATTCTCTCACAAACAAATGGCTACGGAGAAAAACTGAAGGAGAAATCTGTTAAAGCTATAAAAACAAGCAAAGAACAACTTTAAAGGTTGAGATTGAAAACGGCAAAAACTTGCCTGCTTCAAGAAATAAGTTTTTCCACAAAAAGGTGGTCCGACGATAAGCAGTGGTTGTGAACAGGTCGAGAGCCACCTTCGGAAAGCCTTCAACGACGACTCACGACGAAACATTGATGATGGCTTCATCATCCAGGTGGCATCTGGAACATAGAGATTGAAAACGATTAAAAATGAAGATATTAAGGATTTTTCAACAGCGAAAATCGGAGATCAATGGAAGCGAACGATGGAATAGAAATCTTGTTTAGCAGGAAATTTGTGTAAATATGAAGTGAACGCAACAGTAGGATATGAAAAACACAGGACTGTTCTCGAAAACGGCATAAAACAACTTCAAATTAAGAAATTTGAAGAAACGTGTCGAAGGTTGGTTTAACGAGTCATAAACGACTACCTGGAAAAGAATAGGACATACGACAGGCACTTAGACGCCTGAATACCAGACATTAAGAGATTTTACGACGAAAGATAAGCGACGGCCTTAGAACCCTGAGAATTTCCGGGATGAAAACCAGTAAGAGGATATAAAAAAGAACCCTATTCGATTTCGAGTCGATGTCTTCAGTTGTGGACTTTATACACAGGGAATTTAGCGCAGAAGGTTTCATAATATCACGAAAGTTTTGATTCTCACATAGGTTAAGTGGGCAGGTGAAGAAGTTCTTAAAACGTTAGAAATGATGTCGAAAAGGCTAAATTATTCAGAAAAAAAGACCTCAATGGAGGCACATTGCAGTCTATCCGTAATAAAAGTTTTCCTCGGATATTTAATTAAATGTACAACAGCCTAGTGATGAAGTTTTGAGCATTATGTCAAAGGGCAAATAACACTACCTGATAGAACGAAAAGGAAAAAACGACAGAATGAGCATAAGATGACGGACGGAATGACTCCGGGAAAATCTCAATGTGGTAGAAATAGGCAGAGAAAGAATGTCTAATTTGCTAATGATCTCATTGCAGGCACTACTGAATTCATTTTCCACTTTGTAAAGTCTCTGATGCGAAAATGCGAGATATAAACTAAACCTTTAGCTTGCAAATGGTTGTCATTAGAGAAATTAGTGTGATGTCGTCTATGAAAAACAGTTCCTCTACTCATCGATTTCGAAGAGATGAAGTAATCTCTGTCTGTCTGGCCCAGAAGTGGTTTGGTCTCGCGATGCCCCTTCAGCTGGCGTTATGCTATCGCCGCCGAAATAAACTGTTTTGAAAACGTGTTAGTCTTTATTCACTGCATTTTCTTTTTTATGGCAGCGTATGATGTGAAATACAACCGCAAGGATGCTCAGATACGATGAAAATGCGGAACCTCAAACCCGCTATTACCCATTACCGAGGATTCACGTTTTAAATCCACTACACCAACCAAAGCCTCTGCTTCGAACTTCCTCGGCCACATTTGCTTTTAATAAGCGATTCGTCATTTGAAAATAGTCAACCTGGAAACAATTACCCTCAAATTAGGACGTGGTATTAGCTTTCATTTCAGTCTTAACCTTTTTATTTACTGCCTATTCTTTTTAACGGCAGGGTATGTTGCGAAATATAGCTTCTATAATACTGCGATATTTTTGCAAAACTCCGCACCGCAGGTGTCTGCGGAGCGGAACGAACGCGCTATTGTCCTTTCCGGGGAGTGTAACGCGTTCACCATCACACCATGCGGATGCTTCGTTTCGCCTGTCTCTCAGCTAGTTCCATCGATCTTTTGCCATCAGCGATCACCCGTCAACAGAATTGATCTGGGGAACCCAAATCGGCATTCAACCCAGTTAAGCCGGCGCTATATTTAATTAGCTTTGGTTTTGCTGATGGCAGAGAACGATAGAACTAGCTGAGAGACAGGCGAAACGAAGGACCGGCATGGTGTGGTGGTGAACGCGTTACTCCCCGGAAAGGACAATAGCGCGTTCATTCCCCACCGCAGACATCTGCGGTGCAGAGTTTTGCAAATATCTCAGCATTATAAAAGTTTCATTTCAGTGTTTGAAAACTAAACACAGGAAACGTGTTCGTGAATACAGCCTCGTTCGGCGAGTCCTTTGTGCTCAGATGATGAACTTGGACATAGTAGGTTTTTCAATCAACGAGAAGCGCAGAAATTTCTTTAGAAAACGACGTTTTAGCGCCAAGAAAGGAATCGTTTAAGGTATTGGAAAAGTTTCACTCTAGGATTGTATCAACCAGAAAAGCAGGAAAATTTGTCAGTGATGGATGTGGTGACTAAGGCAGAGCGTTGCAAACGTTAACGTAAACAAAACCATACACCGTAATACCTCACTATAGATGTATTTTAACCTGGCATTTCAAAAATGTCGAAAAGTACACATACAACGGTAACCCGTATGACGGTACGACTGACCCATGAGCTTTTCACATGAGACCCAAGTGGCGGGAAGGAACGAAACGTGAACTATCGCCCATATAGGATACTTGACCTACGATGCAGGTGGACTCATAAAAAGATGAACTCATTGCTTCTGCTGTCTGGACTAACCTATAAACGTAAAAATATTCATGCATACATGAATGATGGGTGCTAGTCCGTATACGAATTACATTCTACAATTCGATTCGGCTTGAAGCCAGCAATTAGGTGACTGGGATGCAAATAGAAGGCAATTTAGGAACACCTCGAACAAATAAACTGCAATTCTTCTCCTGTAAGACTCGTGGGTATACCCAGTCACTAGAGAGGATCATCACTACGTGAGGCCACTTTCGTGTTAAAAAGCATAGGGGCGAAGGCCATCACATGGAGAACGTTGTGTTCTACGCGTCATTTGAGCGAACCCACTTAGTGTTCCGACTTGTTATATGAACATATAGAGAGTTTAATGGTTTCCTCTGAACTCCTACGCACGATAAAATTGCCGGTGTTTGGGTGAATTTATGAAAATTTGTGTTGAAAAAGGCACAGTTCTCGTGCAGACTTCTTCTTATTCAAGTGTCTTCAAGTGTCGATCAAACATGACCGAACTGAATGGTGCATATGACGTTCCGTTATATCTAATTCATAGAAAACTGCTCTTCAGATTTAGAAGAAACTCTTGTGGCAATAATGTCGTCAATTTCTATTTACTGCCTAATAATTTTTAATGGCAGGGTATTATTTGAAATATAGTCGTGTGTTGCTGAGCTATTTGCAAAACGCCGAACCGCTAATGTCTACGGTGGGGACCGAACACGTTATTACCCTTTCCGTGGGCTAACACGTTCACCACCAGACCATACGAGTCCGGAGCTTTGCAAATATCTTACCAACATTATGGCTATATTTCATATAATACCATGCCATTAAAAATTAGTAGGCAGTAAATAAAAATTGATGGCATTGTGATTCATACCACAGCTTCAGCTTAACTGGTTTCATGCCGACTTGTGCTCTCTAGACCAATCCCGTTGACGGGTGATTGCTGATAGCGCCTATAGGTCAATAACACGACTGAGAGACAGGCCAAACGAAGGACTCGCATGGTGTAATGTTGAACGCGTTAGCCCCGGAAAGGGTAAGATCCTGTGGTAATAGATGAAAGCAACTTTCTTTTGAAAATCTTAAAGAAATGCGGAAAAAACTATATCAGATTTTCGAAGAAGGAAGAAAATTTCCATACAATTCTCATAAAAAGCCATCTTCCACCATAAAATAATGGGTCTAAAACGAGTAGTGTATAATAACGTTGAAAAGACGTTAATGAACACGTCTACGAAGTGAGTATTGATCATTTACACCACCCGTAAACGTACTAGTTATCAAGCGACTCTAGCGGGCGCCAGAAATGTCCGCATTCATCGGTTTCGCGGTGGAGGTGTTCATTGAGTCCTCTTGACCGAGAAACAATAATCATCGCCCGTTTCACCCATGCCACTTTTTTCACCACTTTCAAGGAGTTGCCATCAATAGAGGTAGCCCATAAGATTTGCCACCAAAGCTGGCTATTCTAGGGGATAGCTGTCGATCTCGGTCGTAGCAGTGTGGGGCTTATTTGCAGGAGGCAGCCACGAACTGGCTTCCACGGTAGAAGCACACACATGCCGATGAATACGATCAAATTTCGATAAACAAACAATTTTTAAAAGTATTTCTTAGTACAGTAGATTTTTTTTTCTTTATATCGACTACCGCATAAATTCACACGCTGTGAAAAACAAAGAGTGGCATGAAACTAAAAATGAGAGGAATAAAGAAAGGAGAAAAAAGAATAAAAGGGATAAGAGGCGGTTTTTGAAGGAAGGTGAACTAAGATGAGAAGTTACTATGTTTGCGATGAACTGACATGTTAATATAGCATCCAGTTAACGATGGCTCCTCCCAACGGTGTACCGCCTTGTCGTAGCTGGGAAGTGTTCCTGGGTGTCGGATTGCGATATACAGCAGGGGATTCATTCCCTGGCAGGATCTCCCAAGCTAAGAAGGAGTCCGGCATTTCCATCAGGAAGCCTAGGTAAGAGTAAACCAATACCAGGATTCACTACCGTCCTCGTATCAAAGTCGCATAGTGATAAATTTCCCTCTGATCCACAATTGCTGCGATTGCCTGTCGCGGTGAAGACCTGGGGCAGACTTTGACCAGGCTGCCCTCGGGATTGCAGGGAACAGTGGCTTGACCAGCAAATCTCCGAAAAATGGTAATTATTCTGGGACCCGCACAACTGGTGATGACGGGTCGTTCAAATATCAAGTAAGTAAGTAACGATGGCTAGCACTACGACGGATTTTGCTGCCTTCGAAACAATTTCCTGTACAGTCCAATTGCTTTCTGAATGAGGTCTCTCCCATAGGTTTTACATGGGAAATGGAATAAGAGAGGAAAATGTTCATGTAACAAGATATCACTAGAGTAACAGAAAAAATATAATGAAAAAGCAATTTTGTTTAGAAACTTATTACATCAGAAAAACGTTAAGGACCATAGACGGTTTCGATAAAGGAGGAGATTTACATGAGAAAAATGTTTGGGAAGAAGTAATGAACGTTTCATATTCAAGCGATATCTCAAGAAAAATCATCACAGCGGTCGTATTTGAACGAAAATAGTGTACACGGCCTGGTGGAAATAAGTGGTCCACGAGGGAAATATGAGCTGATAGCAAGAGATTTTTTGGGATTGTAGAAATTGATTATCTGAAGAAACGCGCTCCTCCGAGAGAACAAAAGCCGGAGCGGTCGAGTGCCGGGGGCGGAGCGAGGCTCGAGACGGGGCGTGACCTTCCCCTATGACGACCTGCACAATACGTAAGCCCGCCGGATTGTCGAAATCGCAGTTTGTAGAGCGTTTCAGAGCGTCCACGTCAGATCTGTTATCAGTTCTCTAGTCTCGACAACTCAATGTCTGTCACAGTATTCGGATAGTAGGATTGCTGTCCTCGTTGATAGCGAAATCTCCCGGATGCTTGATCTACTAACTGACTTAACATTTCCAGTTTAGAGTGCTAGATTTGCTTTCAAATATCGTTTCAAACTCTGATAGATATAGCAGCAAAAAAGGTTAGCTACAGTCAGTATCTCAGCTACCAGTTCTTTTCGAATGCTACTCTCCGTGTAGAGGTAGAATAAGGTGTCTAGGGAGTTTACTGTAAAAAGTAGGCCTGAACTGAATTGGAAACGTAGAAAATTAATGTGCTATTAGAAGAAAATCAACAGTGATGTTCCTCGGAAAAGTGGTAAAGCAAACAACTGAAGACGATTTCAATCACTAGAAAGCAATGAAAAGTGTAAACGATAACCAGCGTGGTCAACAGAACCGATATTTTAATGACGCTGAGGTATTTGCAAAACTCCAGACCACAGGTGTCTGAGGTGGGAAACGAACGCGCTATTGTCCTCTCCGGAGAGTAACGCGTTCACTATCACACCATGCGCGTTCTTCATTTCGCCTATCGCTCAGCTAGTTCTATCGATCTAATTATAGAACCGATGTTGTTTTGTGTTGAAGAGAGCAAAAGAATTACATACAAACAACGTTTTATTGCATATTTTTCTTTATTTATTGCTGTAAAAAGTCGGCCTGAACCGAAATGGGAACGAGTTTTTATGAATAAGTGAAAGTGGACGACATCATTAACACAAAGGACGATGTGCTTTAGAAGAACCGACAGCGGAGTATTCTGCAGGGTGAGACCGACAAGCATGACATTATGGGTCGGCTTTAGGTACTGCCACACTGGAATGTTTGGGCACATGACATAGAGATATCGACGTTAAAGCATTAGTGCTCAAAAATGAGGATAAATCGCAAGAAGCTTATTCAATCACTTATTTAATACGGTGGGCTTGGATAATAACAGCGTTTAAGGAAATGCTGATGTCGTCATTTTCGTCGTTCGTTTATGGTTGAACACGTGTCACAACATCAATACTTATTAAGGATGTTATTGTTGAATGCCATCAAGAAGTGTGGCTGGAGAAGGCTAATGTTATTCGTCGTCATCGTGTGTCACTAAAGTTCGACGTGGACTACAATGACGACGTGACAATAAAAACAGCCGATGAGAGATGTTTGTATACTTCGCTTCGTTCGAATACACCGACATACACACGAATACACATAGGTATATATATGTACAGATGACAGGTACGTTGCAATGTCAAGCAGTACGTGAAAAGTTCATCGTCTATCGTCCACGGTCGGCTGCCATGAAAATTGGTGATGACGGCGGTCAAAACGGCCGAGGATCGCTCTCTTTACGACTAATAAGAGCCATGTCCGAACAGTAATGAAAGAGTTTAAGATGAAGGGAATCGGTGTTCTTAAAATTATGTGGTCAGTAATCAGCGAGAAATTGCGGCATAAGCATGGAATAGCCGATGTGATGGAGTTCGAAATGGAAGAAGAAAAGATGAAAAGAGTTGTTCAACACAGAGAGCACTGAGATCTGGTGAACAGTGAGTTCTGGTTAAGTGTATCGATTCTTCCTGAATTGCACCATTTCAAAATCGATAAGAAATCGAAGCAGCTGATAAGCAGGCTAGGATGATAATCGCACCGGCATGAAGCCGCGGTCACGTTGTGAGGGTGGATGAGCCCGATAGGAGTTGTTGGTTCATTACACGTCAATCAGCCGATATTTGGAAAGATAGAAAGATAACCTATGCGTATCGATTATGTGCGCTTTTATCAAGCAGAAATCGTCGTGCATTTTGACCCTTCACGTTCATTTGTGGCAAATTTAGTTTGTAAATGTAGACAGTAAGACATTTGAAGTGCTCGCCAAGAAACACAAGCGTCCATTGTGGAAATTTTTGGATCACAGACTCGACATTGATAACATATGAATAATACGAAGACCAACTACGACTGACTACTACTAACTAGTACTACATAGTACCAGTAAAAGGATAAAGGATAAAGCTCTCGGCTTTCATCAATTCATGTGGGATGAGCCATGCATTCGACTTCAATAAGCATCATTCGAGGTGGATTAAATGCATATCTGGTCTTTACAATGACTCGCGGTGGTCTATCGATGTATCGAGTTAGTGCTGCTATCCTTCTACCAATTTGCTGACCCCGGAGAGATGGAAGGCTTAGTGGGCCATGGACGCAGGGATCGATTCCATGTATGTTGCAGGGAGCCTCCGACCACTGCGCCACGTGCCCTAGTAGTAGAGATATTAATCATAATTATAATAGTGACAGTAATAGTAGTACCAGAGACAATAAAAATAACAAGAAAGAGAGGAAGGGAAAGAATAGCAAGAGAGAAGAAAAGGCAGGAAGAAAAAAATAACGTATCGATAAGAGGACATAATAATGAGAAGAATAAGAGTAGGGAAACGAGAAAGAAAGTACCTATCAGGCAAATGACCAGCATTTCAGTGAAAAGCGGCAGTCTCGCAGCAGAGAACTTTCGATAAACGAAACACTAATCAGAATCACATCATCATTCATAGTATCCAATCGTTGTGGATGTCATGACAACTGCTCCGATATCGAATAGACAGACCATCCATCGGGTGTGGCCGAATCGGACATCGTTTGAAACACGGCGCTTCCTCCGATGTCCGAAACCATCTGTCTGGACTAATTGTCATCTCACAAGACTCTTCTACTCTACCCATAGGAAATATGTGCTCATCGACTACGTTACGCCAGCTACTCATCCAGAAAACATAGGAAGTCATCCGGAAAGCGCACTGACGTTAGACCATTTCCCTATTATTTCTACTCTTGTAGACAAGATACCATGGAGGATCCCAAGAACGAAAAGCGGAGTCTTAAGGAAATTGGTGGTTGAAGACTTTGTTCCCCTATGGGGAAGATTCCGGTGTGGTAACACTGTTGCTCTATCTTTCGCGCTCGCAGATTTAAAAGTAATGCAAAGCAAGATATTTGTTTTGATCTAATTACCATTTCCCTTGAAGAGGATCTTGAGCATTGAAGCTATTAAGTAATTAATGATTTGCTTCTATGAAATAGTTTACTGGTTTAGCAAAATCTTACATAACTTTTTTTACTGGATAGGCTCAATCGTACCCTGATAGGAAGAAGGTGAGCCTGACAGAGTGCGAAAAGAGAACAAAAATGATGTAAAGAACAATAAACAATAACAACAACAACAATAACAATTCAGAATAAAATCGTAATATCACAGCACACTGCTTAGGAAACATTGAATATTACGACGAAAGAAGATAACACAGTTGCAACTCGATGATGTTCCACACGAAAGACCGCTGAAAATAGTGAGAAACGTCCAACAAACACAACAGGAATCTTTTTCAAGTCTTTCAACAAGAAATCTTTTTTTCGTGAGAATATTGAGCTGCGAAAAATTGACAGAGTTTCGATTATCTGTTTTCTACGGAAAAAAAGCAGTATTTTCGATTCGACACAGCTTTACTGACACCTGCGAGAATACTTCCACTGTCGTAAAACACCTTAAAATGAGAACAAGAGCTCTAGCACGTCTATATTCTGCCACCATTCGTAATCATTATGAAGCAAAAACGTGATGAGGGAGGTGCCAAGGTAGTGATGGAATGTGTTGGCCAGCGGGCCGATGGGCCGAGCGATGGCTAAGAGTGGGGCCGCTCGAAGACATGCCAGAGGTCCACGCCCAAACACTGGTAATTGAGCGTGAGCACTCCGTCCACTCACTAATATACACAAACGTATTAGGTCAATATTATTCGAATAGCCGTGGACTTCACTGAATAGTCTCGAAAATAATGGCATGGGCCAGTAAGGCATGAATGACATACATATGCAACTGAGGGTTTTTATTTTTTCCATTTATTTAGTTATATGACACGACTTCACTAAATGTGCCGATTCCATCCAGTTCTTTTATTCTGTTTGTTGCCCAGGATCTGTCATCTACTAAAGTTTTTGGACGTTCATGTAGGTTCGACTGCCATTTGAGAACTTTGTCACCTTCACGAATGTTGTTGAATGCTGACCTGGTAGCTTTTGCCTAGAACATTGTGATAGATCTGCTAGGGCACTCCCAAGTGTCCACCCACATACATACATATCAGATTAATTCAAACACGATAAACGTCCGCATTATATAAAGAACCTAGGAGCGATTAAAAAGAGGTTTACTGCAACTGCTCACTTTAACAATTTTGCCGACGTTGAAGTTGCATTAAAAATGTTGAAAAGGCTTCTGAGCAATTTCCATAGAGAGCTGATTGACATTTGGAAGGAAAAGTACAAGACAAAAACGGGATGGGCAAGAAACGAATATAAAAAATATATATATATATATACAAATAATATGGAATTCGTTAGCCTTACAAAACAGATTAACGACTTGACATGAAAGGCTTAGTGGTGGTTTCCCAGTAAACCTAAACGAGGGGCTTTGTATCAACGAATTTAGAGCATGCACAATTTTTATAAAAGAACGTCTACTTAAAATTGGTTTAGAATTTGCTATTAAAGAATGCATACCTTTATAAATATTTATTCACCGAGGCCATCGAGACTAAAACGCTTAACACATGCACTATGTGGTTTAGAGTAAGAAGAAGAGTGAAAATATGGCTGAGAGAAGGGTGGAAAGGCAAAGCAAGAAACTCTGTTGTATGGTAGATCGCAACTGAGCCCCTGATTAGGGTAATCTCTGGTTCGAATTTTCAGTGAGGTGCCGAGCTTCGGTTACATCTCAGCATCCTAGAGGTGACATAATTTAGGTTAGGTAACGTGATGAAAAAGATTTACGTCAACTTTGATTTAGCTCGTATTTACGACATTTTTGCACTTTCATACGTAACGCAATGTAAAAGTTTGACCAATTCCATTCAGAGAATCAGCGGGCCGAACAACCGCTATATTACGTGACGGGTGGGGAGGAAACGATGGGAGCTTACAAGGTTGTTTCTCCTAATTGGTAACTCCAAAGTGTGTCGACTGAGAGCCGCACGGAGCATAATGGTGTAGACGTATGTGTATGAGTAAGTCTCAATCCGTTTCCACGGCTCGTCGTTGGATCTAACGGACCCGTCCTCAGGCTTCGATTGATGACAGCTCACACGAAACCTAACTACCATGCAAACACCGGACCTACTCAGATTTGTACCGATATCATCAAAAATACAAAGGTACAGTTTTGTTACTTATTACACCTTCTGACCACATGAAACCATAGAAATGGTGCAGCATACAGGAATAGCTGACGTTTCGGGGATTTCGCCTTCTTCAAGGTTTCCAAGGTTTCGCTTCAACACTCCGATGTCCACGTGACAGCGATCGACAATAGAACAAAGAAATTTGCGAAGTAAGGATAAGGCTGAGACGTCCGGCGTTGATCAATCCCTGAAGGATATATCATACACCCCACATCGTCAAAGATCGTAAAGGCGACCGGATGCATATCTGGTTTACAGATTAACTTATTGTGGCCTACCGATGCATTAAGCCAATGTTGCTATCAATTTGCGGACCCCGGAGGGATGAAAGGCTTGGTGAGCCTGGGACGCAAGATCGAACCAAAGATCAAGCATGTATTGCAGGGCAACTATCACTGATGCTACGCGCACTACACAATTGCTCTACAGAAAGCATTAATTTCTTTTTTTTTTATTAATTTCAGTCGTATGACTCTGAATGTTTTCCAAGGCAAAGGAGACTTGTTTTATTAGCTATCATTTTTTTCAACCGCTAGTTAAGATGACGTCAACAGTTACCATGATCTCAAGAGGTGCGGCATTCGGACTGCTTCAAACAGACGAGTGAACGTCATGCATCAAATTCCAATCAAGCCATTGTGGGATAAAGGAAATCTTGGGGCGCATTGGTTCTCGTGAAGGAGTGCTTTCCAGAAAGTCGAATACTAAGATGGAATAGTTGTGGCCTAGTAAGAGAGAGTAGGAAAACCACCTATTAATTTATTGCCATTAGTTGTCCTTGGCAACTACATGTGTTCACTACGCGACTGCATATTTGTAGGCGATGCAACCGCTGGGCAAAAAAGCGTTTCCCGCTCGGGAGAAGACATTCTCTACGAAAAATGAGAAAAAAGATGGCGAAATAATTCTAACCAACGGAAAGGCAACGTTTGCAAAAGTGGTCAGAACAATGCTTTCAGCCGACAGAAAACAATAGGAACAAAAAAATGGCCTGCAGAAATTTGACAGGAAAACTTCAGTGCAAGGAAATTTTGCGCCCATTTCAATAGTTTTACGGATTACGGTCACTTTTGAGTGTTTTGAATTAAACGTTTTGGACGAATGCACATGGCGATGTAGTGTCGGCATGGATTGTTCTTCGGCTGGATTGGTGTTCAGCACTTTACCATTACCACCATTGCCGAGGGAAATTTTAAGTGAACGTCGAGTTCTGTCGACAAGAACCTCGCATCGAATTGAAGTCTGGAACGACCATCAGACAAGCTTCACATCACGTTTCAGGAACTAGGCCATACCAACACAATAAACCATTCATGCAAAAAGTGCGAACAAATTTGCAGCAAGACATGATTTGGTTAATAGCTCGAAAGACCGACTTTCTGTTTTTATTCATATTTATAAGTAACACTACATTTATATTTTTGTTTATTTATAATTATCACTGCAAATTCGATCACCGATATTTAGCTTTAAAAAAGTTCACTAGAGTTGCGATATACGAGATAATATCCGGTGTGGTATATCATCCTCAAGCGATTGGTCGACTAGTCGAAGGATAAAAAAAGAAGAAGTCGAAGGAATTGCTGCAAATTAAGAAGAATTATAGTCTCAAATCTCTCCCGCTCCACGAGGTGAGAAAGTCCTGTCCTTGACGAGGAACCTGGAACATCCTAGCACGGATGTTTTGGGAAACCGGCGAAACCGCCATTCAGGATGTCAATGGTGAAAGTAGATGACAGATCCTCGAGTCCCACGGAGTCGAACCCTCACATGAGACCAGCCATTCAATGAATGACGGTGTCGCGAAACAAGAGAAGTGCTGAGGCCCACATGACATCGTAGATCACCATCAATCATCTAAGTACCTAAGCAAACAATTAAGATGTAATTGCGAATGACATTTTATAGTTGAAATCTAAATAATAGAGAACAAATAATGAATAAATCACATTAGAAACAACGGAGGAAGGTTAGAGCGTGATATCATCCGCAGTTCCAATGTACCACCTTTTCCTTTTTCGACTACGACACACAATGCTACTATAAATAGTAGAAAGTTAGTTTTGAAAATGGGAGAAGGCCTGCTGCGAACGACCCCAATGTCCCTTAGCACTTCGATTTTTAGATACGCTCAATATTTTATGGCTTCTGAGAAGGAAAATCCAGTAATGTCGAATTGCTACGTTCATCTTCTGCAGGGTCATCTAAGCCGAAGGTGAATTTACTATAAATAGTAGAAAGTTAGTTTTGAAAATGGGAGAAGGCTTGCTGCGAACGACCCCAATGTCCCTTAGCAATTCGATTTTTAGATACGCTCAATATTTTGTGGCTTCTGAGAAGGAAAATCCAGTAATGTCGAATTGCTACGTTCATCTTCTGCAGGGTCATCTAAGCCGAAGGTGAATTCAGTGTTTTGTTCCCTTCCGGAATAACGTGTAACAAGCCTAGGTCGAATCGCTTCTTCACCGAAGAAATCAGACTGTTGAGGAGCTGAGGAGCGGGAGACAGCCTTTCGATATAGAAGGAAAGTGATGGTGAACTCGTAATGCATTGGAGACGTTGTCTCAGGAGTCAAAGCAGAGTAAAAAACCTCATCAAGCGGAAAATATGAGTGAAGTGAAAATTTCGCAGGAGCCAGGATAATTCGTAGAAGCCTGGAATCCTAATAACTAAGAGAGGAATTGAATACTGGTCATGTTTTTTTAATCTTAGCATATGTTTTAACGAGAGAAGACTTTATTATTCGGCAATTTTTCGAGCGGTTCAAACTTCAGTATCCTTCAAATGAAAGTGAATTGGTTAGAACTAGTACACAAAGATCTGAACGGAGACCTGTGAAGGATTCAATTTGTTAACAATGTTTTTGTAAAAAAGCAAGGATAGACCTATGGATCACTTTCTCTTTTCCCCCTCTTTCACCCTCTCTCTCTCTCTCTCTCGCCTTCTCTTCCTCTCCCACTTCCTCACTAGTCAACGATGAATACAAGAGACGAAAGGATCCCAACAGAAGAAATTAATAGCCGTCATATAATTCCAACGTCTGCCCTAACAAAGATAAAAAGTCAAAATCTTCGTCATTAAATCAAATGGAGGTCAGAATTCTATTTCTAATGCCAGTTTTGTGCTTTTCCACGGGTTAGGTGTATTACGTGAAGCGAAATCCAAGGTGGACCAAAGTTCTTCGCCTCGCAGACCCAACAGTTTTTACTTAATGCCTGATCCTCATCGACAATGCAAGCCAACTAAGGACAACAAGAAGCGCCAACTAGAAGGCAAGCACTTCCTGAGCAATTCAAATCGAATAGGCAAAGGCAAAGCTGGATGATGATGAGTAGTTCCATTAACGCAAACATGCTGTGACTAACATACTCTTAACTGCAAATTATGGCGAATGCTAGGTGAATGGCGGCAACATTAACCAGTAAAATGCCTCCGTCGACCTTTTTTCGGAAGCACCGATCCACCTCACTCGGAAAATTGATGAAGTTTCGATGTCTATCTATAGCGCAACGACTAAAATAAAAGGTTAGAGCGCGCATTGTCGCGCCAGAACCCGACCAGAATGCGTTTCGGTCGATGGATGGATGGTGACGGCGGGCACAGCGCCTTTCGCAGCCGGTTCCTTTCGCTCCCTGCAGAAGGCGGACCACAAATTCGTGCCAACCGAACGTTGACCGAAAGTGACAGCAGGCAGTGACGACAGTGAAATGATAGCAAATGCTTCCTGCGTTAGTCACTATAGTTCATCCAACAAAGAACTAACAAAGAAGAATAGGATGAAGAAGAATGAGGAAAAAAGCGGATGAAATATAACCATAATGATGTTCAAATATGAGGGAAAACACGAAATCTCAGTTGGGCCTCCAAACTATGAGTTCATTGAGGTTCGAGGGCCAGAATGAGATTCCGAGTTTCGCTCATATCTCAGCATCATTTTGCTTATATCTCACGTCACACCCTACCATCAGAAAGGAGTAGGCGATAAATAAAAGTTAGAACAAGTAAAAAGAACAAAGAAAAGAAAAACAAAAATATGAAAACGAATCTGCAGACGAACGATCGTGATAAGGAGAGACAGCGACGGAATAAAGGGATGACAGAGAGAGAATAGAGGTAAATCATGGGTGGGCTTCGACCGTATGCCTCTACACACCTGTAAAAGGGATTAAGCAAAAACTGACATTTTTTAATCAAAAAATGGAACATCAACTATCACTGTCGAAAACATTTAAATAGTAGGTTTTGCTTATTATTTGCTAATACTGCAGTAATTATTATTAGTAGTGCTGTTATCAATATTACTACTAGTTAATGCCGATAACAAATTTATTCCAAGGTGGTTAAGTGCTTGAATATATTGGGACTTGACGCTGATTAAAGAGAATATTACGGGAGATAATCACAGTGAAGCGTTTGTATGAATCGCAGCAGCCGAAGGGAAAAGGAAGAACCGGAGGACAGTAAAGAGTGAACGCGGTGGAAATTGTACAGTCGGCTGTGAAGGAGAAAGCGAGGAGAGGATCGCTAGAAGGCGATGAATTTCAGTATCAACAGTACTTCACAAACGAGATGGGCAATGCAAAATGAAGAAAAAGGAAAGGAGATCTTCGCTAAGCCCAAGGATAGAAAATTGCCTTCTACAGGATTGGAGAGTGCATGCTTACTCAATTTTGTAACATCACTGAAAGAGAACGATTAACGAAAACCACCATGGTGACAAGTTCTCCCTTTCTGCTGAAGTTATGAAAATATGTGGTTGAATAGACTGGATGTCTATTTGACCCTTCCAGGCTAAGGTAAAACCGGTGTGACGTTAGTCACTGATGAACAAATATTGTATTAACCAACTCTGACCTGGTCGAAAAGAAATTGAACTTATTGTCCGATTCCAACGTTAATCAAAAATCGGCCTTGGAAATTACAAATTCTTCGAAATGAAACTGGTACAGAAATACTGAGTCATGAGATGTTCTATTGTTGTAGAAAGGATTGTGGAAGAGACATGGCATTACATAAACGGAAAATTTCTTTCCGCTCACAAAAAGGAGAGCAATCTACGATGTTTCTCGTTTGCGTATTACAGAGCAATTTATTGTATTCCGTTGTAATTTTCGGCAGTCTGTCACACTAAATTATTTGGCTAACAAGTAAAATGAGCAATCAAGTCACTTCAATCAAACGCCGACACCGATTGTCGTTGTTTTTGCAATGAGAAATGAATCCTCTGACAAAACTGGGTTAATTATCGAGATTTACTGGGACAGAAAAAAGGCTGGATACTGTAATTTGGTTCTCTAATGACGTCCGTATTGACTAGTAAATCCTCTTTCTTTTTGAATAATCGGTTGACGCATCAAGAACGCATCAAGTTGAACGCGTTGTTATGGCCACAGCCAGATGAATGTCGGAGTCTGATTGTTAATTAGTGACACCGTTTTGAGGGAATATGCGACCGTTAACGATCTGTGCATTGAGCATCTGACATGAGTTCCACATACTATCACGGTGGCCCAACAATGTCGAGATGTCTAAAAAATTGGTAGTCGGTAGGAGAGAGGTCCAATGAGCATCCCAGATAAGGCAGAGGTTCGTAGCCTTGTTTGTTCAACCATGGAAGCATTTGTTGTTCGACATTCTTCCAATTACTTCGCCATCCATTTATTGAGCTTTTTAGATGCTAAAATCTTTTTTAGATCCCGGAAATGCAGCTGGGTAGGCACCGGTTGGATGCGTCGTCTAGAAACTTGGTGTTGATGCGAAATGTCAGCTTTCGTTTCATTTTAGTTGGCATATAGTGTGCTTTCAGTCCCATTTTACCTAATAATTCACCTCGAATTCAAATGTGAATTTTTTTTAATAAAAAATTTTCAAACGGCACATTTCAAAGCTTTACTATTAGATTAGCTCCTGAGCTTTTAATCTCAGCATCGCGACCTTCTAATCTTGACTTCAAACTGATTTCGCGACGATTGCTAGGCAGCACAATTTGTCAAAAACCCAAATGATTTCCTATCCTGGGCTCCACTGCGATTAACGCTCGTACTATTTTAGCGTTTTAATCTAAGCCTTAGCTCTTACCTTTTCCAATTTTCAGTCATCCTATTTTCTACAGTTATCCTATAGTTATATTATTATATTTTCAGGGTGACCTTAGATCCATAAAATAGCTCATAGTCAACGCTGTATAATCACTGAAAAGCCAGATGATGACCGAGAAAACCATTATGGTTACATCGGAAAAACGTTTAAATATATTTAGAAAAATATCTCAGGTCATCAAGATGTGTTTCCTGGTTTGGTGAAGCGGAATACCTAAGGTTTTCTGTTTAACCACGGCGGAATGCGAGGAGAGCGAGGATATCTCTGGGTGTAGCGCTGTAATTAACAGCGAGTTATTCGGAACCGAAGAGGTCACTAGGACTCAGAGCTTTACATCCGTTATTTAAGCAAAGAATGAACGCATAGTTGCAGAGAGGTGAGTTTTCTATGGCAGTTTTTTCCCCAGTACAAAAAAAGGTATAAAAACCGTCGCGTCCCTCTGATTGAGCAAGCGGAGTCTGTTAGGTGGCTCTGCTGCGCTTCTTCTATGAATCGGATTTACTGGTGCCGTGTTATTCGATGATTAGTGGAAGTGTAAGCCATGCTAGTGAATAATGTAATAGTGAACTGTGCAGTTTCTTTTGATTTGCTCTAGATGCTCAACGTATACTTTCGAAGCCTAGTGAACTGGAACATCTTTGCGAGGATATGAAAACAACTGGAGCAAAATCTTTTAAAACAACGACGGAAAAAAGTGGAAAATGGATTTCACGCATTCTGACAAAAACAGGCATCAAGCTTTCAAGTGGCTCTCATGCTTTGCTCCAAAGGCTGCACTAAAACAAATGATTATTGAACAAATTTTAAAAAAAAGTTCCTGGTCTGAGTACCCACTTTGTCAGAGGTCTGCGGGAGAAGAGCATTTCACAAAAGGCTCAAGACTGGCTGAACACCTCAAGCAATACCGTTTACACCACTTAAAAAAAAACGACACTAAACTGTTTTAGATCCTTTCTCATTACCTGTGAATAATGTGTAAATGTTAGAGTTACTTCCTTCTTTTATGTTATTCTCATCTACTGTTTGTGTAGTATGCGATAACAAGCAAGTTGATGCTTTTGAACACCAAATAAGCCTGGGCTATAAACAAGTCGAAGGTACTGAAACGTTAGGCAGAACAAGGGTTTATAGGCGAACATAACCCTAATAGTTCAAAAAGATCCCACTAAGTAATCATCTCTTATGAACTGGTATAATCTACTATTCAAATGTGCTTTCTGTGAAAAAACACCAATGCGTATGGCGCAGTAGTCGGAGGCGCTCTGTAACACACAAAGCGGACCGATCCCCGCGCCCTTAGCTCACCATGCCTTTCATCCTTTAGGGGTCGACAAATTGGTACCATGTTTGTCTGAGAGGGTCGATACATCAGTAGGCAACCGCTACTCACTGTAACGACCATGTATATACATTCAATCTCCTCCAACGATGCTTAATGAAATCGAATGCATGGCGCATCCCTCAGGGATTGATCAACACCGAGGGCTTTATCCTTTTTTAGCCTTCTACGTGAAGGCACATAAATACATAAAAGTTTACAAATATTTTTAATATTTGTTTCGTCTGTTCTTGGTAATCTTTGTGAAGAAAATAAGAAATAGAAGAACTTATTCACTGTGATAAATTGTAAAGAAGAAACGATGATCAGATAAATCATCAAATAGGGATCGGAACTCAGGTAAAAGAATTGTTTGCTGTAAACAACAGCAAGTATTAATTAATCCTTAAGAGAACTTTTATCTATACGACTAGAAGTGGCGTTGAAACACTGACATTCTGAACCGTATTTTCGAAATCTTACGTGTTAGAATGTTCTCGTGTTGAAATACTTCGCCTATTTTTCATGTAAAACATAAATCTAAAGAAGTTCGGCCTTTGACGCATTAGGTGCTATACCTTTTTTTTTTGAAACCTACGAACTTACCTGACTAATTCTTGTTCAGCATTAAATTTTTTTTTTTGAAACCTACGAACCTACCTGACTAATTCTTGTTCAGCATTAAATCACTGCACTTGTCAGAATAGATGTTTCCTGTCGTTTGCACCTTCTTCAAGACGTCGTTTACGTTGTTCTGAGAAGTGAAGCTCATCTGCTTGTCACCGCAGTGACACGGACGTTCCTGGCAGTGAATGACTTCTTCGCGAGTGCCATTAGACAAATTAGCATCATGTTAGCCGGCGCTGATTACGGCGCAGATACACATCGGCACTCGTCAATCGACTTCGTTTCTACGAAGAGTTCATAAACGGAACAGTCTGACAGATGTGAGCAGTACGAAAACAGCCATCCTTCTTTCATTGAAGAATATTGAGCGGCTCGCTCACTTTAAGTCAGTTCGAAACGAAATCACATGGGCCGCAGCTGACGAAGCGCTTCGTTCCTATTTACTTTGCGACATCCAGCTGAAATAACAATGTGTTTGGTAAAACATAGTCAATTTCCTTTGTGTCACAGATAGAACACAGCTGATGTTATGAAAAGCGCGCCACATAGAGAGAATTTTAGAGAAACCGCTCACTATTGATTTCGGTACCATGACAAGAAAAACTCTGAAGCTGAGATGATGCAAACAATGGCTTTCCTCCTATCGGGTCGATGATCCGTTGTTGTTTGCTTCACCGTCTCCTTCACTAAGTCTTTCGTTCCAGTCTATTTAATAACAGCTCACTCTCAGCAATATAAAGAAGCAATCTGAATAACATCAAGGCGTGATTAATTCCGAATTCTGTAAGGTAATCCAATATTAGATCAACGGAGCATGCGGAGGAACTTATTGAATTATCATGAGAGTGTAGAAACTACCTTGTCGCACTTTTTTAAACTTAAGAACACCTTCGATGAAATTGATAGAGGAGCTGTAGTGGAAGCTCTGTATTGGGTGCTTCTGTCTACTATAAAAAGCTTTTTGGCGTTTATACATCCCTGAGCAATGCGCTGTGTATTCGACTTCATTAAGCATAGTCAAAGGTGACTGAATGAATATCTGACTTATACAATAACTTGGGTGACTCACTTGTGTATCGAATCAGTGTTGCTTTTCTCCCAGACAGGTATTGTAACAACTTTTCGGCAGTGGAGGGATGGAAAGTTTGGCGAATTCTGGGCGTGGGACCGAAACGAACCTGGGACTACGTGTGTATGCCATCGCAGCTCTAACCACTGCGCTATACCCGCCCTCTGTATGCCATATGAAGTGGATTACCATCTTCCCAGGGTTATTTGCAAAAACTTTTGAGTATGTGATACAGAAACTGGAAAGGGAAAAAACGAGAGTGAAAGTCGATGGACGAGAATTACACCACATTCGTCTTGCTGATGATATCGCTTTTATAACATCAAACACTAGTCAGGCATAAAGAAACCTGGTCTATTTCGACAAAACTTGAAAAGATCTCAAGCATGCGCTGTTTATGAGAAATGGGTGACCTATGAAATGAACTCGGTTGAATGGTGCAGCTATGCGTATGCGAATCTAGATGTCAACATAGTGATCATTTTGGCTTCACAGATGAGTAGGAAGAAACAAGTGGCTTCGGAATGTTACGAGATTTCCAAGGGCGTAGTGATGAAGACTCATCGGGTTCACGATTCTTGCTATCATAACGTGTACTTCGGAACGTGGACGCTACAGAAGTAGAATGAAAAGTCACTTAGTGTTATCGAAAAATCGAGTGAGCGACGCTATCATCTCGTTCCACGCAAATGAGAGAGGGAATCCGAAGATATGGGTGGCGTTGAGAAACAACTATGAGTGACGCTACCGTTTAGGTGAGGATGTCGAAAGTTATTGGACGGATACTGAAACAATTTTAGCGACTGGGCAATAACCAGAAATCAAACGCAAGGCATGAAAAGCTTCGACTAGACAGTCAGAGCTCTTCACGAATTTCCTAGAAAAACAAGATGTTCTTTGAGTTCCTTGAGTGATAGGATCAAAATGAGCTGTTCTCGTACGCGATGGAGATATACGGGGACGTAGGCGGTTTCCGCGCTAGGGTCACATAAGGATCAATAAGAAGACGGGTGATAGAGATGATGTCAAATTGCTTAAAAAATTATAAGAAGGAAGAAAAGGTGGAAGAGAGAGAAGGAGCAAAAACGATGAGCTTGCCTATATTACTATGTTTCTCAGAAACGATTCTGTTGGTGGATGAAAGTTTTCACTCACGATGTAATCACTTCTTTATTCAGTGCCTATTCTTTTTCTCATGGCAAGGAATGGTGTGAAATATAACCACAATGATGATGAAAAGATTATACTTTTGGAGCAAAAAGTTTGGAATGATGTAGAAGAACAGACGAGTATAAAACGTAGAGCAGTTCTTGTGAATTTCAAATGCTCAGCACCAAACTGCTTATACTTTGGTATCAATGACTTCGCTTAGAGACAAACTGATTTGCTTCATGAGAGAAGCGATTGTCCACAGTAGTCAAAATTGTGAAGCAACTGTGATGAGGAAAAAGCCTGCCGAGAGGTTAGAGACGCTCTCTTCTTTTCCTCTTCTAATAAGAATCTTGGCAACCTGCTCCATACGAAACCAAGAAGGAAGTGACACTCGTTGGAAAAGTGACATATTCCCCTATCGTATCCGTGCATGTTCGATTCATTAGGGGAGGCGGCGGCTGTACAATTGCATGGGAGCCGGCCGGTTGTGGATTCTTTACTAGATCTGATGAGCTCGTTCCTGATCCAAGAAGCCCAGGAAGTCCAGTGGATTCAATAGGTTCAATACTCAAAGGCAAAAGGATGAAGACCAAAAGAGTAGGAGAATTAAAGAGACCTCAGGTTGGTGTAAAAATGATGGGAGATTTTGTCATTATGAAAGTAGTAAAGAAGTCTACTAACAATGCAATAATTTGCCACGTTCATTGCGAGTTAACATCGTTTTAAAGCTCATTTCTGACTTAATAACTTATCAGATTGCAAATTATTCAAAACATGGTTAACGATGATTTCACGTTGGATGAAATGGTACTTTCCAATCATGAAAATCATGCTGATTTACAATTTTAACCTAATATTTAATGCCTACTCTTTTCAATGGCAGGGTATATATTACGAAATATAACTTCAGTGATGTTGAGATCATTGCAAAACTCTGGATCGCAGGTGTCTATGGTGGGGAACGAACGCGCTATTGTCCTTTCCGCGGAGTAACGCGCTCACCACCACACCATGTGGGTCTTTCGTTTCGCCTATCTCTCATCTAGTTCTAACGATCTCTGGCATCAGCAATCACCCGTCGTAGAGTAGGCAGTAAATAAAAAGTTAAAACTGTGATTAAAATTGCAGCCTCAGCTTAACTGGGTTTGTTGCCGATTTGGGCTCCAGATCAATTCCGCTGACGGGTGATTGCTGATGGCAAAGGATCGATGGAACTAGCTGAGCGACAGGCGAATCGAATGACCGCATGGTGTGGTGGTGAACGCGTTGCTCCCCAGAAAGGACAATATCGCGTTCGTTTCCCACCGCAGACACCTGCGGTCTGGAGTTTTGCAAATATCTCAGCATCACTGAAGTCACATTGATTTACTTCATGAGTTAAAACCTGGACAAAAGCAGCGGTATCGATTTGAAATATTGTCGAAGCGTAGATAAGAATAGGGCCTCCAAGCAAACAATAGAGATGGCTCCTAAGGTTCCATAGAGGAGATGTGAGTCTTCTTGAACTAAACGTCGAGTACACGCTTCAGTAACTGAGAACGACTGTCCGATGACGAGCTATTTTCTCCAAAAATGGCTTGAGGGCTGCTGATAAGCTCAGTATCAAGATTTCTGATTCGAAAAATATTGAAAAAAGCAAAAAGCTCTATGAATGATTGCCGTATGAGACGAGCGAATGACAGCGTCGGCCCGTCGTCGGGAAGTCAGTTCTGCCCTTCTTCTACACACGAAAAACAACCAATTTCTCGATCGCCTTGTGATTACAATAACAAGTGGATCCCACACGCAAAACCCACTACTTTCGGCAAAAAAGTTAAAATGAGATGAAGCTATCAAGCTTTTCAAAAAGGCCGAATTTGTGTTCAGAGATGGTTATGATGAGGTTTTCCTCTATGGCGAAAGAAACGACGCGATCAAACGACTTTAGTCTCGGCAAAACGATCATTGCCAAGGAATTAGGTTACGATATCGATAAACTCTTGGAAAAAATACAGTGTTTCCTTAAACATGGCTAACAGATAGGGTCCAGTCTCATTGTACGGCTACGCTCGGTCACACAACTAATCCCATAGAAGCTGAACGTGTTAGGTTTCGAAGCCCTACTACATCACTCGTATTCATCGGACTTTCGGAAACCAACAACAACTTTTGAAGCATCCTGACAACTACTGACTGTGAAAAGCTGTAATAACCAAACCGCAGCAAAAATGCTCCCGAATAGTTCATCATCTTCAAAAATACAAAATTTTGAAATGAATCAAAAATATGCAGAAAAAATACAAGGAGAAAAGGAAAGATAAAAAGCCAGCTGTGAGAAACATAGAGCAAGGGTCTATGTGGCGCAGTGTGTAATGCGCGAGCCCTTGGAAAGGAAAATCGTCGTTCAATCTGGCCCGGAGTACAAGTTTTGCGAATATCTCAGCATCGTTGTGGTTTATTTTGCATAATACCCTGCCGTCAAAATTATAGTAGGCAGTAAATAAGAAAGTAAACCTAACTCCGTTTCAAAATGTATAAACGGTAACAGCTTTTGGTTTGGTTAAAAAATCCGAGGTAACGCCTCAAAAGCAGTCATTAATTTTGCATCAGACTGGTATACTAATCGTTTTGCGACGAAGCCGGTTTTTCGAAAGCTGACGCCAATTTCTCGATCAGAACAGCATTTCAGGAGTTCAGAGCCTTATGGCTTTGTAGAGGAGACTATGCTCTATTGAATTTTCATGCCATTCAAAATATTGGTAGGTTTAAAAACGGCGTCTTTATTTTTAAAAATCAAAATAAGCTTTGAAGGTTTTAAAATTTTCGATAGCAGAGTGGCAAATGAAAACATAAATGATACATTGGACAACATAATCTGTCTCGCTGGAAAAACTTGGTTTTTCATTCGCTTTCGTTTTCCAAATCACATATGACTTCTGTAAAGGTCATGTCGTCGTGCAAGGATTAAAAGTGACTTCCCAGATGTCCTTGCTTAAACGTTGGAATGCAAAAAAAAATCAGTCGTTTAACATATTCGTCGTTCTCGAGAAGGTGTGTTAGAAAGCGGAGCACGATGGCTGCCGAAAAAAGTTCCATTATCAACCATGATTGGCTTTCTTCAATTCACTTCCGGATGCAGTAATAGTCCTGCAAGGCAAAGGAGGTTGTCAACTCCATCTTATGATGAATGACGATGCGAAGAGCAGTACACATGCTCTTACCAACTGATGCTATTCCTTGGATAGAGTACCTGTCAGTTTTCGACGATCTTCATTTTTGCATATTTAAGGCACGGTGTTCGATGAATCATTGGAAGAGGAAAGAGTGAACTAACCAAATTTAATGTAAGCACAGTTCTGGTCCAAAGGGCTAATTCAGGCAGATTGGTGATGAACGACGCTGTAAAAACGATGACGGTCCACCAGCCATTGCTGAGTGTCGATCGATGACCGGACATGATCCCGAAGCTGTTTGTGACAGATCTGGATTATTTTGGTGCTTTCAGTAATCATTTGGACTTTATTACTTGAAATAGAAACCCAATAGAATGCACGAACCATGGCAGGCAAATGCATGTGTACTAATTCTGCCAAAATAAAAATGCTATTCTCTGGGGTCCTTGAAACATATTTACTTCGCTTTTTTTCTCTTCATAATAAAGCACTTTAGGAACCGCGTAGCTACTCCTGATTTCCAGTACATATTGAGGCTACAATTGCTCTTTTGCGGTAATAAGGATTTTTTTTTGAGATTATAATAGTAATGAGGATCGCTTATAGAGCAGAATTCCTGGATAGCTCATAATGTTTGTCGGTGACCTTTCGGACAGTTCAGTGACCTTCGCTGCAAAAACCAGAATGGCTCAAACAGAAAGCGATCCAATGCCGGATCGAATTTTACCGGATCGGAACTAAGGCGAACATCTATGAGTAGGGTGTTTAAACGTGGATAGTTTTTCGTTTTTTTTCTGCCTAGTTTATTTATAAGCAGTGATATAATTAAAAATAGTAAAACTAAGTAAAATTCAATAAAATTAGAGCACTAAAATATAATTAAATAAAATTTATTTATCATCTTATCCTTTCAAATATACGGATGTAAACATTGCTATTACTGCAAGCTTTATTGGTTTAAAGAAAGAGGTGTTAGGATTGTGAGTGATATTCATAGAACAAGTAAACACATCGTGAATGTGCGTGTGGAGGGGTCGGGGGCGCCCCACAACACACACATGGGATCGATCCCTCGCGTGGCTCACAAAATCTTCCACCCCTCTGTGGTTGACAAATTGGCACCAGACCTGCCTGAAAGGATAGCAGCACTGGCTTGATACATCGGTGGTGCACCGCGAGTCATTATAAGGGCCAGGTATGCATTCATTCACCTTGAAACGATGCTTAATGAAGTTGAATGTATAGCGCATCCCTAAAAGGATTGATCAACGCCGATAGCTTTATCCTTATTTATCCTTTTATGTGAAAGTAAAGCTCTTAGAAAATTTGCTTGACTTTAGCACTATTTCACAGCATTTTAAAGGTTATTTTAAATGGCTAATATGTGTCAAAATGGAGAGTGCCTCAATTGCTATAAGCGCATGCGAGTATGGAACGGATGGTTAGCAACGAAAAGCCGACTTATAAAAGATCTCCACAAATAAGAGCTGAAACTATCCCAGAATTGCAGACTAAGAAACTACCAATTGCCATTATATTTTTGCAAGTGGTGCAGAGCACTTTTTGAGAGACAAAGCAAAAATTCTGCAAGACACCACGTCGAGTATAATGGGACCAAACATGAATTCATTACAGGAATAAGTGGAAATGTTAACAGCTCATCGATCAGTGTTCTCATCTAACCGTCCACAGAGATAGACCAACAGAATCAACGAAAGCTTGTGAGATCAGAGAAAAAGGATAGATTAAAGCGCTTAGGGTTGATCAATACCTGGGGATGTAGCATGCATTAGAAGCTGTATTCGAAGCACTATGGACGTGATCGAATGCATATCTGACCTGCGGTAGCCTACCGATGAATCAAGTCAGTGGTGCCACCGTCCCAAACAAATCATGTACCAGTTTGGCAGACCTCGGACGGATGGGAGGCTTTATGAGCGCGGGACGCGGGATCGAACTAATGTCCGCGTGAGTGTTGCAGTCACCTCTAACTATCCTGCTATGCGAGCCTCATCAGGAAATAATCCACTATGATTCCGTTTTATCTACATGTTTGCGTAGCGTTGTTAAGAAACTTTACTGTGACTAATGTAGACGTCGCCGACCTTCTTCGGCACCGCTATGATTCAAATGCCCACACCATTTGTTTTCTTGCGATATAGATTTTCATTGTACAAAGTGCATAGCCGTGTGAGGCACCTTCATTCGTGGGTGAATGGGTTTTGGATGGATTTTATTTTAATGGATTCGACTAGGTGCGACTTCTAAGGCCCACATTGCAAGAATAAACAGCTTTGGAAACTCGATTCGAGTAGCTCTCAAGAAGGCGACCAAGCCAGAACGCTTTGCATAAACAATGTTTTCCAAAAACATTTTATGAGTTTACCAACATATCTAAATCGGTACTGAAATCGTGTCAAAACTTTTATGCTATTAAATGATTTTCATCTTTATTATTTCTAACCCTGGGGCAGACTTTGGCCAGGTTGACGTCGAGAGAGATTCCATGGAACTACAATGGCTTAATCAGCAAATCTCCGAACAGGCTTCAGGCATTAAGTGTCAAGTACAATTTTTAACAGATGTCTATTGAATTAGCTTCCATTGGTTTATACACTTAAGAGCACATCACTGTGCGTACTTTGAGAGATACTTAGTGATCTACAATATATAATACCATGTCCGGATGAAAACTATAGGAATTAGACGTTTTGCTTCTCGTCAAGCGTTTTCATGATGGAAAACAATTTCAGTATATCAATTTTGGCTTGGGAAAGAGCTCGATCGTAAGAAGATGAAGCGAATCATCTAGTGGTTATCTTGCTAAGAACAGTAGCATTGGAAAGTGGGTACGATGGCCAAGGCTACCGGTTGAACATCCAAATGAAAACTACCAAAAAGATCTAGGATCAATAAAGAACAGAGCTCTGATGAAACTGTTAAGGTAAAATGACTAGCTGAGAGAAGGGCAGAAGGAGGGTCTCAGAGTTGCGATGCGTTACATGTGAACCCTCGGAAATGGTAACTGCCAATGGATCTAAACTCGGGTTAGAGTTCTGCATATATCTCTGCATCATTGTGGTTCCATTTCGCATAATACTCTTCCGTGAAGAAGATAGTGGGCAGTTGCTAAAAGTTATGCATAGAAAAACTGCTTTTCAAAAAGTTATTAATTCCGAACAAATGGAAAGTTCAAATTACTCCGCTGCGATTTCAAAAGCTCTTAATATTCACCTAAAACAAATATTTAAATGTTTAAGGGCAGAGTGATGATGAAATTCTGAACGGACAGCTGGACAAGTGCATTCAATGACGTAGCAGAAAAAAAGAGATTGTTATCGAAATGTTTGATGAAAACGGACGTTTAAGGGCAGAAGGGACTAAAAGATCTTTTTCATAACCGTATGACGTTGATAAGCCAGTGGTGTGAAATAACGTTCAGTAGATAAGTCAAATAGGAAATATTATTCCAATACGGTTCAGTAATTCAGCATTGCTTTCAGATTTCATGAAAGGTCATGAGACCCTCGAATTGAAAAAGAACCTTCCGTAAAAGGTTTTCTCAGCAGTAGTGGGATGAAAACTCATGCAATGTTTAGTGAGAGAAGTGAAATCTGACGTAGTCCGGATGGCGAACTCCTCTGGGAGCCGCCGGCATCCGAGTAGTTTCTACTTCGGCATCGCTCAGTTTCACACTAAATGTTAATGTGCCTGGCGGTGACTTCGCGAGAGTGACGAGCAACTTAGACATCAAAATGAACACATCTAAAGTTTTTAGCTCTCATTCGGCTCTACAACAAGATGATATAGGACCTTTTTGGATTTGTTACTTTTACTTACAGATACCGAGGGCAGAATCCGGTTTTTGCTATATAGAAACCGGTGATTTTGATGCTAAAATAGCTACTCTCGTACATTTCCTTAGCCTATCATTCCTTTCTTACGGTGTTTGCAACTGCATAAATTTGGTTCCTATCACTATGCCATGTTGAATGCTCGTTCAGCCTGGTTTTCTCCAGAATTCCAGGATGGCTGCGCCGAGACTTCCCAGTTCTTAAGCAAAAGCCCCTCCTACTTTAGTGTTAAGCACAGTATACAGCAAACACTAGATAGAAACAAGCTTTTTGAAAATGCTTTTTCTTCTTTCTGTTCTTTAAACCTGTAGTTATCTTGAATGTTCCTTGAAAACTACGTTTCCACTATTAGTTTTATGCCTCTAGAATCCTGGATCAAAGTTAGCTAGGGAAAATAAGGCATGAGAGTCGATGCCATCCTTCGAGGTGGAAAGATTTTTCTACCTGCTAAACCACTTCAATGGCTTGTTTTTGTCGCGCTGGATTTAGTACATTTGTATTCGGAATGATGCCGATTCGACAATGCTTTTCCACACAATTCCGAGGAGCTGGATGAAATCATATCCAGAGGTGTTCCATACCATGCCACAAAATCTCTTCAATATGGCTATATGGCTATGGTTAGTAGGATTATCGAAATGAGCTGATGTTTTACACCCAGAAACAGCTTATGGAAAGTAAGATGATAAAGTATTTACCATTTTTGGTACCTCGTGTTGCTAGGAGATTAAGTTTTAAAGTAAAAAAAATCACTTACGATGTACCCAAAAAAGTAGTTTTGAAAGAGTACTATCGCGCTACACAATGAATTTGGTGCACTGACAGGAAGTAAAGAAAAACGATATTATGAAAGTCGAACAAGATAAGAGTAGTTTTCGTATAGAGGATATCTGGGGAGGAGAACGATGGGAACGGCCTCGAAAGTCATATCGCCACGGTCCGTCGGTGGGACGAGTGTTTTGACAGTTCGGCACCGCGAACAATGAAGGCGGTCCAATGGTGCCAGTTGGGTACTTGAAACAATTTGTTGCTGAGCAACGAAATGAACTTTTCGAAAACATATTTCGTAGGTTATTCTAAAAGCCTGAAATTTGAAAAATTTATGAAAATGCTGCAAGTTGAAACGCATCATGACACAAGAAGGTTTACTTTAGTTATTAAGATGACCTGTCATAGCTTTTCTCTGAAGTCCACAATCACCAGAATCTTTATGCTGTGACCCATTATTCAAGTGTACTGGTGTTGGCATTTCGAAGTATTTTGCACCATAAGTTGAGTCTATTTCGGAGTTTCTCGTATTTGCACATTCGATAGAACGACCTTAGTGATTAAATGAAACAGGAGTTAATTACCATCACAATTAAATAAACTTTTGCGAAAGAGGACTTTTTCTTAAATTATTAGATGTAAATAATGAATTTTCTGGTCTTATCCCTCCTATTTCGATCTCGTTCCGGTCAGCTATCGAATGAATATACATAGGGCGGCCAAAAAATCCCGAAACCCATTGAAATGGTTAAACGGGCACCATAGTGTTCATACCGTTATGATTTGATTGCCAGATGCGGCTTTCATATTGTCCACGGTCCCTATAATAACTAGGCACTTCAAACAAACACCACTAAACTTCATCGGCCACGGTCGCGCGTTTAGAAACATTAGTTTGCTTAATGGACACGAGAAACATGACACTTTGATACGCCGTCGTTTCAGACTACTGTTGTCTGTAAGGCAGCCAAAGACATCCGGAGGGGTACTGTTGTGATGTAGTTTTAGTAAAAGCTAGAATCCGGATAGAGACGTCGGACACATTCCCAGGTTGAGTGGATGAGTGATTGTAGCAAGGAATGTAACCATAGAAGTTTAATGCTCAGGAATATTCCTTGCTGCGGTTGTGCTGCAAATCACTGTCCTTTGTAAAGCTTTTGGAAAAGTTTTCTACAAAAAGAAATAGTGAGAAGTTTCGCACATTTTTGCGTGGAATGTAAATGAATCAAAATTTGTGATGTTGGCTCATTCATTTGCGAAAGAGAGTTTTTGATACTTCCTAAAGCAGGAAAAGGTTAAAAAAAGTAAAATTTTTAGAAAATCGGAAGGAGAAAGGAGATATTTGGAAATACTGTTGAGGTGAGGGCGTAGACCAAAATAAAAAAGGATAAAGCCCTCGACGTTGACCAATCCCTGAGGGATGTGCCACGCATTCGAATTCATTAGGCATCGCTGGAGGTGACTGAATGAATATCTGGCCTTTAAAATGACTCGCAGCGCTTTACCGATGTATCGAGACAGTGCTGTTATCCTACCAGACGAGTCTGGTTTAAATTTGCTGACCCCGGAGGGATGGAAAGCTTGGTGAGCTTTGCTCAAGGATCGACCACATGTGCAGAACGCCCCCTAGAACAAAATATGATCCGAAAAGAAATACTGGCTTTTCGATTGCATTGCATGGAAATCTTGAGGCGACCTAACATAGCTAAAGCCATTAGTTGAAACAATGCGAGATATCCAAATAATGATCTAGGCTACAAAGGCACAAAGAATTTCGAGATCATAGGTTCGAAACACCGCCAGTAATGTGATAAAATGAGGTAGAATCACAAGGTGGTGAAATGGACTGTTACTTCTAAGCCAAAACCTCAAAAAGGGCGAAATAGTCATTAAAATATGAACTCATTTGATAATTGGTGATTGAACGGCTCGTCCTCACTAGTTTTGCGAGCACCAGCACAATCACCGTTCTTCGGAGATTTGTTGATTAAGCCATTGTGGTTTCCTGTAATCCCGAGGATAGCCTGGCGAAAGTCTGCCCCAGGTCGCCACCACGATAGGCAGTCATCTCCCTTGTAGCGCCTCTTGAAGAAGATTTGCCATCATGCGACTTTGATACCAGGGCGGTAGTGAATCCTGGTAATGGTTTACCTTTAGCTAGGTTTTCTGATGAAAACACCGGACACCGTCTCAGCTTGGGATACCCTTCCGTGAGACGAATCCACCCGCTGCACATCGCAGTCCGACACCCAGGAACACCTACCCCCCAGCCACGATGAGGCGGTAAACCGTTGGGAGAAAAAAAACTTAGCTAAAGTTCTTTCTGGATTCTTGCTTGAAGTTCCACTGTGCAATTCTTTCCGATTTTTGTGAGAGAGTTACTTTTTGTGGGAAAATGGCAACTGACTCATCTTATCTGTGATTCTTTGAGCAGCACACTTGTTTAGAGGAAGCTGAGTAAGAACCATTGGAAGGCTGCTTCAAATTTCAATTCAAATTCAAAGGGTCAAATAAGGTATTTAAGCGAGAAAGGTTACTATTTTTGTGAAACAAGTTTGGAAAAAGGAAACAGAACTTTTTCGGGTATCATGGGGTATTTTTAATCCTAGTATTTTTAAAAATATTACTCCATTATTTGTAAGTTAGTAGAATTTAAGCAACTTCGAGATCCACCGCCACCGTGAAAAAAGTCTATGACGGACCGCACAGTTGGACTGTCTTAAAAGGAGAGCAGGGGATGAGGGTGCCTCAATTCTGCGGTCCTGCACAAGAGAGGATTCGACTTGATGGGACGATGAAGACTCATGTCTTATGAGCGAGCAGCTATGAACGACCGAGCCAGATCACTGCATCTCTCGAAAGGGTTATACCAACGAGACGTTAGTCACAGTAAACAGTCTACAGTAACAACGTCGTGTATGCTTATCAATTTCAAAAAAATTGACAAGATATCGATAACCATTTGAAAAGAAACAACAAAGGGATAAATAAATGTACATCAATGTAGTAACAGCCGAATTAAAAATGAGAACTGTCCTCTTAAAGATGTCTTAGCAGCTTAAACTAACCGCCTCCTCTTCCAGTCACCACTTCCAGAAAGTATCATTATAATCAGAACCCTAGAAAAACTACATCATGTAAAGAGACGAATATGAGAGGAAAAAGAAGACGTTGAAAGGGTCTGCGAGTAAAACTTCCATAAGAATTTCATGTGAGCTGAACAATTCAAAGAGCTACACCATGTGTATTCTTGTGCTCTCTTCAAGGGCTATACATACTCCACAAGCTGTAATACTTTCATGATTTTCTTTAGTGATGCCAAAATAGTTTCATTTGAAACAAAATGTATTCAAAAATGACCAGTGCGGTCCTCTGGGTGATAAATGGAAACAAGCACGACGTTTTCCTTTGTTTACTAGAGAATTGGTGAACTGCTTTCTTTTTATTCAACGAAACACAGGTGGAAGTGTTTACAAGCTTGACGAAGAACTGAATGAGAAGCGTAAGAGCTGATGCTACGAATATGATACTGATATGAATCCCTAGACGATTTCGTTCAATGGAATTGGTTTTTCCAATTAGCACTGTTCTCATCTGTATAATTTGTTCATGCAGCCTTGTTTCTGATTCATTCCATCCTATCCTCCATCATTATATTCTCCTTGTAGAATTATTTTCACGTTTTGGAATAAAAACAGATGCAACATCATCAAGCTTTACAACGGTGAAGAGTCCTGGGTAGGTTGGCGCGAACACTAAACTCGCATGCACTTAGATCTCGAAAAGGACTTAGCTGAACGAGTACCGCTGTTCCGAAAGAAAGAAAAGTAAATCCTCTTCTAATTTAAACAGAGTGAATAAAGTGAAAAGACCATTTTCGTCGTCATCTCGGATTTTTGTTTTTTCTTAAATTTCTTTTTCGTCTATGACTAGGGACCTATTAATATTGTAAATGTGCCTGCTTACTTCTACAGTCTCCTACGTTATCATCGATCGCTTGAATAATCACAGATGTAGCTGTGTTTTGTAGTGATGGAATTCGCGTAGGGCAGTAAACTTCTCTAGGAGACCTGGGAGCGGAGAGGTTGTCGCAGGATTCCAGGGAAAAACAACGGCATACTGGCAATGAGGATGTTATTGAGGGCGGGACACGATAGATCGTCACCCTATTGCCCAACCCACACAATAATGTGGGCACCTCAATGGCAGTTGCAAGGCTAAAAATCCTTCGTTTTCTTATTCCGCATCGTAAAGTTGTTAAACAACATACATTTACCTCCATACAAAAGCACAATGCAACAGTAGCTGACGTTTCGGCAGTATCGCCTTCTTCAGATCCTGGAAGGGTATACTGATAATTTACTAGGTCAAACGCTTCAGTAACACGTACAAAAAGAGGAAAAACTCTATGGCAGTTATGGGCGAATTGCGTGGTATGACTGAAATCTTTACCTTCATCATAACCGCAGTGATTAGGATCGGATGTCCACAACGATTACTTTTGCGACCTACGAGTCTTCGTAATAGCATCGATTCCACTGGAGACTGAGACAGAAAGTAAAAGGTACTGAACCGTCACAGGAATGCTGAGATGTGAGCAAAACTCAGAGCAGCGGTTGGGCTTCAAACCAGCAGTTACCCATAGAAAGGTGGGAGGGTGATGGGTGTGCTCAGGTGCTATCCGTAATACGCAATATTCCAGTTTTTAACTCTACGTACCTTCCAGTTAATAGATGATTACTTATAACACCGTTAGAGTAAAAATATAGCGCAAAGAAGGCAAATCAAAGACATCGATTAGCATGGTGGACGGATAACACATGGCCCCTGGCCAGGGTTACCATTTGTTCCATGTCCAACTGAGGTTCCCGATTTTGGTCATCTCTCAGCACCGTCGTCGTTGTTGTACACATCCTACCCTTTCATGAAGGGATGAATAGGTAGCAAATAGTGAAGTTAGTTGGTATTGATCAATTTTTGAAAATTTCTGAACAAGTAATAATCTTTGAGTTGGCAAGATCTGATTTATTGCCTCCGAACATTCTTTCACACCTCAAGAATTAGCACTATTAGTATTCCGACTGGTATTCACGCTCAATTGACTTCAATTCAACTCAACTGACGAACGACGTCGCCCGTCCGACCTTTGACGGAAAACGCAAACAAACCCTGAGCAACATTAACGGCCCTCCCTCCTTATTCATTGCCAATTTGGTACGAAAAGCCCAATGAAAGAGAGATATCCATTAGTCTCTCTTTCTAACTTTTTGGAACATGTGCATTTTTCTGTTGTCAAAAAATCACTGATAAGCTTCGGTTGTCTTTCTTTTATTAATTTTGAAGATTTCCAAAGTTATCCGAATTGTCCATACCCATATATATATATATA
>MQTX01000106.1:493666-504486 GCA_009735665.1 Angiostrongylus cantonensis
ACTTCTTGCGCTCGATTCGTTTCCTCGAATTCGTCATCAACGGAGGTGTCTGAACTTTAGGGTGCAGGTTTGGCACTCCATGAGGAATTTCGTCTTCTTTATAAATGTCGTTGAAACTGATCAAGTAGATCTACCGTTGAGTCATAGAATAGGAGGATTAATGTGTTTCTACTTGGATTGCAGAGAATGAATTGTTTCCTAGACAAGCCTGACACCAATTTCCCGACCTTGGCGCGATAAACTTGGTGAGTACAGGTCGTGGTCGAACTGTAACTGTATCAGTGATGAACGGTGTTACCACCACTACGTTACTCACCTCTGCGTGATAAGTAGAGAAGCATAAAAACTAAATTGGAGACGAGCTGCTCATAACGTTTTTAGTTAGTTGATCAGATTTTTTAAGCACCCCTAATTAAATCAAGATATCACTTGAAAGCTTGTAAAGTTTGCTATTCTTGGTTTCGTTGTTTTCAAAGGTGGATGTCTTCAGTTATTTCGTAAACACTGTTCTACTTTCATTTTTCAGCAATTGAAGCGAAAATAACCCGATTCGTATTCACACTCCAAAGCGGTTCCGGACGAAGGAATCCATTAAAGCGCGGATTTTAACAGCTTATCGAGGGCGCTCTCAATCCAGTTGTGCATAGCGAGTGTACGAAACCGCACCAAAATATTCTGTTAATTTCCCACTATACAATGAAACTTAAGCAACTCATGTAATAAAGTATCTAGAAGTGTTCTGCGGTACAGATGTGATCATTGCTTTGACCATGCATCATGTGTAAACCAAGCTATCCGTCCCTTCGGGGTTTACATATCGGCGTCCCTATCGGGGGTGGTAAGAGCATTGATATAATAGATCAATAGTTACCCGTAAGTGATTGTATTGGCCAAATATGCATTCAATCATCTCCACTAGTAAAGTTGAACGCATCACACATCTCTAAAGGATAACCTAAACCAAACGTTTTATGGTTTGTTCTTCCACATTGAGATTTCCTAGCCTCGCATTGTAAGATTAGACATCGAAGACGGGTAAAACCGACTTTATATCAACAGCAAACATTGTCAACATTAGTTTATTAACACTGAATTATTATGAACACATTACGAAAGTTTTGGTCAGCAATAGCTTTCGGGTGTTGCTGCTTCAGTGTTCATTAGTACAGATGCTTCCTTGGTCGATTCATGTTGATAAAGAGCTTAGTTCTGATAATTATACCATCACCTGTCTTGTGGTATATTTCATCTCTGGCACCAATTACAGTTATTACTGAGGGACGTTTTCTGGACTTGGTCAATTTTATAAAGCTGTTCTTTTAAATTTTTTTATTTTTTCTTGAATGAGAATTCTATTCTCTTGGCCTTCATCAAGAAAGTCTTTTCGGAGGCTCTCATGCTGACACTGACATCGAAAGCCTTCCTCTACATAAAGCTTCAAAAAAGCTGTCGGCGTTTACCGACCTCTGAGAACACTGCCACACATTTGACTTCATCAGGCATCGATAGAGGTGATTCAATGCAAATCTGGCTCACGCATTGACTCATGATGGCAAACTGATGCATGTAGTCGGTAGTGCTATTCTCCCGAACAGGTCTGGTTGCAATTCTCCTAGCCCATAGAGAAAAAAGGCTTGGTGAGTTCAGGGTGCAAGAGATCGAACCCGTGGTGTTGCAGGCCATATCTAACCACTGCGCTGCACGAGGCCTTTTCCTAATATAGAGAATTCAAATAGCTCTAGAGTTTTAGAAATCTTGCTGTACTTGTCGTAGTCAGCAATTTTGCATAGTGGTCTCCTCCACTGTCGTAGAAATAAGGATTTCATTTTTGTTTCTTGGTTTATCAAGAGATATTCTTAATCGGAATTAAAGTCTTCTCATCATGGGCTAAATGTGCTAGTTGATAGCTTTTGCGGGGTTACACAACAGTGAGAAATCTATTAGTCGGATCAAAAAGGAACTTCGTACCACCCGACTATGTTGAAATTCAATGTGCATCAATTAATGTGCATACGTTCGAGCACACCCATAAACCCATGATTTCAGGAAATTTGCCTGCTTCCTGCGCTTAGGGCCTCTACAGGCAAAGGTAGCTTTGGTTTTTCCATATGGTGTTTATATATCATTCTATGTAGACGAGTGCTATGACAACGCTGTTTAATCCAGAGCAAATCCCGCTGTTTTTTCCACATTACTTCAAACTAACCAACGTTAAAAATAAGAGACTGGCTCTCAGAGCTAAGATATTTATCTCTGTAGTTGAAATGAGTACTAATCCATTGTTTCCCAAGGTACTAGTTTCCATTTTATGCAACAATTTTAAAACCCATACAAACTGAGATTCAGTCTGTACACAGATGAACATCACCTAACGTCGCTAACTTTTCTTCCATTTTTTACTGCTCATTTGTTTCTTCTTCCGTGCAGCATTCTTTCAATAATCTATTCCTTGACGACGATTGAGAGGGAAAGAAACAGACGGCAAATGTCCTGGGGTCCACACAGTTGGTGAAGGCGGGCAAACCAAGTATCCAAGTATTTCATGCTAAACCAATATCAATTCCTTCCAAAGGTGTTCCACCAGGTGTGTTCCGTGAAACATCAAACACCAAAAGATAAGAAAAACAGTTATTAGGACAATCATACTCTTCCCACGAAAACCATGACGGTTCAACTTTTCGCCTGCTTTTAATTTCTATAAGAAAATTAGAAACTGCGATGTAATTGCTGCGTTATTAGCAGAGATAGACTTCTCTTTCTCTACCGTACCATTAGTTCTTTTTTCGTGCTCCATGGACGTTTTAGTTTCTTTATTGAACTGTAGACTTTCGAGACAATTTCAAAGCGCACTCAACACCCAGGTCTACAAATCGCAAACTCTGGCTGGACCTCTATTTAATTCATCCAGAGATAATCGATAGAAGAGTTGAGAATCCGGCAGCTAAAAATTGTGTTTCCGTATCTGGTTTTAAAGCACTTGTAGAAAAGAGCGACCTGGTTTAAACTCCATTTCTAGGCTGCTAATATCATTATCACTTGTGCACGCTGCACATCCTTTAATCAAGACGTTAATCGAATACGCGCCCGATTAGTTTCATTTACGCCCGTCGAACATTAAAGCTGTTCTGGACCTTTTATTCGCATAAAGCGTATCACAATTTTAGTATGGTACCTGTTTCTCACTGTGTTAAATGAGAAGATAGCCACGGAATCAAAATTGCTTTGATTCACTGGACATTATTGTAGTACAGATTTACCACTGCCGGCATTACGCCCGGAAATATCGAACGCCTCCTCAGCTTTGGGTAACTATCTCGCTAATAGGGCCCTGTACAAAATAAATCAGCGAGAACCTTGTGCTCATTTGACATGAGCACAAATGGTTTCAAGGAGGTCTATTCAAGGAGTCTATCTCATTCACAAACGAATGTCGTAAAAGTCTTTGTCTCTCCAATATATGAATTTCAGGCTGAGTGAAATATTGAAGATCGTAAATAGAAACATCCGATTTGGAAATACTATTAACACGCAGTGATAGATGTGCATGGATGACACTCGGAAAGTACGGACATCTCACCATTGTGCGACGTCAGGTCAGCCAGGGCTAAGTGTTGGCGGAATACTGAATGTGAGCAAGTTCCTCATTAATATTAGGTTGTTCGCCAATTAATGCTGGGTTTGTAACTTTATTTCTCTTGTATATATTTCGGTTTATTTTATTTTCTAACACGCCCTAATATGTGACATATACAGTTAAGAAATTGAAGCTGAATTCAAATGCGAAGGTAGCACAGTCAAACGGCCCGAAGCGTTTATGAGATATGCTACCAGGGAGTGTTAACGATCATTTCATGAAACGTTGAAAAATTTTATTGTTTTCAATTTGGTCTTGAAGATGACGAAGGTTTCTGAGATGTTCTTTTGCTATTAACAATGATAAATTAGAGAGTATAGGGCGCATGTGGCGCAGTGGTTGTCGCAATGCGACACACACGTGGAATCGATCCCCGCGCCCATGACCCACCAAGCCCTCCATCTCTCCGGGATCGGAGGATTGGTACCAGACTTGTCTGGGAGGATAGCAGCACTGGCTCGATATATCGGTAGGCCACGCGAGTCATTGTAAAGGCAAGATATGCATTCAATCACCTCCAAACGATTCTTAATGAAATCGAATGCATGGCGCATCCCTCAGGAATTGATCAACGCCAAAGGCTTTTATCCTTTTTATATTGTAAGTAAATACACACCACACATACACACATACATACGTACATGCATGCATACACCTGTTCAAGAAGTGTTTCGAAGCATCTGAAGAAAATTGGAAAGCAGAAAAAGCTCGACAAATGGATGTCGCACGGCGTTGCGGCCCCTCACACTACCAACGCAATAGAGGTACACCGTGCTGTGCTACTGAACTCCCCCTTATCAAGCATCCTAGCCATAACTTTCGTCTACAGAACGATTTATCTTTAAGCATGTCGATAACTTTCTATGAGAAAAATGCTTCAGAAACCAGATCAAGGCCGAAGCCGCTCTCAACGACTTGATCGCCTACAGAGCCCCAACTTTTAGCACTCGGATTAAGTACATTTGTTTGTGGTTTGAAGAAATGTGCGGACGATCACGACTTTTGCTTCGATTAGTAAACATTTTAGCTACGATATGCCACCTTGAAGAGAGATGCTTTAAAATTAGCGTTAATTCCCGAGCAATCCAATACCAGCCAACTTCGACGCGATTGTGTAGAATGTGCCCTTCACACATACAGGCGAAATTGCACATAATAACGCTAGTTCTGTTTTGCGAATGTTTGTCAGCCTTCTAGCCTTTTTAGTTTTTTTTTTACAGACCCATTTAACTGAAAAGAGCTCACATCGCCAAATTTCTATAGCTGCTTTTTGTATTGTCACGTAGTTGCTAAGCTATGAAATTTCTGATGTGGACAACTCCACTAACGCCAACCCTCCCACACCTCATTAAACTATAGCGAACTGTGCGAAATATGGTCTGGTACTCTCTGATTGGCAGCGATATGGGTTACAACGATCAGATATAGGTCATATGTTTGTTAGAAACTCCGACTGTCATCCTCCACTGTGGACATATTTCATTCATGAGCCATTCGTAGCTTCTGCCGTGCATGCAATGACATCAACTCCACATTTTTCCCAGTTTTCCTAAGAGTCGTGGGTTTAAAAAAATTACTAATTATTGTCCTACTTGGTTTTTGAACGTTTAGACCCTGAAACTTGCATTACAGGCAGCGTATTTTAGAGGGTGACTTTCTTATAAGCTTGGCACGACTAATCAATACGTATAGTTTCATTGCCACTTCAGCACGAGATTGTTTAAAAAAATTTTATTCAGTCAAGGTATTTCTATATTTTAGGTGAATAGAGCTTTTTATCAAACTTGGGTTAGCTTGTAGTGAAAAATAAATACAAAGAACATAAGTTTAACTTTTTATTTACTGCCTATTACAATTTTTCACGGCAAGCTATTATGTGTGACACAACCGTAATGATGCTGAGATATTTGCAAAACTCCGGAGCGCAGGTGTCTAAGGCGGAGAAGGAACGTGCTGTTACCCTTTCCGAGGCCTAACGTGTACACCACCATGCCGGTCCTTCGTTTCTCCTGCCTGTCAGATAGTTTTTTTTATCGATCAGCGCCATTAGCAATCACCCGATCGCAAGCAGCATATTGATTGACGAAAACGGTCAACACTTTGAGCTGGAATAAGCTGGAACATCACAGCCGTTACTTTAACGCGTTTTAAATAGTAACACAAAACACACTAATCATGATCGTTTAACTTTGATTTACTGTCTATCATTCTTTGACGGCAGGGCATTACATGAAATAAAACCACAATGATACTGAGATATTAACAAAACACAGAACCCCAGGTGAGCTTCGAACCAGCGATTATCCAGCGCACCAGCCGAGGCCCTTGGTTTGCCAGTCTTTCAGCCATGTCAAAATAAATTGACATTTAGTTACTAATGCGGGGTTGTTGCAGACTTTTTTAAAAATGCAATTAACCCTCAGCGAATTTCTCTTCGTCGTAACCGCAGTGAATTGAGGTGGGTGCCCAACTGGTATCCACTCGAATGCTGTGAAAATGAACATGAGGATCTATGCGGTTAACTTCAATCATAATAAAAAAGCTTATTGCGATTCCATGTTGTTCCATCAGCATAACAATATACGGGTTATTCACAAAAAATAGTTTTCGGGGAAAATGGGTTAAATTCAGGAATAAAGAACTCGATAAGTTGCCGCTCTAAAAGACTGCATGTTCCACAAATCCCGTTCAGAAACCTGCTGTTTTATTGCATGGTGTAGGGTGTTCTCACTGAGGCTGCACTTCTTCGGTAAAAAGCATGCTGTTTTAATAGGGGTACATGAAATCTCGTCAGAGTTAATGGATTCTGATGGCTTGAATTTCAATCAATCCAGTGGCGGTTAGCCTACGCCCTCGTTGTCAAATTCAGAGCTCGACACGTACCGCATGCTGATTCAGCCGATATTTCCTTTTAAAGGATTATCTTCACGTTACCGTAAGATGATGAACCATCGAGAAAGCATATGGACCCATGAAACTGTGTTGCACAGACGTTTGCACTCCGCCACAGAAATTATATGTAAGGAGCGACTAAGCTAACATAGAATTCCCGTACTTTTGCCTTGTTCGACTCACATAACTACGACATTACTACTGAAGTAGCAAGAGCCGTACTCAAAACAGTAGTTTACAAATTGTATGTCTGTCGCAACCACAATGATGCTGAAATGTTCGCAAAACGCCGGACCGCAGGTGTTTGCGATGGAGAACGAATGCGCTATTATCCTTTCCGGGGGCAAACGCTTTCACTACCACACCATGCTGGTCCTTCGTAAAGGAGATACATATAAAAAACTAGCTGAGATGCAAGCGAAACAAAGGACCCGCATGGTGTGGTGGTGAAAGCGTTAGCCCCGAAAAGAGTGATAGCACGTTCGTTCCCCACCGCAAACACTTGCGGTTCGGGGTTTTGCAAATTTCTCAACATCATTGTGATTGGGTCGCACATAATACCGTGAATAACCCACCGTAAAAATTGTAACAGGTAGTAAATAAAAAGTTAACAATGTATTTCTATCGTTCACACGAGATGGTCCAGTATACTTTCTGCGAACAATTCGTAAAAATGTGTTAGGTTTACGGATTCAAGCAAAAGATTTTGACCCATTTCAGGTCCACTGTCATTGTTGGTTCATTAGAATGCGCTATGTCGTCTGAGTTGTGATGACGCAGCGCCGGCTTCAGATTACCCTTCGAGGAGAAGAACAAGCGATTTTTCATTGTTTTCTTCGTCTTCGAATCTTTGTTCGCTCTCCCAAATCAGGCCCATGAAATCTAATTTCGTGACCAACATAGTCCATCAAAAATAGTCTTGTTACTGGCTACATGGGAGAAAACACTTTCTAGATGATGAGCGACGGGTGATTATCAATCAGTCATTATCTAGGTTGCTAAGAGAAAAAACCGGATCATCACCTAATAAGCGTTCACGATGACGAGGAGAAGTAACGATAAAAGACTCATTAGATAGGGTATGCTTCGCGTACTTTCTTAAACAAAAATTTCTTCGTTTAATAGAATGACAAGCGCATTGTAGGGAACACTCTAAAATGTCCTGAGCTATCTATTCGATCAGCTATCACACGAAATCGTTGCTTGGTCACTCCTTTCCAACCTCTGCGATCAATAATGGTTGGTTCTTACAATAATAATGGTCGTCGTCTGAAATGAAGTATCACAAAGGGTCTTTGCGAAGATGGTTAATTTGATACAACTATAAATTAGAGAGCAAATATTTCTTCTACCTTCTAATACTGGATTTCCTCCAAGAAAAACGACATCTTTTGATTGAATCTGGAAAGACGTAGGACTAGACAGTTGGCTTTCAGGATCTTACTGCGTACTATCTTAGCGAGAAATGTTGAACATCGACGGAAAGCATTCAACGACTACAATAAATAAAAACTTCATTTAGTCTGTAGAAAATGTAGCCGTGAAGTATTTGCTTCTATAGATGTTCTCTACACTTCATGTGGATTGAGAAGGTGATTGCTGAAGATCGAAAGCATCGCAACTGGGCAATTTTCCATCTACAAAACGCGATTCTTTCAAAATAGTGTGAAAAATAGAAAAAAAATATATGGGTCAGAAAAAAAAAAGGTAAAGAGAACATATAAGAACAGAGAACGTGCACATAGTATAAATCGAATTACAGAGCGAAAAGTCCGAAGAAACTGCCAAAATCATGTGTGGGTAAGCACTTTGGACCGTGTGTATCGTATGATTCTCACGATGATGGAGAAAAAAAGATGTAATTTTTTTAAATTCTGCTTAGCAAACACGAGGTATTATTTTATTTCTTTATTTACGTAGAAGCTGACGTTTCGGCGGATTTCGCGTTCCTCAGAGCCTGGAAAGGGTACGTTGACTGCAATCTACATGGCCAAACACCTCCATAACCAAACAGAGAAAATGCTAAACCAAAATTTCAATCACATTGAACACAGAGTCTTTGCACACTCACCGCTTTCTATGAGCCTTCCACTTAACATGTTATTGGAAGAGTAACCGCGCAGTGTTCACATGGAAACGTAATGTGCCCGTCCCATCAGAATAACAGTCTTATCTACTGCCCAATATCACGCGTGATAATGAGAATAACGGAATTATTCCATCAATGCCGAGGTTAATAGAAAGTCGGACATGGAAGTTTCTAAAAAAATTTAGATGTAGCCTATATTTAATATTATGAATATTTAAGTAAAGTACCATAGAGCTCTTCGAAGTCATTCCATTTTCACAAATTTTGGGTCTTTTCGTCCTGTGTCGATGTCCTGATGCATTTCGTGATTTTTGCAAAACTCCGTTCGACATCTCCCAGGGGGAATTTTTCGTCCACTATTGTTTACTATTTGCTCGCCTCTCACTAGCCTTCATCGCGCAGTGTTCACATGGAAACGTAATGTGCCCGTCCCATGAGAATAACAGTCTTATACACTGTCTAATATCACGCGTGATAATGAGAATAACGGAATTATTCCATCAATGCCGAGGTTAATAGAAAGTCGGACATGGAAGTTTCTAAAAAAATTTAGATGTAGCCTATATTTAATATTATGAATATTTAAGTAAAGTACCATAGAGCTCTTCGAAGTCATTCCATTTTCACAAATTTTGGGTCTTTTCGTCCTGTGTCGATGTCCTGATGCATTTCGTGATTTTTGCAAAACTCCGTTCGACATCTCCCAGGGGGAATTTTTCGTCCACTATTGTTTACTATTTGCTCGCCTCTCACTAGCCTTCATACTTTATCAAAACATTTCAATAAATTTAAAAATTCTTTTTTCCCACGTAGTAAGCAAAGTTCCATTCAACAACGACGGTCACCTTCACCATCTGATGCAAATCGTCCTTCCGTTATGCTCCACATCTTCTCTTCTTGTTTTTAGGTTTGTTGCCAATCCTTCGTAGACCCATAAATATCTGTCAAAATGTACGTGCACCGAATGTTGTAATAGTAATGAATAGCGCAGAAGAAAGAAAATGCGTTGCTTTCTTTTATTACAAGCAAAGGATAGTCGTCGTAACATTAAACACATCATGAAGGAAATATTTTAGGAAGAAAAATCTCTCGATAGACATATGTGCAACTTCAGAGCTGACTCGTGACACAACTTTCTACAATCTCCTGTTGCTGGTGAGTGTTTTCAGTGTTGTGATGGCGAAACCCGGCCACTCATCAATTCATCCTTGTCAGTCTCCGGATACCCGCTTCGAATGCACAACGGCACCCCCATAAAGCAACGACGATGCGTCTTTAGCACGAAAAGCATTCGCCTTTGAGATTGCACTCAGGCGAGTCTGAGCAACCTCACTTTTCATCGTCAGGACTATCGAGTTCTTTTTGTCGACAACGGTGAGAGTTGTTCCTTTCGTAGAACTGCACTTTGTAACTGGTTTAGAATTGCTATAAAGCAATCTAGGCTTGAAATAGACAGCTTAGTGAGTGGCTCGACTATAAGAAAACTGTTGAAACTTCAAGTCATTTCTTAAGGAGAACCTCTCTCAACTTACGCGCAAATTTAGGAAATGGATTTGCGCTTGTTCGAAATATAAAAAAAATTCTCTTTAGTTATAAAGCACTGAATTCGTGAATGCTAGGGTGACCTGGCTGCAGAGTGATTCGTTGTATGAACAAGATCTTGCTTTCCTGAAGACTCAAAGCAACACTGTTACAGCGTTTCCTCACGTGATCAACACTTGACTGACTATGTTGTTACCACGATGGTAGCGATTTCCGACATTCACTTGCTCCGACTGGACTTCTAGAATGAACCATCAGAGTTTTTCTCAGCCGTTTGCCAGAACATGAACTCCCGCTGCACATCGTAATTCCACACGGAACAACGCGTTGAGGTGATACGCCTTTGAAAAAACTGAAATCTTTAAGAATCTGGAAAATGTGTAAATAACAAGTCTCTAAAATTCTCTGTTCGAAAAAAATTCGTCCTCACCAGCAATTCTAAAAATCAAACGTTGTAACTAAGTTCAATATAAGACATTAACAACCTGAAGAATCATTTCAGTTTACTGCTTCTCCATTTTGTAAATGATTTCCAGAAGAATTCTGGATTTCGTATAAGTCCATTTTCAGTAGTGCAAGATTTTTCGTCCCCACTTGCGACTAGAAAGCCTTCATCAGGAAATAGATAGAAACTCTCACAACAACGTGGCATTCGGTTGTTGC
>MQTX01000106.1:505685-561037 GCA_009735665.1 Angiostrongylus cantonensis
ACATTTATTCATTCATTTTATTCAACTCATTAGTCGGCTGTTGGAAAGATGCCGTTGTCGATCACATCGACGAGGAATAAGATCGGCTCATTGAACACCTTCACGTTAGCGCTATGAAAGCTGAGAGTTCGAAAGTCACCAAAAGACGTCTATCTCCAGAAACACTCCAGCTGATACGCCAGCGAGGAATCGCACGAGGTGCAGGCAATCGCGAACTAACATCCGAACTTGCGAAACAATGCAGACAGGTGATAAAAGAAGATCTTAAGGAGAGAAGAGCAGCAGTAATGGTCGAAGCTGCAGAGGCAAGGAAAAGCATTCTCAAAGCCCGCCGAAGCTTCGCCAACTACAAGACCAAGATGATTGCACTCCGACGCCCAGACGGAACAATAACAGCGTCCAGAAAGGCAGTGGAGAAAATCATCCACGAAGGAAAGCTTTTAATTCAAATCAGATAGAAGCAGCCATGAGAGCTGTGGGCAGCCAGATCTTCCCTGCTGAGTACATAAAGATTCTTCGAGCTATGAAAAAATTTCACAATCCAAACGTCACCTTTATACAACGACATTTTTTCATTCATTTTATTCAACTCATTAGTCGGCTGTTGGAAAGATGCCGTTGTCGATCACATCGACGAGGAATAAGATCGGCTCATTGAACACCTTCACGTTAGCGCTATGAAAGCTGAGAGTTCGAAAGTCACCAAAAGACGTCTATCTCCAGAAACACTCCAGCTGATACGCCAGCGAGGAATCGCACGAGGTGCAGGCAATCGCGAACTAACATCCGAACTTGCGAAACAATGCAGACAGGTGATAAAAAAAGATCTTAAGGAGAGAAGAGCAGCAGTAATGGTCGAAGCTGCAGAGGCAAGGAAAAGCATTCTCAAAGCCCGCCGAAGCTTCGCCAACTACAAGACCAAGATGATTGCACTCCGACGCCCAGACGGAACAATAACAGCGTCCAGAAAGGCAGTGGAGAAAATCATCCACGAATACTACTCAGATCTCTTCGATAGCCACGTCCATCTCTCGTCTTATGAAATAAAAGAGGATGGATATACTGTTCCACCGGTTCTCCCTTCCGAAATCTGACATGCCATTTCGTCGGTGAAAAATCGAACAGCACCAGGTCCGGAGAGGATAAGATCAGAATATCTGAAGAACCTTCCACCAGTCCTCGCAAACGCACTGGTTCGGCTCTTCACACGTTACCTGTCTGAATGCAAGGTCCCTCCTCAGTGGAAGGCCATCAAGACCGTGTTGTTGTTCAAGAAGGGCGACCTACACGACATAGGCAACTATCGCCCAATCTGCTTGTTGTCTGTCGCCTACAAACTTTTCACTCCAGTCATCCAAAATAGGGTTGACAGAAAACTGGGAGAAGGACAGCCATGTGAGCAAGCAGAGTTTCGAAAAGGATTTTGTACGATGGACCACATTCACACGATAACAAGGCTCATTGAAGTATCGCGAGAGCCTTACCTCCAGAGCTGAGCAGAAGGAAACGAGCGGCTTGTGGAGCTTTCAAGAGCATCGAGGATATAGTGAAGAGAACAGAGAACATCCGACTCCGTGCCCACCTTTTCGACTCAGCGGTTCTTCCTGCACTAACGCATGCGTTAGAGACCTAGTCGCTACGTAAGCAGGATGAAAGATCACTCAGCGTTATCGAACGCGCAGTCGAAAGGACGACGGTAGGAGTATTCCGTTTCACACAAATAAGGGATGGGATCCGAAGCTCCGACCTACGTCAACGATCGAAATTCAAAGAAGCCGTTCTATACGCCAAGCAGTCGAAGATAAGGTGGGCCGGACACGTAATGCGTATGAATGATAACCGATGGACAAGAGCTGTCAGTGACTTAATTCCTTGGGATGTCAAACGTACTGCAGGAAGACCACCCGATGTTCAGATTTCTTCGCGAGAAGCCTAGAAGAAAGATATAATGCTCGATGAGTCTCTAGTCTCATTACCCATTGGGCTACTCTTGCACGCTTGAGGGAAAAATGGAAGATTTACTGGCGCCTGCTCGAGTCACTCGACGATCAATGGGACTGCAGGGGATACAGGTGATACACAGGGGATACAGGTGATATACAACGACATTAACATCAGCGTCAAAAGGTGGCTTATGCAAGGCGATACCATCTCACTAAAATTCTCTATTGCTACCTTTAACAACTTCGATCAAGGATTGGAATGGGACAATATGAGAGTGAAAATCGATCGTCGGCAATTAAACTACCATCGCATTGCTGATAGCATTGTTCTTATGACACCAAGACTAATCCAAGTGAAACTAACGCTTACCGACTTCGATAAGGCCTTTGGAAAGACTGGCCTTCAACTAAATCTTGCAAAACAAGTTCAGGAGTTATGGATTGGTTTCATTTACTCAATTTTTGCCCAACAGAATGAATATCTCCGAATGCTCCAGTTCCATCTATACAGATCGGAAAATTATCATTGTCAACGACGTAGCGGCGGAGTTGAGCATAAGGAAAAAAGCTGGTTGGAGAGCTTTCAAGAGCATCGAGGATGTATTGAAGAAAACAGAGAACACCCGAATTCATGCCCAAGTTTTCGACTCCACGATCCTTTCCGCCTTAACGTATACGTCAGCAAGCTGGTAGCTACGCAAGCAGGATAGAAGATTACGCAGCTTTGTTGAACGCGTAGTCGAAAGAACGATGCGAAGAGCAAACTGTTTCAACAAGTGAGAGAAGCGATCCGAAGCTCCGATTTACGTTGACAGTTAGAAATCAATGATACCGTTCTGTACTTCAAACTGTCAGAAATAAGGTGAGCTAGACAAGTAATGCGTACGAACGACAACCAATGGACCAGAGCCGTTGGAGAGTGGGTTCTTCGAGATATCAAATATTATGCAGGAAGACCACCGATCCTAAGGTCACAGCTCTTCACCAAAACCTTGAAAGAAATATATGATGCTGAACAAGTCTCTAGAGCAAACAGAATCTTCTGGGCTAATCCTGCACGCGACAAGGAAAAATCGAAGATTTACTGGCCTCCGCTCGAGTCACTCGACGATCTATAGGTTGTCACAAAACCTACTGATCTCAGAGCTTCTTTAATTCTGCTAGTTGTAAACCATTATTCTTGAGACTTTAGGTTTTCGTGTGGTTTTGGTTGTATCTTAAGAACTTTATCTACTTCAGGAATGTCGTTGAGAGCTGATCTAGTTGATTCATTTTTGAATCTTCATATAGCTCTGTTAAGCAGTTCTCGGCTTTTTGCAGCGACAGTCTTCTCCACGGTTGAATTATTATAAATTATTCATGCTCATGAGAAAAATTCTTGTCTAGACACAACCACATGTGGCAGGTCGGATACTCCTAGCACCGTCTGTTACCGCGGTTAAACCCAGCTTGCAAAAAGCTTACCAACGTTTTTCCGCCTTATCATGTCTGGGAGATGTTCTTGCGTGTCGGACTACGGTGTACACCGGGGAAAGTCATCCACCGGCGACATCTTCCAGCCTGAGAAGGAGTTCTTTGTTTCCATCAGGAAGAACAGCTAGGAGTAAACCAATAGCAAGATCCACTACTGTCCTGGTAATTAATTAGCCGCATAGAAGATAAATCTCCCTTTGATGTCGGCGACTACCTGTAGTGGTGACGAACTGGAGCAGACTTTTTGCTAGGCTGACCTAACAACTCCAGGGGCAGACAATGGAACCAGCAAAGCTCTTAAAAAAATAGAAATTCTGATAGGGTCCGTATATCCAGTGAACACGGGTCATCCAGCTATCCAAGTATCCGTTAGGGAAAAGAAACACTTTGCCATTAGAATAACGGTCTTACTTACGTAAACTTATTATTAAAAGGATGAAACAAAAGCTTTAAAAGGATAGAGCTCTCGGCGTTGATCAATCTCTGAGGGATGGGTCATGCATTCGACTTAGGTATCGTTGAAAGTGATTGTATGCACATCTGGCTTTACAATGACTCGCGGTGGCCAACCGATGTATCGAGCCAATGCTGCTATCCTCCCAGACAAGTCTGGTACTAATTTGCCGACTCCGGAAGATTGAAAGGCTTGGTGGGCCGTGGGCGCGGGGATCAATTCCACGTGTGCGTCGCAATGGCGCCTCCAACCACTGCGTCACGCGTGCAACAGAGGATTGAATATTTCTCGCATTATATAACAAGAGGGTGTTGGTCTTTCTCATGTGAAAGGTCTCACATCGGTTAGTTTTCTTCGACTAAATGGCGCTTCCTAATGTGGCGATGCTCAGTCCCCATACAAGAAGGGCCTATTTATATTTCCGCCGAGAAACCAAGTGGATTCAACGGATAGGCCCTCTGCTTCTGTTGCGCTATCACACATATCTTTCAAACACATCTAAGCATGCCTATGAACAATTTTGTTGTTGTTCCAATGTGTACGCCGATTGTATTCAGCACTTTGACTCGGTCGAAAATCCGAAATCAGGAGAAAATACTTCAGGTTCAGCTCATTGTCATCCAATGAAAATGCGCTACTGACTGCAATAACAAACCCAGTTAGCAAGACATGTTAAGTGATTCGCTTGACAAGGGAAGAGTACATCTTTTTTTGTTGCTCTGAAATTCTTCATATGACGGCACAGCTTGGTTACATGTTTTTGCACGTTTAGAGGAGAAGCAACGGAAGCAAAACAAGTGCATGGAAATTTTCCCATTTCCCTCTTTCGGCAATTAACATAGTGTGAAAAGCACATATTATTTCTAGTGAGGTTTCTTCCATTGTGAAGGTCAAATCCACTCTACCAATATTGCAAAAAACTCCTGCGATATTAGTTACTAGGCAACTTCCTATCAATTCTATAAAGCTGATATGGAGAAACTTTATTACCATCTAGTTTCTGGGAGGTATCAACACTGATTGTCACTTTTACGGGACTCACCTTCATAAAGCAGCAAATTGGCAATCCGAAAATCTGAAGATATAATAACCGAGCAAATTAGTATCGGAGAAGTCAAAAAGCCTGGGGCAGACTTTGGCCAAGCTGACCTCAGGATTCCATAGAACCATAGTGGCTTAACCACCAAATTTTCAAAAACTGGAGATTATTTATGCTTGGGCCGGCACAGCCAGTGAGGACGGGCCACTCAAGCATCAAGTATCAAGTAAGAAGTCAAAATTACGAATTCGATGTGAAATAAATATTCGAATTTGAAGTATTACTTGTGTCTTCTACCGTTTTCCACCTCAGATACTTGAAACCTCATTGCATTGTTCTAGGGGTGTCTGGGACCACAGGTGCTCACTGTGTTTTCTTTCTCTGGAAGCATGAGGATCATCACCGTTGAGATTCCAAGTGAGGTAGGTTGTGCTCGGATGTAGCTTCTCAAACTTTACGGTGCAACTGTGCGACTTATTTGCTGGAAGCAGCCATATTGTGTGAGCTTCCATGAGAAAACAATGCTACCACAGAGGAATACGAACGTATTCTGGTGCCGTTTTGCAAACAACATACAACATTAATGCACACTAAATAATGTATCAACATATAGGACCCCTGTTTATTGCCTTAGTACTGACACACATGATGTATACTTATATTCGTGGAGAATATTTTAGTTAATGTGTAAATAAGGGGTAAAAAAAAGGCGAGACTTTACCAAACGAGAAATAGGTGTTGGCAGTTAAAAACTAGTAAGAAGCCAATGCATTGGCGAAAATGCACATGGATTTTAATACGCACGTGTGGGCTCAAAAGTGGGACCTTTTCCTTAAACATTTTTCTCTTCATGGTATACTTTGTTAATTCAAATAAGAACTACAAAAGGATAAAAGGATAAAGCCTTCGGCGTTGTTCAATCCTTGAGGGATGCGCCATGCATTCGACTTCACTAAGCATCGTTAGAGGTGATTGAATGCATATCTGGCCTTTGCAATGATCCACAGTGGCCTATCGCTGTATCGATGTATCGCGCCAGCGCTGCTATCCTCCCAGACAAGTCTGGCCTCAATTTACCAGCCCCAAAAGAATGGAAGGTGGGCTATGGGCGCTGGGATCGATTCCACGTGTGCGTTGCAGGGCGCCTCCGACCACTGCGCCGAATGCGTTCTTGTAAAAATCGTAACATTATGAAAATCTTTTACAAGGATAAGGAATCTTGCATATACACCACAGTGAAATCTTGAATTTTTGCAGTTTCGAGACAGAGATACAGACACGAGACATTTTTCGTTGTTCTTTTTTGATGAAGGCCTGTATTTCGTTAAGCGAAACGGTTGAGCAAGCTGGTTTTTTCCCCAGCACATGTTTCTGGTTGCATGCTTAAGTTAAGAAATCTATGAGGTGGAAATTCTTTTTCAAACTCTGGAAATTAGAATACCGGAGAAATTTGATGTGTAAATAACAATTTACAAGCGTTTATTTTTTTATTTGCTGCTTACTACAACTTATCACAACAGGTACTAATGCGAAATACAACCACAACGATGCTGAGATATTTGCAAAACTCAGGACAGGTGCTGTTTGCGCTGGGGACGAACGCGCTATTACCCTTTCTGGGGTTAACGCGTTCACCACCACACCATGCGGGTCCTCCGTTTTTCTTGTCTTTCAGCTAGTTTCTCTATCGACCACTGCCATCCACGATCATCCATAAACGGAAATGATTTGAGGAGCCCATATCGGCACTGAACCCAGTTAGTCTGAAGTCGTAGCAGAAATTGAAAATTAAAATTTACAAACGATTCATATACAGTGGGAATTTCTACAGTTTTTTAGACAATACTGCCATGTTCTCATTTCCTGAAGTGCGTTGTTACTAATAAATTTTCACCAGTTGATCAAATACCCCGTTATTGCTGCTCTATTGTAGTTGAAAGGTGTGCACATGGTTTCAGGTCTGTGCACATTGGTACGAATGCGCAACTCGCAGGTGTGTTAACGACAATCTTGGACAAAGGTGTTAACAGTTGAGCTCTGCAGGATGTCAAAAGCATGACAATGGCAAGACGACCATCAACCAGAGGGTGGTTTTTCTTCACAATGCAGCAAAAGTAACCAAAAAAATATTTTCGTTTTATTCAGCGAACCGAACTCGCTAGGTGAGTAGGACCAGTGGAGACCTAACTGGATTGAAAAACAGTGAGATGTAAGGTCTAAGATAGGACGCTCGAACATAATGTTTGATAGATAACAATGACTTTGGGTTTGTTTTTGTGTTTCCTATTTTTGTATGAATAAACAAAGTAAGGTGCTCAGAATTAAGAAAAATCATTTCTAAAAACGTTATGTCGCTTCTTTCCAAAGGAGACGTTCGTACACTCTGTTTGCTGCCTAAGCTATTCTGCAGTTTAACTACCATATGCTCCAGAATTCCGTCCATTCTTTTTTTGATGGCTGCAACGGAGATGATCATATTACAGCAGTGACTGCGACGTCGTAGAGGTCAGTCATTGCGAAGGGCGGAATGCTCCGCCTTCTATGGCCGGAGTACGGATGTGTTGTTCGATGAATGTGTTGCTGACGGCCAGTATCTGGTCGACGTCCGCACATATCGCATTTCACTCAACCACTGCTTGGATTTCATCTATTTATTTCCTTAATCAGTTTTCCTTTGACCACGTTTGATTGCGAACAGCCTTTTACAAATCACATCCACTGGCTTCATTCCCATTAGGGAGTCTCTCAAAGTCGTTCTGCTCCCAATTTCGTATAGTGGTGAAGGGTGATGTTTTTTATGATCTGAAGTGCCTTATTCTAAAAATCTGCGCTATTCCTATACTGATGATCATTGAGCTTGACTGGGAAGAGGTCGACCCTTTGTCATCTTTGGCGCCTTTGTATTAGCTTACAGTTCTGCCGCAGAACACTAAGCCAAGACATTACATCGAATGAATAGAACAGAAAAGATCGTGCCTTCTATCATTTGGCCTTATTAAAAATTTCAACTTTATCTCAATAAAAAAGCTTGAGAAACATATTCTACTCATAGTGTATGAAATGCAACACTTATCAACGTTCCCTTGTACCTTGTAACTCGAGAAGCCATTCATCACGCGGTGGACATGAAGTGAGTCAAACTCTCTCTCCTCTTCCCCAAATCTTCATGGGATCAAATCATCAACTTACTGTCGTCATGGTCTTTTCTTGGTAAAAATTGAAACAAGTATGTAGAAAAAGTTGTCCACTGAATTCAGCATGGAACGCTAAGAGAACGACTCCTTTTCCACCTCATGAAAACACTATTTCACCGGAAACGCTGACAAAGAGTATTTTCTAACTACTGGAATGCACGTTGTAAGCCGAAACTTCTTGATCAACTTGGTGGGAAGTAAGAAAAACGGTAACTATGTTAGTAAAAAAAGAAATAGGCCCGATTGGCAAGTATTCCTTGAGGAATTTTCCTCAAGTTCCTCATTGATACCACCCTCTAAAATGCATTTACCACATGATAACAACATTGTAGACAAAATAGATTCGGAAAGGAAGCAGCAGAGTTGAAGATTCCATATCGTCGCGAAACTCATCTAGCTATTGTGTTGTTCAGCCAACACTCATCCATCTAACCCCATATAACGTGGTTCCGAAAAAAGCGTGTGTCGAACATGAGCGAGTTCAATGTTTGCCTTCGGCAGAAAAAGGCTTCCATAGCTGTAGATGAGTTGAATAATGTTCTCAATGAGTCCATTGCACGAGCCCATCATCATTACCGTAAAAAGGGATGACAAAAGCTCTAAAGCTCTCGGCGTTGATCAATCCCTGAGCGATGCGCCATGCATTCGACTTCATTAAGCATCGTTGGAGGTGATTGAATGCATATCTGGCCTTTACAATGACTCGCGGTGGCCGGCCGATGTATTGAGCCAGTGCTGCTATCCTCCCAGACAAGTCTGGTACCAATTTGCCGACCCCGGAGGGATGGAAGGCTTGGTAGGCCATGGGCGCATTTCACGTGCGCGCCGCAGTGGCGCCTCCAACCACTGCGCCACACGCGCCCAAAAGGGATGATAAGATGAGAAATTTCGGCGGCTGCCGATCATCATTAAGCTAGCGATAGCATCGACATAAGGCTAACAATGTCAAGGTGAATTAATAAGAAAGCATCTTCGAATCTTCGATCCATTTTTCATCAGCCATTTTTCAAAGGCTTGGATGCCACGCATCAGAATGATAAGTCATTTAGTGTCGTTTATCTAGCTAACACGGAATGATTCTATGCTTATGCATTATACAAGACAATCTACTGGAATGCCATATTAATCCATTTAATGCACTCATCAATATATTTTAATGCCTTAGCTACTACACTATCAATAGTATTTATATAGTAACATAATCTTATGAAACAGGCGCAGACAATGCATCGATGGAAATGTCATTCAGTACGGGCAATTTCCTGGTTCAACAGGACCCACAGCCCTTTCTATCCCTTTCGCATCAGGAAATCGGCGCCAAATTTATTGGAGAACTCCTTCGGATCCAGCAAATCCGGCGGATGTTTGTAATGGAAACGATCTAGCAGAACTAATCACTTTAGAAAAAATAAACTCCGCGAATGTTCAACTAATTTCGTTAGAAAGGCAAAGTCTTCAAGTGCTAGCCGAAGCCACACACACAAATCCAAAGACCTTGCCGTTTACGAATGCGAGAAAATGACGCAAACGAAAGAAGTGCTAGCAACCGCACAATATGTGACTTTGGGTTATGTAGAAATAAAAGCAATAAACCTTGTGTTAGAACTGTAAGTAAGTGCAAAATTTAATACAAAGGATAGAAGATGAAGCTCTCACCGTCGATCAATCCTTGAGGGATGCGCCATGCATTCGACTTTATCAAACATCATTAAAGGTGAATATCTGTCTTATGTAGTAACTTTCCGTTGTAAGAGTTCAGTGCTACTATCCTGCCAGACAAATCTGGCGCTAATTTGCCGACAACGGAAGAATGGAAGACCTAGTACACCGAGATGCTGGGTCGAACCAACGGCCACGTGTGTATACCAAAGCACCTCTAAGGAGTATGTACGCATGCCCTTAATTTCATAACAACCTTTAAAGCGCAAACGAAAATAGTACCTTTTCGAGTGTAATAGCATTAGTCGGTAATACCTTAGCCACGAAAGGATCCTGGTTTGTGTAAAGAGCACAATTTTGCTGGCACTCGCATGAATTCGACAGATCGATTTCGGAAGTCGAGATGAATCTCGTTGTGGTAGGAGCCGTTTTTGTTGATAAAGATTTTCATTACCCACTACTCATGTCCACTCCTCATAACCTTCTATGCGAGGAAAATAAGGTGAAGTGCCGGCGCCGACGCTTCCCACTCCGCGACGGACTGGTTGTCGCCCCAGGGGCAGCGGCGGGCGCCTTCGGGGAACATCACTCCTAATCCACGTCGGCCGAGGATGTTTGACTACGACTCGGAGAATTGCGATTAAGCTGTGGAATTCACATCGCAAGACTGAATTTTTATGAGATGCAACAACCGCATGTCGTACAGATCATTTATAATACAATACTAGAAGACAAAAAGACTGAAACTAAACTTCAGATTGAAACTCAGATGTTTAAATAAAATAGCCGACTAGCAAAATGTTGAAGTTTTTCCAGCACTTTGAAGAACTGTGTTTTTTTGAAGTTCTTAAACTGTCAAGTTTGTGTTCTTAAAATTGAATTGGACCAATTCTTGTCACGTTAAGAAAACAACAGCTCATATAAGAAATGTACAGTTTTCGATGAATGACACGATAAAGCCGACTTAATTCGGATCATTAGTTAATCGATATACTTCTAACTCGTCTAAACATATCCTAACTGCTCTCCATGATAATTTTCTTAATGGGTAGCGTTTTGGCACCAATATCTCAGAGTTACAGGGGAAGTCACATCCGACTAGCACTTAAGCTCGATGCGAAGAGGGGAAACAGCTGAGCCTCTAGCTCCAGCTGAATCCATTGTCGTAATGTGAAATGATCTTTATCAACGGCAGTTACAACGAAATGAATGGAGGAAGTGCTGGAACCTACACGATATCCCAATCCAAGTGTTAATGTCAAGTCAGATAAATATAAAGCGCATCTGAGTATCACCATTCTTTTGTGGAAGTGAAGCCAGTCTGTCATGGTTTTCACATCCACAGCTTATTTTCTCACCATAACGGCTTTTCGCTCATTAGATTTGTCATGCTAGTCTTTTTTCTTCAAACTATTTCTTGGTAGTTTCTAAGAAGAAAGAAGCTTTTTCCGGCGTATCGCAGCCCATCTCATCGGGTTCTACTGCTTCAATGCTGAATATATTAAACATTGATTGGTTTCTGTGAATGTTACTTTAAAAACACGTTTACCAATAAGAGCATCACTTCAAAATATTGACGAACCTAGCAAACACATTAAAATGTCACGTTAATGATTAGCCGTAGCTCTCGTACCAAAATGAGACTGAGGATTTTATTTTATAGAACCGTGTTTTCTTCGGCAAATGGAGCTATCAGTGGTCAAATGCTTTTTAAATGGAGATGAGAAAAAGCTTTTATTTACGTGAAACAAAAAAATTTTTGAAGATTCTGGGAGGGAAAGAAAAAGAGGGAAGGAGTTTTTGAATAAGGATCAACTGTTTGCGGTACTATTTTTTCCCATGTGCACCTAAATATATGCTAACTAATACCTAATATCTATTTGTATGTTCTTGTAAATTGATCTTGTTGAGCTGATGCGCGGGTGGTATAGGTCTTCGTTGTCGTTGTCGTTGTCGTTGTTGTTGGTGTCGTTGGTCGATGGCTGACGTTTCAGCGATTTCCCCTTCCTCAGAGCCTGGACTGGTGTAACATTATAGCCTTATATTCGATGAAATATCTATAGTATTAACGAAGATCCCGCCTAGACCTAATGTCGTTATTTAACAAATGCTCTCAACTCATTACGTCATTTTCTGTGTTCTTCACAGTTGTCTTCTTTCTTTGAAGAGACAGGGATGTCCTAAAAATAAATCGTTTAAGTTGTGATTTCTAAAAAAAAAAAGAGCAACGTTGCCATTCATACTTAACATAGTCGAAAAATTGGAGAAAATGATATTTTACATTTTTAAGTGATAACATTTCGCATCACTGTTTCTCAATTCCTTCTTAATTCGCTGGTTCTCGAAGTCGTTTTACTTGAGATTATGAGAAGTGAAACACCATCGACATTGCGATTGTTCAAATACATGTTGACTGGAAATTGAAGTGAATTCCTCAGTCTTCAACATGAAACCTATACATTTCTTCACGATGTCGCAAATTTTGACAATATTCGTAGAAATCAACCCGAATGCATTGAACTGAATGCATGCCATTCGGTATATGTTAGACGCAAACGATTAAGCTATCATTTCTTCGGTTGAGATACAGATTCACTTATTCCAACCTTTTCACCTAAACTCTGCGTTTTTAAGCCCACAAGTCTTCTGAACGCTTTCTCAGCACACTCTTTATTGTTGAAGATTTTATTGATGATAATTTATTATACAGGTTGTAGAAATGGTTAGCCATAAGAGGTGATTTAATGAGCGCGAGGTATATGTTTCCGTACTAGTAGTTCCTTCAACATTCATAATGTTCGATGTAGGGCGTGCGGAAAGCTGATCCAGTCCCATATCTGGCAAGTGGTGGTCACCGTTGTTGAAGTTATTGGGTACTCACATTGCCGATTTCTAGAAAAGACCTTCTTATTTTTTTTTTTGGTGGAAGAATTCATATCGAAACATTCTACGAGCAGAACAGCTAGTGTCATAAAAAGCCATTTTTTGATGCGAATATGATCAGTCCGAAAAGTGTTTCGGTTTCTGTTCATGTTTGCCCAACCTGCCGCAGAACGCAGTCGGTTTTCATGGAAAGCCCGCTCTTCGCCAAACAAGGCGGTGGAAGAGCGAAAGAGATAGTTCTTTTAACCAAAAGGAAGTGAGAAAAGGAATTCTTTATGTTATTTTGTCGCCATTCGTTATTCAGACCATCGGAAACCAACTCATGAAGCTTCTTCAATCCTTTCCCAAAGTTCTGGATACTTTTGCATTGTCGCAGTTTTTCTGGCCGCTTTGTAATAACCAGATGTGAATCTGTTCGCATTTGAAACAGACCGTCTTCGACCTTTGTTATTTTCAGGGGTCTTATTTCCACCATGAAACAAACTATCGCTGTAGTCTGCGATCGTTAACGGTCTTCTGATGACTCCGACATTTTTCTCCGATTTTGCGTTCAAGTTCGATGCTTTTCAGTTGAGATATTAAGGCGTAAGCATGGATTTAAATCTATCACGCTCTGCCGTGAAAAATTATAGTAGGTGGCAAATAAAAGGTTAACATTGTGATTTTGACTACAGCCACAGCTTAACTGGGTTCTGTGCCGATTTGTGCTTCCCAGATCGATACCCCGCTGACGGATGATTGCTGATGGGATGGCAACATTAGGTAGAAAACAAGCTGAGAGAAACGCAGAACAAGGGTCTCGATGGTGCAATGTGTAGTACGCGAACCTCCAGAAAAGGTAATCGTGGTTCGATCTAACTCAGGGTGCAAGTTTTGCGAATATCTCAGAATTATTGTGGTTGTTCCTGCAAGTCACGTTATACCTTGCCATGAAAAATTATAGTAGGCAGCAAGTAAAAATTAACACTATGCATAATATTGATGTGAAATATCACCTCAATGTTGCTGAGATATTTGCAAAACTCCGGACCACTAGTGTCTGCCGGGGGAACCGAACACGCTATTATCCTTTCCAGGGGCTAACGCGTTCACCACCACACCTTGCGAGACTATCGTTTGCAGGAACATTGTGGCAGTATTTCACTATCCTTAATGTTTGAACAAAAGTGAAAAACTTTTTTTAAGTATAAAGAGTCGGTGTTTATAAAATTAAAACCAGTGTCATTTCTGCCTTGGCTTAAAGAACATTATTTCGAAGAACTGCATAGAAGATACGAAGTTAGAGCTGAAATAAAAATATCAAGGCAAAATGAGCATAAGTAGAAAGAAGTGAATTTTTATCTTAAAAATTACGACATACCCACGCATCGTCACATTCGAGTCCTGTGTGCCTGCGAGTGCGGTGGCTGGCCGACGTGTGTTGAGTCGGTGTTCTGATCAACTCATCCTCGTTCGTACTTTGAAATAACAAAGGAATCACTTCGTATTACCGTCGATAAGCTATGTTTTTTGTTGAAGTTGATGTAAAATCGAATGCATGCTTCTTTTTTCCAGGCACACCTTTCGCGAATGCCAGAGCAATTCACATTTCTCTCACCGGATGGCGAGTTGTGAGTTCTGTACTTCATAGTTTTGTTCATGTTTCCCAATTTTTTTGTCTATTTTATCGCAGTGTATTGAAAGATCGAAAGCAAACTTTGCTATCGATGGAAAGTGGTAGGTAGATGCCTGAATGTCGTCGTCTTTTGCCTTCTTCTTCTTTTGAACAAAGCCCAGTCATAATAATTTCTGAGTACAGAATGAGACTTGTGTTTCTTCAGAGCTAACCATTTTTTTAAAACTCTTCGTTCTTTATTTCTTCTGAATTTCACACACATCATATCATATCATTCTCACGCCACAGTGCCCTCTCGCTTAGCCGATTTCTCCATCGCATCTTTGCTAACGTTATTCTTATACCTATCCACTTTCTATAACCTATGCCATATTTTTTTTTACATGTTTGCTTCTTTCATTGTTAAGAATCATTTCAGTTATGACAGCTATTCCTTGACGTTTTGTAGTCTGAAGGGCTTCGTTTTCCCGTGATAAATCTACCACATAAGTGAAATATCCCATACCGAATAAGTGTCAACCATCACGTGTGATAAACAATTTTGGCACTTAAACTTGATAATATTCTATGGTCATATCTGAAATCTCCGTGCCAAATGGTGACTCGAAGGCACTATTGGATGTCGACTTGTGATGAAGAGCATAGATTTCACCTCTCAACAAGGTCATCTAGGCTTGGGATCAAACCTATGCCACTGCACTAACATGGAGAACCAGATGTATTTACACTACCACCGAGAATAGTAAAGAGCGGTTCGATTTAAAGGTGCTAGCCGTTCAGCTATAGATTGTCATCTCGCATTTGATCAAAATGCCAAGCACGAATCGATTTTCATGAGAGCAGGTTTTCCTTACTTGAAAAAGAAACGGTCACTAAGAATAATGCTTTTCGATGTCTAAGTATTTTTCAGTGTCTTTTTTGAATTGTCTATCAAGTTTCAACGTTAGCAACACATGCTATGGCGTGGGAATTGCCGTTGTTGTCTGGAAATTAGCGAAATTTCTTTATTCACTTTTAAATTCTTCATATTCGTTTAACTACTGATGAGTTGTCGTTTGAGACACGGATGTACCATGAACTCGTCCATCATATCGGTTGGACGACTCATCAATAGTAGAATGCGTTGGCTGGAACTGGGTTGAATCCATCATCTCTTTAACACTACGGTAAATTATCTTCACAAGTGATGCTAGTGCGATGTCCAGCAATGTTTTCTTGCAAGCCTTCTGAAGAGAAAGTTTTTGAGCGGCTTCTGGATCATTGAACTTTTCGAGTAGGGAAACTAAAGACAAGAAAGCTCTAAGATTTCTGCCCCTCTGAGCACGCAACTCGTTTAGAAGTACAGCTAATCGGATTTCAGTGTTTGATAGCACAGTAGTGATCAAATTACTCCAAAAAGGAAACGATATCCATCCAGAAACACTTGAATTACTACGAAATCCGTCACTGATTCCTAGAAGAAACAAAAAACTGACAGATTTTTCACAAGTATTCCTTCTGCACATCGAAAGAGAGCTATGTGTACTGCGGCCTAAATTTGTCATTCGCTTATTGCTGATGTGGATCGCGATTGTGCCAAGAAGGAAATGGTTAGCTATGCAGTCTCTCAACTATGCGTTTTTTTGTGACAAGGAATTTGATGAAAAATTCGTGAGAGAGGTATTATTGTTACTGAGGCTACGCTTCCATGCATTTCCAAAAGAATTTTTCAGGTTCGAACGGCTTTAGAAACTTTCAAATTGTTGATTAAATAAAACGTTCGTAGCAGTGAATCGATACGATGAAATTGGATGGCGATGCACCAACTGCCGTCCTGTACAAAAGGACACTGCCGAATGAGGGTTGTTCATTCGTGCGGTGCTCTAATCCAGAAGATTCAACTATATACGACTACGAAGACGAATATTGGAAGAATGAGTGGATATGGCCGATCGAATCGATTCATCGCGGTTTTGAAGAGGAACAACACGTCGAAACGTTATCCGCATAAGGATTCATATCAACGCCGTCTATGCTCTAAGGAATAGAATCCAATGACCTCTAACTGATAAAAAGTTGGTGACAACATCCAATCAGAATTACAGCGAATGGCGTTCAATTTGATGATGAAAAGAAGCACATTCTTTGATGAGTTTCACTAAAGGTACAGACACCATCTTGTGCTAAGGGATTCGCTGTTCCAATGTGAATACGACGATGGTCTAGTAATTCCAATTTGCTGATTTGAGGTAAGCTAATTGGGTCATATCGCCGAATGTACAGGCTATTTTCTTTTCGCCTATTGATCTTCGTTCAACCATGTTTGTTGATGACTCTTTGGACGTCTTACGATGCAATTTTTGTGTTATTTGAACTCAAGAAAAAGAAAAAGAATGCTAAGATTTAAGGGGGACGTGATCTCAACTTCAATGCTACTTCAAATTCAGTAGTCGTCTCTTATTTTTTGACCGATATTCCTGCTTTTGCGTCTACTTTCCATCTGGTTTTATGTCCACTTTTAACGTTCTTGTCACCGGATTTCCGCGTTCTCACCACGAGCTCCTGGCCGTGCCTCCTTGTATGTGCCGCAGATGAAATCGCGCATAATAGCTTTAGTATGCCAATACTGTAGGATCAACAGCGGTATTCTATCACTTATCTACAGATTCACAATGGAAGACTGTAAATCTATTAACGAACGAAGGGGAGGGATATTATAGGGAGAATAGCCGTGGCCTGGAGTAGACAGCAAGCTATTCGCCCAAGCCCCTTTGTCTCTCATTTCATTAGTGCTCATTGTTCAACACTGAAACACTTCTGATTGACATCTTGGATTGACTTTTGCACTTCATTTTTTAAGCTCTTGTTTTCGGTTGCCTCTTAAAGATCTATAGTTGGTCGAGACTCAAACTGGAAGAAAGCATCAAGGAATCGGATTGCTTATTGCTTCCATTTTTTTAACACTTCTTTTTAGTTGCCTCTTAAAGATTAATGTAGACGGAAATTAAATTAAAGGCTGAAATAAACCTTCCATTCAAAGTGTATGTTTCCATCGGTTTCTCTTGCACCAGGGACCGTAGTGATTTGTCATGAAACGCTTTCACGAGATGAGGTAACTTCTAGGTCTCTTTTACGACGGATTGATTAACACTTTCCATAGACAAGTAGGCATATTGATGCTCATCTTCGGAGATGAACAAGTAAGTGAGTGAGAAGTGCATAGGGGGTGGCGGCTCTGAATTGCCACCAGCAATCAACCACTTTGTCTTCTTCGGAGATGCTCACAAAGCTTTTATAGTTTTAACCTCACTCGATGATTATCAGAATCTCGTGTAGAGCATTGCAATTCCCACGATTGACTTCTTATTAACCTCGTCATTGATCGAACAATTCTTTACATTCTTGTTGAGCAAACACGAAGTGTTGATTTATTTCTTTATTTAGGAACAAACTGACGTTTCGGCGGATTTCGCCCTCATAGCCTGGAAAGGTCAAGTTGACCGCAATCTACCCAGCCAAACACCTCCATAACCAAACAGAGAAAATGCTAAACCACACAATGAACACAGAGTAGCTTCTTTGCCCACTCTCCGATTTCTTTGGGTCTTCCACTGAATACGTCACATGGAGACTAACCGCATAGAGTTCTCATGGAAGAGTAACGTGCCCCTCACATTAGAAAAGCAGGCTTATATACTGCTCAATATCATGCGTGATAATGAGGCATTCTTCCAAGCGGTTCGTTTTCGGATTCTTGGAATTAACCCAGAGTGGCTCGAGAGTTTTGCGCGCTTGTACTTTCGATTCTTCTGCGAGCATCGCTACTTCTACTTCAAAATCTTGCCTGCTGTGCCTCTTTACACTATGCGAACCTAGTGTGGTGTTTGGGTTGACTTTAAATTTACCGACGAGCTGTTCTTTTGTACGGACGCAGTGTCTACCCGTTTTGCAAGCGTTTTGTTCTCCGCACGTTTTGCAAGAGATCAACTAAACTGAACCCGAACTCATGCAATCACCTTCTTTACCGTTTGGGCAAATTATGCAATTTTGCGTTGTATATAGGTGATCATACACGCGCTTGCGAACTAACTGGCGTCTTAGGTTACTAGGTGGCATTTCAATTATCGTTACCGATTCACCGTTGCCGAATTCTCTTCTGTACCAGCCTTTTTTAAGCAATGTTTTACAGCTGCATTTATTTCATATGAAATGAAAGGCAAGATAAACGGTACCTTATTATTGCCAGAGTTATCGTTTCGGGGCTTGGGTTTCCTTTCACACCTGTCCCGAGGAGCCACAGTTTCGTAGTCATTAGAAACGGCTACTTTCTAGACCAAGTTCCGGGATTCTTTCTTCTGCTCTCTTTCTTCCTGTACACACGCTGGTTACTACTTACTGTTCGAAACATATTTTTACAAGCGCCCTTTTTGTGTGTGACAGGTGAGAAAAGAGGTAATGAACAAGTTTGTTCTTACTTCTTTACTTCTTGGCTTTCGGTACCACTTCGTAATGTAGCCGTTTTCGGTCAAGTTGATTTTAACGTTCAGAAGTGGAAGCCAGTTTTCTTTCGGTTTCTCGCGAGTAAATTTAGGTTACTCTGACTGTTAATTCATTAACTCAAAACATTTGTCTGCTTTTGATGAGCAAATGACGAAACGATTACCTATGTATCTATAGTAGAGTAATAGCCGGAGATTGGCTACTGGTGCATTCACCCTAGACATGAATGCAATGGCAAGTTTTATGTCAGTCGGTGTCCCGATCTTAACCTTCTTATTTGTGCGTAATACCTCCCGGACCATCTAAGGTTTGAGCAGTTTAGGCATTTCTTTAAAAGTGTCATCAACCGCTGATTATGAATCCATTCATGTTTATTGCTGCATTCCTTCGTGCTGTACAAGGAATTCGAAGATAGCTTGCACGGCGGAGTCATTCGACACGTTTCGACAACACCAAAGCCATGTTTTTATTCTCAACATCTAATGAAGATACGAAGAGAGAAGGCGAAGGAATGTAAATGGCTCGATATGCGATTAAATTCAGCTCTTTGAACGAAACATTTATTAAACACTCGCTGAGATTAGGGGCGGTCGTTAGACTTACAAGGAAAACGACAGTGACGAAACCTTCATGGAGTTCTGCCCACAAGCTTGAAGCTGGGTAGCCATAGGAGTTACTTTCGATCTCTACTACAGCCTTGCGCTAAAATATCCTTTGAAATCAAAAAGTAGAAGTACACGCGAATACACTTGAATCATTCAGAATTTTGTAGATTTGTGTAAAGCTTGAAAATTCTCTGCTCCCTAGCGTGTATGCCAATTTGACCTCCTGTTGAAAATATTTCCCCATGGTTTCTATTTAGTGAGTTACTACTGGAGAAGAGTAACAACTTTCGTAATCTACATGATATTTGTAAACATCAGATTTGATTTTCTTCGAGAAACAAAGGAAAGGCGTTTCGTAAAAGCCGCTAAGTTCCACGAATCTCCTCCATTTTTTTTCTTTGGTCTCTAGCTCTTTGTTGTTGCTCTTAATGTTAAAACTGCAAAGATAACAGTTGATAGATGCTGCTGGTTTCAATTCTGAACCCCTACTCATTGATTAACTAATCATCAGTAAGGCCTCCATTTGTTTCCGTTAAGCTCTGTCATTATCCATAGGGTCTGTTCACTTTACAGGCATACCTATACTTTCGTTTGGGAAAGCAATCCGACACTGCAGGAATAGAGAGCTAATCCTTTGTATTCATTTCCAAGCCAGTGCGTGTAATCATATGTTTCAAAACCTCGATATTAACAGGTTCAAAATCACTCGTATGAGACAAATCGCTGGAAATAATTAAAATAAAAGGATAAAGGATAAAGCTCTCGGCGTTGATCAATCCCTGAGGGATGCGCCATGCATTCGACTTCATTGAGCATCGTTGGAGGTGATTGAATGCATATCTGGCCTTTACAATGACTCGCGGTGGCCGGCCGATGTATCGAGCCAGTGCTGCTATCCTCCCAGACAAGTCTGGTACCAATTTGCCGACCCCGGAGGGATGGAAGGCTTGGTGAGCCATGGGCGCATTTTCACGTGCGCGCCGCAGTGGCGCCTCCAACCACTGCGCCACACGCGGAAATAATTAAATGAGTAGATAAATATGAACCCAAGATTTCACACGGCGCATGCTCTCCTACACCTTGTGGATGAAGGATGAAGCTCTTAGCTTTGATCACTCTGCGAGGGACGCGCCATACCATCGACTTCATTAAGCATCGTTGGAAGTGACAGAATGCACATCTATCCTATACAATGATTCACCGTGGCCTACCGATGTTTTAAGGGAATGCTGCTATCCTCCCAGAGAGGTCTGACACCAATCTGTCGACCCCAGAAGGATGGAGGACTTGGTAAGACTTGAACTCATGTATAGTGCAGGGCACCTCTAACTACTGCGCTACACGCATCTTCCTTCTGATCTCTACTAAGCCTAAACTTCTCACCTCTCTAAAAATCTCCACTAAATTTCGTCGTGTACAATTTTTTTTCCGCTAAGTTTACCCTTTCCAAAACTCCTTACAGCAAAGGAAATTTTGAGAGGGAAAAGATTCATAACACTACTGAATTCCAGAAGATAAAACCTTGAAGATCTTGGGTAAGTGTACCAGCCAGGTAGAATTGTTACCCAAACCTAAATTTCAACGCTTTTACCAAGACTTTGAACTTACTATGTTACCTGAAACATCTCATGGATTCTTTTTTTTTCGAAAAGAACGACTTCGTAGTGTGAAGAAAACTTTTTACAGTATTCACCATGTGTATTACAGCACTCAGATAAGCGAAGGATTGAACGACATCGTTCACCTTCATGTATGTACACCATCGCGGCCGCCTTGAAGATAAAGATAATCAAGAAATGAACAGCTGCATTCTTGAGTAGAGAAGTAGCTCAACGATGTCGCTTCGTTTTTTCATCCTTCAGTGCCTTATTTTGTCAATGTCCCTTTAATCGATTAAGCTCTGCCGATTTTGATTTCATAATTTTTGATCTTCACTTTAATTTCCCGCCCTTCTTTTGTCACATAATAGGAACCCCCACTCCCGAGAACGCTGACGTTTATGACTCGCTCTTTTTTCTTGTCCATACGTAGCCTTTGCCTCAAGACCTTTAAAAACTGCCAATAACTCAATTTACATCATTGAAAGCGAAAACTACATAAACTTAGCCGTGTAATGGTATGTACAGCATTCAAAAAAGAATATCTCTCTAAAACGTGTATATAAAAGTGAAATTGCAATAAATCCGACATTAATACAACCCAACGAACTAGGAGAGAGACAGGTGAGACGAAGGGCTCGCACGGTGTTGTGGTAAACGCGTTAGCCCCCGGAAAGGACAATAGCGCGTTCGTTCCCCACTGCGTACACCTGCGATCCGGAGTTTTGCAAATGTCTCAGCATCATTGTGGTTGTAACACACACAGTAACCTGCCATGAAGAAATAAGAGGCAGTAAATAAAAAAGTTAACACCCGACATTAACTTGCGAACGTACTAGCAACTGCTGAAATTTTCCACTTAATGTTTGTAGAAAAACCCAAGCTGCTGTGCAAGAGATGTAATTTATGAAACGAGTTTTCAATAGTAAAAGTAACAACCAAGGGTCCATTGACATGATCAACTTTGAAATTACTAGAGGACAGCAGTCTATCAGTTCGTCAGTGAAAATCTAGCTGACCCCTGGGGACATTCGCATAGCCGAGAATGCGAAATGTGATAGTAAATGACCATGAAGAGAAAAATGTCTAGGGAAAAGGTCCAACAAAAGGATCCTTTCTATGATGCACATTTTGCAGCCAACTAACCAACTATTTAGATTTGAAACAAACAGAATGATGCTCAGAGTACCCTGCCGTGAAAGCTTGTAAAAAGCGGTAAATAGAAAAGTCAACATTGTGTATTTTGATTTGCTTTTCATGAGTCATTTCCTTTCTGAAATAGGCCTCCTTCCGTTATGTGCCATGGCATGTCTTTACTCTATTTCATTAAGTTCCTCACGTATGGTTCTTCTTCTGCGATACAGTTTTTTAAGACGAGGTGACAAGATGTCGTCTTAAAATTGAAGCGTGAAGACGGATTTCAGGCAGTAGTTATAAAAATGTCCTTCGTTCACTATTTTCTAACACCACCGCCTTCAGGATATACTGTCATATGGGTTGGAAAAAGTGTATATAGTTCGACTCAACTACCAACTCATAGAAAGTCGGAGGTGCTATTGACTGGTCGGGTTGGAAGCTGTCGCGCTCTTGATCACATGTGTTCCTTCAGGAGGAATGGTCTGTGATGGTTCTTCTCCGTTGAACGTTTTGGAACCAGGAACGAAGTATTGCAAAGCGGGAAGGGTTACGGTAGAATCTTTCCAATAGCGACTACACCAACTAGCATTTACTACAAGCATATTGGGGATGCAGTTTTGTTCCCTTCTCGTGTAACGTTTTAGCGATGGTAGAAATGCTGTCCATACTTCTCGCTAGAAGAAAAGAGATTTTTAGGCAAAACAACTTGACGTCCTTCTCACCAGTTTCTCGTGATTTTCGGTCTATTCCTCCTTAATCTAAGGCCATGTGAAGAAAGAAGTTCATCCAGAATGCCCTTTTCACAGGTGACTCTTTAATTTTCATGGAAACAACTTCTTTTCGAACTTACATTCGGGTCAAATCTGAGTACAAAGCAGGCGACTCGATTCAGTGAAAATGGGTGGCATCGTGGAATTCTCAAAGAAGCACATCATTTGTAACTCCCACGACCGACTTTCTATTAACCTCGGCATTGGTCAAGTATTTTTTCGTATTCTTGTTGAGCAAACGCGAGGTGTTATTTTATTCTTTATTCACAAATAAGCTGACGTTTCGGCGGACTTCGCCTTCCTCAGAGACTGGAAAGGTCAAGTTAACAACAATCTATTCGACCAAACACCTCGAAAACCACACAAAGAAAACGCTAAACCAAGATTTCATTCACAATGAACACAGCTTTGCACACTCACCGCTTTCCATGAGGCTTCCACTAAACCACTGGGTATATTGCATGGAGACTAACCGCACAGAATTCACATGGAATCGTAATGTGCCCTTCCCCTCAAAATAATAGGCTTATATACTGCCCAATATCACGCGTGATAACGAGGCATTCTTCCCTGCGGTTCATTTTCGGATTTCTGGAATTAATCCAGAACGCCTCGAGTGTTTTGCGCGCTTGTGTTTTCGACTCCTGTGCGAGGATCGTGACGCGTACTTCAAAGTCCTTCCGCTAATGTCTCTGGGCCCTTTGCGTGCCTAATGCGGTATTTGGTTTACGTTTACCGACTAGGTGTTCTCTTATGCGTACACAGAGGGGTCTGCCCGCTTCGCCAATGTATTCGTCTCCGCACGCCTTACATGAGATCAGATGAACTGTACCTGAGCTCTTAAGAAATGAATTTGGTCTTGATTAACATTTCTTTCCCATACTTAGAAACATAAAGAAAAAAGCTGATGCTCGGAACTATTAGCTCCAAGAGACAATAGAAGTGATAACGCCATGGCGCTCCACTGGTTGCTTCCCACAGTCAAGAAGATGGCTCAGTGATAATTCCCAGCCACTTACACAATAAGGGTATGAAAATACAAGATTAGCTCATAAATGCTCATTTCATGGTGCCGATTCGATTTATCGATTCAGAGCACAAGACAGTATCATTTACCTTGGGCGAAACGCTTTCAATTTTCCATGCAGACAAATATCATCGTCCCTGTGCTGACTCGTCAAAATTGGATTTTTGAGAAATAGTATGGAATTAATGACAGTTCCCAAGATCGACTTTCTAGTAACATCGGCATTGGATTATAAACGCGTCGTTTTCTTTTTCAGCAATCACAGGGTTGTTAAACAGCATGCGTTTACTTCCATACCATAGCAGACATACAACACAGTCGTAGCTGACGTTTCGGCAGAATCACCTTCTTCAGAGCCTGTGAAATTCACTAGGTCAAACACTTCAACAGCGCAAACAGAAAGATGAGAATCTAAATGGTAGTCATACGGTCAACAGCTTCTCGGAAAAACCTACCGTTTTTCTACGTGCCTTCCACTGAGGAAGAGCCGCTGATCAGCGTCGCATATGGTTGACGACTGCACCTCCCCACATCAACGATCGTTATGAAGGTACAGGCCTCGAGATTACGTGTGATCTCGGGGCATTCCTTCCTGCTGTTCATTTTAGGGCTTTTGGCGTTTATCTAAAAACGGCTCCGCACGCCTTACATGAGATCAGATGAACTGTACCCGAGTTCATGCATTCACCGTCTCTACCATTATGGCAAATTATCATTTGTTGTTGAGGATGTGATTGATTTTCTCATGAGTCCTGAAATTAAGCGAATTGATTGTCCAAATGCGAGTTTCCTTTTTTCAAACGAATTCCCATGAAACACGTGGTGTGAACAGCTTCCATTTATATTTCGACCTCCTGTTAAGAAGTATTCGATTTTGTAGTTAGTTTTGCAAGCCTTTCTCAGTCTGCTTCCATTCCAATCAATTGCACAACTTGGAAAGTAGTGAGCTGATGGTATTCTATTTTGACACACAGGTTGGAGGTTGAGGATCTCATGACTGATCGGTAGGATAGTGTACGACACTGCCTCTTCGTCGACACATCGTGGAAAGGTATTTTTTCGCAAATGGAAATCGTCTCAGCTTTTAACCCAAATTTTCCGGTCCTCTTACTTTTGTCGTTTGTTTTGGACGATCACATACAATTTGATACAATCAGCAGCTCAAAAGGGGCGAATCAATCAATGCTTGAGGAGAATTCCTCTTGCTACAGAGGCACAGAAATAGGTAGTGGGCTCGACGTGGATATGTTTCGTTTTGTTTATCTAGTTTCAGTGCTGTTCTATATTGAGGCTAATTTATTGCTAATCTGATTTGACCCCGGAGCTCCAACGTGTCTTTGCTATGGCGCCTTGGAGTTGGGGCCATAAGCAGCTGCCAACTTTTCAATCGAAGTACGGTTTTCAACGTTGTGATTGAATGTTTAAGAGATCAGCATTGGGATTCTGTAGCATTGCTTTATTTCTCGCTTTCGGATGGAAATTTCAAACTTCTCTGAATCTCATGGCTTGACACTCTGGTGTGTCACCCACTTCCATACACTCCAACGCGAGAAATGCCTTAATAGGCTAAGGGAAGAGGTGTTCATCTGCTATAAGAACATTGTACAGCGTCTGAACATGCTCTTAAAATTGTATAGAATGATGCCACTCTAGGAATTGAATTTAGCAAATAAAAACTACTAGCGCTGAAAAAGACTTCTTTAAGAAATGAATTTGGTCTTGATTAACATTTCTTTCCCATACTTAGAAACATAAAGAAAAAAGCTGATTACTATTAAAAAAGGAACTATTAGCTCCAAGAGACAATAGAAGTGATAACGCCATGGTGCTCCACTGGTTGCTTCCCACAGTCAAGAAGATGGCTCAGTGATAATTCCCAGCCACTTACACAATAAGGGTATGAAAATACAAGATTAGCTCATAAATGCTCATTTCATGGTGCCGATTCGATTTATCGATTCAGAGCACAAGACAGTATCATTTACCTTGGGCGAAACGCTTTCAATTTTCCATGCAGACAAATATCATCGTCCCTGTGCTGACTCGTCAAAATTGGATTTTTGAGAAATAGTATGGAATTAATGACAGTTCCCAAGATCGACTTTCTAGTAACATCGGCATTGGATTATAAACGCGTCGTTTTCTTTTTCAGCAATCACAGGGTTGTTAAACAGCATGCGTTTACTTCCATACCATAGCAGACATACAACACAGTCGTAGCTGACGTTTCGGCAGAATCACCTTCTTCAGAGCCTGTGAAATTCACTAGGTCAAACACTTCAACAGCGCAAACAGAAAGATGAGAATCTAAATGGTAGTCATACGGTCAACAGCTTCTCGGAAAAACCTACCGTTTTTCTACGTGCCTTCCACTGAGGAAGAGCCGCTGATCAGCGTCGCATATGGTTGACGACTGCACCTCCCCACATCAACGATCGTTATGAAGGTACAGGCCTCGAGATTACGTGTGATCTCGAGGCATTCCTTCCTGCTGTTCATTTTAGGGCTTTTGGCGTTTATCTAAAAAGCCTCAAGAAGCTTGCGCGCTGGTGTTTTAGGATCCCGTGCGAGGGTAGTGGCTTTTATGTCAAAATCGTCTCCGCTGTGCTCTTGTATTCTATGCGTGCCTAGAGGAGTACTTTGTCTGTTTTCCTTTGCCATCTAGCTGCTCTTTTATGCGGATACAAAAGGTCTGCCCGTTTCGCCAATATATTCGTCTCCGCAAGTACCACAAAAGATCAGGTATATTGCACCTGAACTCATGCAATTACCGCCGTTGCTAAAAGGGCAAATTACGCAATTTTGTGTTTCACATAGGCGGTCATACAGGCGTTTACAAACTAATTGACGACAGAGAGTATCGGGTGGTATTTCTACTATCGCCCGCTCAACCTCATTTTAACTGCTATCAGGAGCGCAAAAGATTCCTTTACGGTTTCTTGAAACCGAGATGTGTGAGTTAATCAGAAGATTCTCGAACTTTCATTGTAGAGCTATTTTGGCATCAGACCTAACATTATCGCATATCAATAGGTCAAGAAGTGGCGAGACTACCACTGTCTCCTTTTCCTAAAGCGTTTTTTAGACAGCAGGACCCTAACGTGGAAGTTGATATGAAATTCCGCATGTTTTCGGACGACGTTCTCAAAACCCTAAATCACTATCGTGGTAGAAAGTTTGTCTCTAACTTCACAGCCGCACAAAAATGTGGTCTGCGAGAAATTAGAGATTTAATTAATTCAAAGAGCATTATACTATCACTTAGTGATAAGGGAGAAGGGGGAGAATTTGTCGTTATTTTTTGCCAGTTAAATGTTGAAATAGCAGAGGTACATATTAGTGATGCTACCCTTTATCACCCATCGTCTGAAAAGGAATTCAAAAGGCAATACCAGCCAAAAAACGAAAACTTAGCAGCCAATGGGTCGAAGTGGTTAAGACAGCAGGCTTAAAACCATCTGTTATTTCTCACTATAAAAAAGATAGACCAACGTGTCTCGTCTTATACTTACTTATTAAAACACGTAAGTTAGAATCAGCTGATGATCTTGCGTCAACCAACCCAACATCCTTCAAGGTTACACCCATCAGCAGCTGCGTAGACGGGCCAACGGATAGAATAACCTGGTTCTTAAGCCTGATACTAACCCAGTTATTTAACCACATTCCAGATCACCTCACGAGCGCTTAAATGTTCCTAGAACGTCTACGTGACGCGTCTCCTAACATGCATGTGATGGAGTCTTTCGATGTTTCCGCGCTCTACACCAACGTATCGAATGACTCCGCAATGCAAGCCAACCACGAACTTCTTGTTGAACATGAAGGAAGGATAAAAATGCATGACTTGTCCATCCAGCAGCTTATGGCTCTATTAAAAGAGTGCCTAAACTGCTCGGTTTTTAGATGTTCTGGTAAATATTACGCGGAAATGAGAGGGTTGGCAATGGGACAACAGTTGGCACCACGTCTTGCCATCGCGTTCATGTCTAGAATAGAAACTCCCGTTATCGATCTCCGGCCGCTACTCTACTGCAGAAGATACATAGATGACTGTTTTGTCATTTCCTCTACTCAAGAGGAAATGGATAAATGCTTTGAGTCATTGAATGAGCAGTATGAGTACATCGAATTTACCCGGGAGAAACCGAAAGAGAACTGACTTCTATTTCTTAACGTTCAAATGAACTTATCAAGTGGCGGTTACATGACAAAGTGGTACCGAAAACCAAGTAACAAAAACATCCTCGTTCATTTCCTTTCTTCCTATTCTTCACGCACAAAGAGGGCGATTGTGAGAAACATGTTTCGAACAGCTACATCCGTGTATACGAGGAAGGAATTGAAGAATCGCGCGACTTGGCTGGGCGCATAGTCATCTCCAATGGCTACGAAATGGTAACCCGACGAGATATGTTTAAAAGGAGAGCGACGCCCCAAGATCAAACACTTGGTTAAAAGAAAATCCCGTTTATGCCGCCCTTTATTAGCGATGAAGTAAGTATAGCTATAAAACGGTGCCTATGAAGAGCAGGTTTAGAGGAATCGGTTGCGATAGTAGGAATGCCACCCGATACCCTCCGTCGTCAATTAGTTGGTAACCGCCTGTATGACCGTCTATGTGAAACAGAAAATGGCGTAATTTGCCCTTTTGGCAGAAACGGTGACTGCATGAGTTCAGGTGCGATATACCTGATCTCTTGCAATGATTGCGGAGACGAATATATTGGCGAAACGGCAGGCCCTTGTGTATCCGTATAAAAGAACACCACGATGGCAAACGAAAAGCAAGACAAGACACGCCACTAGGCACGCATAGGATACAAAAGCATATCGGAAACGATTTTGAAGTTAAAGTCAATATCCTCGCACAGGAAACTGAGACACCAACGCGCAAACTCCTAGAGGCTTTTTGGATAAATGCCAAAAATCCGGCAATGAACAGCAGAAAGGAATGCCTCGAGATCACACGTAATCTCGCCCTGTACCTTCGCATCGATCGTTGATGTGGTTGGGTGCTGTCGTCAACCATATGCGACGCTGATCAGCGGCTCTTCCTCTGTGAAAGGCACTTAGAGAAGCGGTGCGCTTTTTCGAGAAGCTGTTGATCGTATGACTACCACTTATTACCATTTACTACCATCTTCCCGCACGTGTTATTGAAGTGTTGGACCTAATAAATTGTGTATCACTATGTGCCCTTCCAAGGGCGCGTGTGGCGCAGTGGTTGGAGGCGCCACTGCGGCGCGCACGTGAAAATGCGCCCATGGCTCACCAAGCCTTCCATCCCTCCGGGGTCGGCAAATTGGTACCAGACTTGTCTGGGAGGATAGCAGCACTGGCTCGATACATCGGCCGGCCACCGCGAGTCATTGTAAAGGCCAGATATGCATTCAATCACCTCCAACGATGCTCAATGAAGTCGAATGCATGGCGCATCCCTCAGGGATTGATCAACGCCGAGAGCTTTATCCTTTTATCCTTTCATGGGCCCTTCCAGGCTCTGAAGAAGGCGGCTCTGCCGAAACTTCAGCTTCAATTGTGTGTGTGTGTGTGTGTGTGTGTGTGTGTGTGTGTGTGTGTGTGTGTGTGTGTGTGTGTGTGTGTGTGTGTGTGTGTGTGTGTGTGTGTGTGTGTGTGTGTGTGTGTGTGTGTGTGTGTGTGTGTGTGTGTGTGTGTGTGTGTGTGGCAGAAGTAAACGTATGCTGTTTGACAACCTCACGATTGCTGAAAGAGAAAACGACGCATTAGTGACAGCTACAACACTATGCATTGCTATTTTTGAGAAAGCCAGCACTTCGGTCATTCTTTCTGTTATTTCACCTTCCTGACCCGTTATCACATCTGCTGTGCGGATCACTGCATGTTCTTGTAATCGATTCGTTTTCCTCGTATTCATCGTTCACAAAGGTCTGTGAACATTTCGCGTGTTGTTTCCGCTGATGCTTCAGGATTTCGGCTTCTTTATGAATGTCGTAGGTTGCCGTTCGGGTCGATTTCCTTTGCAATCTTGGAGATAGCCGAACTCGGGCGAGTCACCCATTGTCCTTTACAACCAGCTTAATGTGGCCGAATGATCCCAAATAGATATGTTTTATGATGTGTCTGTTTATTCGACGTATGCCGCTGATTTCGTGATGTGCTTGGTTCGTTGTTGTTTTCGTCAGCTTAGTGATTGTCCTCAAAGAGTCATCAGCCAAAGATGAGCGGCGCGCATTTTCTTGGATAAGATGAGCGGCGGCGACACATACGACGAAATTCCATTACCTTTCAGCCTCTTGCCTTTCTTTGAATCCATCAGAATCTTCAGCACTCCACAATTCGATATATCACCCAAAGAAGGTCTCGTCTAACTTATTTTGTTCCCTCAACACATTCATCTCCTTTGCGAAGTAGAACAAAAGAAAAAATCAGATTGCTAGTGATGATTGTTTTAGAGAGCTATGAATTGTGTTCGGAGGAACGTCTTGAAATATCACTGTAAAACAACACTGCTCTACAAACATCGACGAATTTTCTAAAACGTTATCTAAAAGTTGAGAACTATACAAGGCCAAAAACTTGGCTTGCGGTGTGCGAAAGCATTGACACGGTTAGCATGTAGCGCAGTGGACAACGGTCCCCTGCTACAGCGTCGTCGGTTCAATCCCGCGCTCCTGGCTCACTATATTTTCTATCTAGCCGGAATTAGTAAATTGCTATCAGACCCTTCTCGAAGGATAGAAGCAATGACTTGATACATCGGTAGGCCACCACGAGTCACTGTGTAGGTAATATGTGCGTTAAATCACTTCTGCAATTCTTGTCGTGTGCACGGTGGATCCCTCAGATATCGTTCAACACTGAATTGTTCACCTTCCCACCCTTGAAAAAATGAAAAACGCAAAATTTAGTATTTTTGTTTAGTTAGTAATGTTGTTGACATTCGGCTTCTGCTTGAAAGAGGATGTGCTTCGGCTGAACTTCACCGTTGTCCTCGCTATTCGGCTTTACGGCTCGTTTATGAAGGAGTAGAACGAGGCTGCAGTGGACGTGTGAACAACAATCTCTGTCTTAGATCTTTTTGCCGTCACGCCTCCTTTCCTTTGTCAAAGCGTCAAAAACTCACCACACGTGTTTGTTTCAACCAGTGATGAAACTATTCGACTGTAGTTCGACTTCTAATACGCCGGAATAATCTCGTGAGATCTTCACGAACAGCCGAAAATAAAGTGAACATGAGCGATTGGAAGTTGATGAAAGCGAATAGCAGGTTCCTCTTTGCTTTTTTATTTCATGTTCCTTTTCCAAATCGTTTTTTGGAACATCTTCTTTCTATCAGAGAATGATAGTGGTCTTCTGCATATCAACGAGTCTCCAAGGTAGTCTTCTGCGCGCCTATGGATCTCCAAAAGTTAAGATGGTCCTAGTGCTGATCTGTGACCTCGGCACTGTAGTAAAACTACGACTTAATTTGCGCCATAACTTTAATAGTTTTATGTTTTACGTTGTTATTTCACCCTTAGTGCAGTAGCGACCGACCACGTAAGCGGCATGTCCCTTCCATATTCAGTGTTTTTGTCCATCCACATGATTTGATTTTGGCACCGTCCTTGATTTAGTTGGTGCATTGTAAAATCCTCAATTTTCTCTTTCGAAAAAGAACGCATTCAAATCACAAACTAGAAAATCGATTTGCTACTTTGAATACTGCGATATAGAGGGTCTTTTAGTTCTTATGGTTATTTAGTGGCTCTAACGAAACCAACATTTTAACTGTTCTTTTACAGCTTTCTTGTCTTTCTTTTGGTATTCTATGCGTGTGATGCAGTTCCAGAGAGATTTGCACCACGACATTCACCATAAATCTTCCCACATCGTTTATTCCATTACTGTAGAGAACGTCATCGAATCTCATTGAAGTGATTAGTTTTATTAAGTGATGGTTGGTCGTCGAAGTTAATACATTCTCTTCCGGAGAAAACGTCCTTTCCTTAAACGTCTCGCACTTAAATACTCCCATCGGTTCCGATTTCATAGTGGGCGTGGGTGGATTTCAGTTTGACGTCAATAATCCTTTTACTTGTCCTAACTCTTACTGTTATACGTTGTCCATAGAATTCTTGTTATTTTGACGGCTGGTGTCCGAGCGTGCATATATGATATCGGCATTGTTGAAGCCTGCTGGATTGCTGACTGGCATAAGTGCATGCACTTCTGTTTCGTCTAGTTCTCAGCTTGAGATACCCAAAGCTCGGTTGGCGAACACGCTTTCACAAAATTTCTGTGACATTAGGTTCTCAGAGACCTCGATAACTTCAGAAAATCATATCTCCGATCTTCTTGATGATCAACTTTCTATTAACCTCGGCATTGATTATGATTGCATGAGTTCAGATGTGATATACCTGATCTCTTGTGGTGCTTGCGGAGACGAATATATTGGCGAAACGTGCAGACCTTTTGTATCCGCATAAAAGAGCACCTAGATGACAAAGGAAAACTAAGACAAAGTACTTCACTAGGCACGCATAGGATGCAAAATCACAGCGGAGACGATTTTGACATAAAAGTCACTATCCTCGCACGGGATCCTAAAGCACCAACGCGCAAACTCCTCGAGGCTTTTTGGATAAATGCCAAAAACCCTAAAATGAACAGCAGAAAGGAATGCCTCGAGATCACACGTAATCTCACCCTGTACCTTCGCATCGATCGTTGATGTGGGGAGGTGCAGTCGTCAACCATATGCGACGCTGATCAACGGCTCTTCCCCAGTGGAAGGCACGTAGAAAAACGGTGGGTTTTTCTAGAAACTGTTGACCGTGTGATTACCATTTAGATTCTCATCTTCCTGTTTGTGTTGTTGAAGCGTTTGACCTAGCAAATTGCGTTGCTCAGAGAACTTAGAAAGATACCTAACAAGTGTACCCTTCCAGGCTCTGAAGAAGGCGATTCTGCTGAAACGTCAGCTACGATTGTGTTGTATGTGTGTTATTGTATGAAAGCAAACGTATGCTGTTTAACAACCTCGCGATTGCTGGGAGAGAAAACGACGCACTTCCTGATTATATTAAAGCAAGGAAACACCATGATAGAAACGTCCACTGTTTAGTCGTTTTTGGTCCCAAGAAAGCTCCTTTTCCACTTTTTGATTCAACACTTTCACAGCCGATCTTCTCTATTTCTAAAGAATAGCATGAAAATGAAATTTTGCTCAGAGAACTTAGAAAGGACTAATAGGATTAGTAAGAAGACAGTATTGGAACAAAACCAAAGCTCACGAAGTCTATGAATGCAGGATATTTTTGCACCGGTAAAAATGAGACAATAAACTATTAATGTTTTTCTAGTTGCAAATTATCGTATAAAAAATTCATTGTGGAAAATGTGGTGCTTCATTGGCTTGTGCGGAGAGTGAATAGGTGTATGGGAAAGGGCATCACTTCATTCAAGCAGAGGGTTATACCGTAGCCAAAATAATTTGTAAGAGTAAAGGTCGTGTGTGACAATAAAACTTCTGCTGTTGTCCACAGTGAGAGTTGTAGTACCTAGTGAGCTTCTTTACAATCAGGAGAGTGAGTGTAGAACTGGTACGTCAAGCTCAAACAGATCACCAGAATATTTTCCGTAGATTTTGCTCTTGCTCACCGCCGTTGATTTCCTCGTTCTTTTCCTCTGTGGTCTCTTAGAACTTTTTTCACGAAATAATCCCGCGCCACTATCCCTTTGTTCTAAAGTATGTTTTCTATTGGATCCTCAGGTTGATTTTTCTTACGGTTCTTGTACATACCTTTATACCGATCAACCCAATTCCATTCTTGAACTCGTTAACTACTTGGTAAGCTTTATTTGGTTGATGGGTACGATATGTTCACTTCATGCTTTCGCTTAACAGTGTTTAGTGAGCAATCTGATGAGCTTGATAATCACACTTTTCTAAATGTTAGGCGTAAACGTCGTTGAGACCTTACCACGGTTTACCGCCTCATCGTGGTTGGGAATTGTTCTTGGGTGTCGGACTGCGATGTACAGCGGGTGGATTCGTCCCACGCGAGGGTCTCCCAAGCTAACCAAGGGGACCCAAGGTCTCAGCTTGAGACGGAGTCCGGCATTTTTATCAGAAAACCTAGCTAAAAGTAAACCAATACCAGGATTCACTACCGTCCTGGCATCAAAGTCGCATGATGGAAAATCTTCCTCTGATCCACAAGGGAGGCGACTGCCTATTGTGGTGACGACTGGGGCAGACTTTGGCCAGGCTGTCCTCGGGATTGCAAGAAACCACAATTGCTTAACCAGTAAGTCTTCGAAAAGTGGTAATTATGCTGGGGTCCGCGCAACTAGTGACGACGGGCCGTTCAAGTATCAAGTATCAGGTAAGCGTCGTTGAGTGGTACCTAGCACGTGATCTCCGTTGATTCATGACAGGAAGAATTTCAGCATTTCTACCCATATGTGTGTGTTTTCATCACAAGCTAACACTGCTAGAGTGCTTTAGGCATCTCGCTTCCCATGACTTCCTGAATTGATTAACACGTGTCGTCCATTAGTCTTCGCACTTATGTTACACTGTTCGGGATTGCGTTCTTCTTCGTTCGACATTTGTCAACGATTATTCTTCTAATATTCTGTTTATTTTACAAGACCTGTTTTTATAACAACTGCGCGAATTTTTGCATTTCTTGTATGCAATTCGTTTCCTTGCATACATCATCCACGAAGATCTCCGAACTTTCGCGTGTGGGTTCAATTGCTGTTTGGAGATTTCCGTTCTCGTGATGAATGTCGTCTAATGGTGGGCGAGTCGATGCTTCCTCGAATCCTGAGATAGCTGTGTTAGGACGTTTCCACGTAGACTAGAGGTAGTGATGAGGCCACAGATAAGCCCGATACCGATTTCCTGACCACGAAAAGCGCGCATTGAACTAGGCACCGTGCTCGCAATGAACATCACTACCACTGCGTTACCGCTCCAGAACGGTCATTTTACATTAGAAAAAACTTCGTCGTTATCTTCCATTGTTTAGAGCGTTGCTTTTTTTAGTCGTGGACCTCAAAATTTCTATGGTTTTTCCGGAATGTTGAATCTGCGACGATTTCACTGACAGCATTGTCGCACCTTTTGTGGTAAACCACATCAAATATATTTTTATCGGCACTAGTGGGCTTACACACGAGATTTTGAGATTAAATCAGCTCTTGTTATCCAGCAAAACACTAGTGCATAACGTTTGCATAAATTCCTCAGTCAGATGGTTCTAGTCGTTTCTTTTTAGCGTTACCTTAGAATGCCTTTCCCTTCTTTCAGTTGTTAGCCACGTACTGCTGCATTTGGCTGGTTGTCATAGACGTCTACGAATCTGCGTAACCGTACACGGTGACCATTAGTTTTTTTAAAATAAACGTAATCAAGTTTATGAATTCGAGGCATGAGTGCTTCTTCTGTGTTTACAATTCATCAGTTCACTTCATCTTTTATGGCTCTTCGTTTTGGTTGAAAAATCCTAGATGAATAGGCAGACAGCTTGTAGATGGTAGAGTGAGGATTGGGCTACAGTTACCAAGCAGACTTCCTATCCAGATACTCTTGAAGATTGAGCCAGTGTGCGGATATTTATGGACTTTTGAAATTTGGACTCGACATTGTTACAAGTAGGTACTGTACGAGTTCCCATCGACAAAACACTGTGTCTTTTCTCAGATGGGAATACCGATAGAACACATCTACACAGCCATCCCGGGCTTGTAAATGACGAAGTCCCTTGCTCACTGCAGATATTTTCCCAACTTTTGCGATTGCAATAGTGCTGATCTTCACTTCTAAAAATATTTTAATAGCTTTTCTCAGAAGACATGTAAGCTTGCAATTTGTGTAGTGTAGATTATGGTATACTGTAAATTATGGAGATAGTTCAATAATTTCTGGAATTGACCATCCTTTGCGAATTACAATTTCTCAGTTTTTTTCCACCCTCGGTATTTCTGTGAATGTGTTACTGCTGGTGCTGACTTTGTACTTTGTAGATTTGGTTTTCTTTTTGACCACTCTGTGTTACAGTTCTTCGATTTCGAGGCCTCCAACTAACATCCGTTTCTATTTCTAAGAAATTCTTGCGTGACATTCAATGACATTTGGTGACATTTTGAGCTTGCTATGTTGACCTTCCGAGCCAGTGTGCGGATATTTATGGACTTTTGAAATTTGGACTCGACATTGTTACAAGTAGGTACTGTACGAGTTCCCATCGACAAAACACTGTGTCTTTTCTCAGATGGGAATACCGATAGAACACATCTACACAGCCATCCCGGGCTTGTAAATGACGAAGTCCCTTGCTCACTGCAGATATTTTCCCAACTTTTGCGATTGCAATAGTGCTGATCTTCACTTCTAAAAATATTTTACTAGCTTTTCTCAGAAGACATGTAAGCTTGCAATTCGTGTAGATTATGGTATACTGTAAATTATGGAGATAGTTCAATAATTTCTGGAATTGACCATCCTTTGCGAATTACAATTTCTCAGTTTTTTTCCACCCTCGGTATTTCTGTGAATGTGTTACTGCTGGTGCTGACTTTGTACTTTGTAGATTTGGTTTTCTTTTTGACCACTCTGTGTTACAGTTCTTCGATTTCGAGGCCTCCAACTAACATCCGTTTCTATTTCTAAGAAATTCTTGCGTGACATTCAATGACATTTGGTGACATTTTGAGCTTGCTATGTTGACCTTCCTTATCTGTACACTTCATATTTTCTGAGATCGGACCCTCACACCACTTGAGTGATGGCGACATGTCGTCGAACAAGTGGCGCTACGTTTTGCACAAAATTTTGCGCTGTTTCGACATTTTTTAAGGTTGTTTTTGAAACCGTCGGGTTTTTGCGAACAATTAATGTAGGATAATCAGAACTCAATAGTAAAACTAGAATTTAAGGACATGAAATGGAAATACATAAGTGCTATAATTGAGCGGAATGGCATATAACAACATGAGCATGTATCTACGAATTTATTTGCATTTATTACAATGCGAAAGGGTGCGTGTGGCGCAGTGGTCAAAGGAACCCTGCAACACACACATGGGATCGCTCCCCGCGCTCGTGACGCATCAAGTTTTCCATCCCTCGGGTGTCGGCAAATTGGTATCGAACTTGTCTGGAGGATAGAAGCGCTGGGTCGATACATCGGTAGGCCACTGCGAATCACTGTAAAGGCCTGATAAGCATTCAAAAATCTCTTACTGATACTTAATGAAGCCGAATGCTTGGCGCATCCCTCAAGGGTTGATTAACGCTGAGAGGTTTACGTTTGATCCTTTTGCTGCACTATGAAAATGATTTAGAAGGTAATGTTAAACGTATCATGTTTCTTTTCAACAACGGCAAATTTCATAACAGCAGTTGAACATCTTCAACGGAAGTGCAAATATCTCCTAAGCTCATCTTGCCCATCTTGCACTTTTTTGTTCGACGATTGTAATAACTCATCATATTTCTTCCATTTAACTACTTTAAAAGTTTCGTTCTCCAAAACTTTTTTCTCCACCTGAATAGCTCCATGGTGATGAAGAAATTTTGCCCCTTCCTTGCATGTTCCATGCTAATTTCTGACGACAGTCATTGAGTTAGGTGATTTCATTGATTAATTATCGCTTTGAAAGATTAGCTGGTAGTCTTTGCTCCAGTGTTTTTCTTCCATGTAAATGTGCCTTTGTGAATGCTTTATGATCGACATCCTTCACTAATTCCCAAGAGTCACAAATCGTGATGGACTAGAGAAATCTGCCTCGCAAAAGATGCACTCAAATCGTAAAGACTTTAGACACCGGCGTCTGCAGTGACACATTGATGAACTTTTCTGAGAATCAACTCATAACTGCGTTTTTTTTCATACACAATATTCTTCGTTCCACATCTTATAATTATATTTCCATAAAAAACTGCGTTCTCTGGCTGATGGCTCGATTCTCCCAGTAGATTCTGTCACTAAGATCTCCCTGCGAACACTAGACTCGGAACCTTAGACGATCTATTGACAGGCCATGTAAGTTATCGGTGAGCGACGAACTCCGAGTCTTTTACCATATCTGGCCGAGACTCATCATTGATCATTGTTTTGAATCTGGACGAGGAAAAATGTCATAAACGCAACAGATGTTGTGCATGTGTCGGAAGAAGCCCGAAAAGCTTTGACGGCGACACAACATTATCTTTGCAGAAAGGAAAATCCGACTAGCGAATAGACTCTTAATTTTATTCCTCTACTATTTCTGCGTCATGTGTTTATTTTGATATTAACATAATGGAAGAAGATTGGGTTTGGCCAGGCTTCCGTGAAGGAGTTTATGAGAAGACCACACAACGTATCAAATTCAGGTCATTTATGGATCTCCCCTATGGTCTACTAAATTTGGCAATCGAATGTTTGCAGCCAGAAAAAAATACAGTCGTGTCACTAAGTTATTCAGCTGTGATATGAGTGAAACTTCGATCTTCGAGCCGGAATTGATAATGTCGTGATAAACTCCTTGTTAGCACCTTCGTCTACGGAAAGACGACATTCATGGTTCATAAAAGTCTAGACGGCGCATGCATACGCAATTTCTCCGAAAATTCAATCAGCTCACTGAAATAGCAGCCTCCTCAACATTCGTCCCCTCATTCTCGACATCGTTTTCGACTTTTCAAAGTGCCATCGGTCGTGACGAGAGTTCTCTAAAATTAGTTTCTTCCCTACACATTCCGGTTTTGCTCTGTCTTTTGCTTTCGTGTTTAGGATGATTCCTGAGGCTGTTGATATAAGTCTTGCTTCGCGAAGGTCATCGTTTATTATATGAAGAAAAGACACAGAACTTAAATTTCAAATGCTTGGTGAATAGCTGTTTAAGTACCACTTGTTTTATTGTTCATTTCCCAAAAGTCAGACCATCCGCATGTAGCGTGCTTGAATACTTGGATGGCCGAACTATGAGCCCTCGCTCTACATCGCATTGTGGCACCCAGAAACATCCCAACAACACTGATGTGGTAAATCATTGGATGCATTGTTAGAAAAAATAACACGAAATATGGACAAGCTTAGGTATATGATAATTGTGAAACATTGTTCCTTGAAGTTCGTCCTAAATTATTCACACTTGACGTAAGCTGCTTCAGGAGTTCAAGTTAATCACAGGGTTAGGTATTGATGGATATGAATAGAGTACCAATATTTGGAAGCCATTCAACAGCTTATATATGTGAGGACCGAAGCGAAGATCTGTCTATATAACACAAGCACTCTTGCGTCCGATTCCTCCATTAAGAACCTGATGATGAATGCATAGATTAGATGCTACATTATCGGATCCGCCGAGACGAAAAGACTCTGGCTGTCTTAAGGCGCTTGAGATGTCCTAGAAGAACTGTTCCCCCAGTCAAGCGATTGTAGACTTAACGGCGTTCGCGTCTTCATCAACATGAGCTTGGCTATGAACATCGACTTTTTTGAACGAGGGACGACCAAAATCGGACGCGTACAGTGGTAACTCACATTTCCACGACCGCTTTGATCGTGTGGGTGTGCCAGTAGAGGCCATTGCATCACATTGCAGGAAAAGAGAGCTTTTGAGTAACTGAATTATCTATTGTCTTAATAGTTACATGAAATCGGACCGCTGTCTCCTTCTAACAAGAATACTTTCTTTGAATAGATGAGCTAAAGCAGTAAAAGTCAAGAAACGAGTTTCAAAAACCATCAAGATGAAGAATGCTACCGGTTTAAGAATGAAGAGTTAGTTGACCAATATGGAGTCGCACAAGCATCGTGCTATCGAAAACTCAAGCCGAAACTTGTAATGATGTACAAAAGCACTATAAAAGGACTTAAAGGGAATGGAATAGTACAAATTACTGAAGTGCAAAGGTTGCGATAACTCTCCGCGATGAGTGCTGAAAATTCGCTAATTCCATGACTAAGATGGTCACTCTCAGGCGCGCAGAAGGAATATGCTCGCTTTTTCTTGGAAAGCAGTGGAGGAGATCATATACGACTGCTAGTCTAGTCTTTGAATAGTCACATCATGTGGCCCTCACACGAAATTAAGAAGAATGGATGTGTATTTCCATCGGTTCTTCTTTCAGAAATCCGGCAAGTTCTTTCATAGGTGAAGAATCGTACAGCACCCGGTTCTAACAGGGAATCACCCGAAAATCTGAAGAACCTTCAGCCAGACCTCACAAACACACCGCTTTAACTCTTTACACTTTAACTCACAAAATGTAATGTTTCTAGTCAACGGAAGGCCATCAGAACCGTGATGTTGCACAAGAGAGGAGATCCACACGTTATTGACGAGAATCGCCAAATTTTCCTGGCGCTTATCCTCCTCTACGAACTCTTCAGCAAATTCTTAGCAGGATTGATGCAGTACTAGACATAGTAAACTCATGAAAGAAAATAAGATTTCGAAGAAAAGGACTCAGAACGATAGATCACATGCATATGATTACTAGAGCTATCGCTAAAGTATAGTAGCCTACTCTATCTCACATTCATCGACTTAAAAATGCTCGTTTTCATTCCGTTTCAAGTCTGCTGTGCGGATCCCACCACTTCCTCACATTCTATTCGTTTCCTCGCATCCATTGTCCACGAAGATCTTCCAACTTTTATGTGTGGTTTCGGTTGCTTCTTGAAGACTTCCATTTCATCTTGAATGTGTGCTGGTCAAGCAATTCACCTTGGAGTACTGCGATAGTTAGAGTGGAACGTTCCCAGTTGGATTGCAGAGAGTGATTTGTTTTCCTGATAAGTCCCGTACCCAATATTCAAACTCCGGAGGCATGAGGGTCTTGGTCGGCGCGAGGCGGAATCGAACTAGGACTATGTCGTGGTGACTTACATCTCTACCACTGTGCTGTCTAGCCTTTCGAGTCCAAACTTTCTATTAAAACTAGTAACCGTTGTCACAATTACCACGTTCAAAGTTCACAAAATACTAAACATTAAAAAAGTATAAGTATCTGTTTGAATAAACTGAGTATGTGAGCTAGAAATGATTCTCAAAAATTGCTCTGATATCCTAGTATATCTATAGAGCGTTTGATTCGTGGTTTATGTCAAAATCGGTTTCGTTGTTGTCATCTCGAACAGTGAACGTCCGGCTTCTTCAAAACGTCGTCATCTCTACCACATTCACCACTGTTATTTCCATGCAGTTACTAATGACTGTACCGTCCATGTGATCCCGACTGGTCAAAAGATTTTCCGTGATTCATTTTTTTCTGTGGTAAATATAAATTAGTGTCGCTGAAAGTAGCCCTTCAGTCGTTGGACTTATGAGCGCATGTTTTCGAAGCAAACCTTCATAAAATCCACCTTCAGCTGAAAAGAAGTAGACCATTTATTACATTTCATTTCGAGCTCTCTGTATAAAAGGAATTACAGATTGAGAATAAGTTTCCAGTTGTCCGAGTAACCAAATGGATCCGTTTTCATAACAGCTGAGTTTTTAAATGCTCCAACTTTGCTGGAATACATCAAAAATCAAATTCGTTTGTTACCTATGCCACCTGGGGCGCGTGTGACGCACTGGTCAGAGGCGTCTTGCAACACACACGTGGAATTGATCCCCACACCATGGCACACCAAGTCCTCCATCCATCCGGTGTTTAACGAAGTCGAATGCATGGCGCATCCCTCAGGGATTGGTCAACACCGAGAACTTTATTTTTTTTTAACTTCTGCCATCTAAGAGTACAAGTGGACGAATATGTTTGGGTCTCCGACTACACAAGACTTACAGAATATTTAGCCTGAAAGTACGTTTTTCTTCACTTCCCTATCCAAGCCACTTATGTTGGACGAAGAAGGAGAAAAAACGCTTCTTTGTCGCAGTTTCCCACGGAAATTTGCGCGTGATAAACTGAAAAATTTTGCTGATAGCACAAGCTTTTTTTTTGCTTGGACTATGTAAAGCCTTTCTAGAACGGTTCTAGATCGAGGTCGTCATCATTTGTCAGCTTGCCTGTGTTGGTGCCAGAAAAGCAATCATTGTTGACACTGGGTTACTTCTAACTCAGATTCATTTTGGAAATAGCTAATTCTTTTACAACATATGAGATCTTTCTAGAGTTTGTGAGTCCCAATGGTAAATAGTAGTCCGAGACCCAGGGATGCCTCCTCTACACGACTGTGTAGTGGTTACAAAAAGTATGTCCTCTAAAAATTTAGCTCGTCTTAGCAAGTTAGGTAATCCTCAACATCTATGCTCGTTCCATCATCCAGTAAGTGGCACCAAACGTGTAGCAATTCTTCGCATTTACAAGACCAAGCACCATTTTTTCGTTTTATATGTCCATCTGTGGTTCGAAAACTGAGGATATCGTTGGCCCTTGTCTCCAAGCTTTCTGTTGGATGAAAGATACCCACATGCTGCTTGTGAACTGAACGAATTATTTATGTGAAAATATGTTTTATCAAATCAACAGGTGCATTTTGAACATTACCAATAGTATAACCATAACAATGCTGAGATATTTTCAAAACAACAGCGGACCGCAGCTGTCTGCTAATCGAACCCACTATTATCCTTTCCAGGCGCTAACGTGTTCACCACCACACCATGCGAGTCCTTCGTTTCGTTTTTCACTAGGCCGAGTTTTAACTTACACTTGCCACCAGTAATCACCTATCAATGGAATTTATCCAGGGCTGACGCATGCGCCATGCATTCGACTTCGTTAAGCATCGTTGGAGGTGACTGAGTGCATATCTGGCTTTCAAAATGACTCCCAGTGCTACCGATGTATTGAAACAGCGCTTGTATCCTCCCAGAAAAGTCCGATGCCAATTTGCCAAACCCGGAGAGATAGAAGGCTTGGCGATCCAGGGGCGCTGGGATAGATCTTATACGTATTGCAGGGCACCTCCGACCACTGCGTCACACGCGCTCCTTACACGTTAGCCCCCGGAAAAGGTAACAACGAGTTCGATCCGTACCGCAGACATCCGCAACCTGGCGTTTTGCAAATATATGAGCATCATTATGGTTATATTTCACATCATACCTTGCCAAGAAAAATGAATAGGCAATAAATAAAAAATGACCACGTTATCACAAATGAAATTTTTGCTTTTTTCACATGACCCATTTTCAGCTCTACTATGTAGATTCCAGCTATTCTTGTATTTGCTTCGTTCCTTAGCATCCATCATACACGAAAGTCTTTGAAAATTTTGCGTGTGGCTTCGACTGCTGCTAGAGGATTTCTCTTTCTTATGGATGCCGTTTAATGCTGGATGAGTGTACTCTTCTTCGATTCGTGAGGGGACTGTACCAGAGCGTTCTCTTGTTGATTTAGGGAGTGAACTGGCCCCAGACAAGTCTTATACGAATTAACTGACTTGTGGGAATAAAAGGCTTAGTGAGTAAGGGGCAAAGTCGAACCAGGACCCTTCTAGTGGTGAGCATCGATATCACTGCGGTAGCTATCTCCAGTCAATAATGGACGGTTGTTAAAAATTTCATGATCGAAATCACCTGTATCACCTGTAGTCCCGTTGATCGTCGAGTGACTCGAGCGGGCGCCAGTAAATCCTCCATTTTTCCCTATCGAGGGCAAGAGTAGCCCAGTGGGTTCTCCTCGCAAAGCATGATCGAAATGCAATTAGGAAACACACCAATTCATCAAATCGGGCTTGATAATCGTTTACTTCATGCATTATTCATTTGTAAAATTCTTTCAGTTTTCGGTTAAGGCTCGGATTATCCAAAACTGTTTTGTTTACGACTGCCTCCTAGGTGAATTCATGAACTGTTATGCCTGGATCTCTATCTCCTCTCTCTTTTTTTTCCTCTCTCTTTCTCTCTCTCTCTCTTTCTCTGTCTCCCTCTCTTAGTAAGTTTCTTCAAGTGGTTGAGTTGATGGCAGCAAGTCAACCCCGGCTTCACCAAGACTCTCATCCAAATTGGGAACGATGCCAAATAAACATTAGAGCATAACATGGCTGACAGTTTCCCGCGTGAAACCGAAATCAAGATCGGCTTTCCTTAATCATTAAGCTTCTGGCCTATGAAATGCAAAACTGACGCCATTTTTTTCTGAAAAACTCGTTAAGACTCCCTGTTATAGACGACGAAATAATCATTTAACAAGCTGGTCCTAAAAATTGTTTACTTAGCATCGTCGAAATAGTTACATTGTTTGCCATCAGTTCCTCATTTGTGGACTTCTTATCCTCAGTAACTACAGATGGTTCGGATTATATAATCATTTTTCCGATTCTCATCTCGCATGTGAGCATCCTGTCTGCCTCCGTTGTATGACGTCATCATCCTAGCTTGGCTCACATTGATCCCTAAAATATTCTTAAATTTATGAGACCACTTCGACATGGACAGTTTGCCTTAAAAAGTCGTGCTTTTTAGACCATCCTTGGATGTCCTTAATAAGCCAGGAAACCGAGGTGCTATGAAAGTAGGTTGGTTAAGATCTTGCTAAGCTACGTGTCAGCTGTGAGATACCGATTGCTGCAGGATGCAGTGATTGCCAAGAGAGCCGATCATATTGGCTCTGTAATTGATCAACGTCTGTCCTGTATAAAAAATCGTTCTTGTGAAAATGTGAAAACTTCATTTGAACTGTGATGGATTCGACTGAATTCGACACGACGCGACAGGGACCAGCTGTGGACCAGCAACTCGGATCGACACTGCTCTGAGAAAAGGCAAAGACGCCGAAAAATTAGCCGAATGAAGTGACTATAATCATCTTTAATGTTGTGCTCATCTTTGCCTTGCTGTCATAGTTCGGCATAGAGCCGACTTCTCAGCAGAACGCACAGCTATCAGAAAAGTTTCTCTGATTAGTGAATTTCTAATAGCAGTTGACCAGTAGGATGACGATGTGATGGAAACCATTTTAACAATTTTTTTTTCATAAAATGTCTAAACTATTATTAAGAAAGAGCAATGGGCCCAATTCTGTTAGTATTATCTTGCCCTATTACCACTTGTACAGCCTGAATAAAAAGTTTCATCCACGTATGTTAGAGTAGATTCGTTGGTAGTAAGCCTTAGTTTTAGTAAATCTAATAGATTTTGATTCAACAGAGTGGAAACAGTGATCCGTAAAAGACCATCGCGCTCTCCACTGTTCTCCTTTTCTTTCATGAAATTTTTTCTTCACTGTACAGTTTCGTAGCAAATAGGAATTTCGTTCTATAGTATTCTTTCCTGTAGGAATTTGGTGGGACAGCGCAATGTAGTTCGAGTCCGCATTTGCAATTTTAACTTCAGGTTATATTCTATGATAATTCCTGGCCGTCAAATCACTTCTTTGGTTTAAATCACTTAATCTGCAAGCCATATAACGTTGATGGACCTGCATGTCACATGAAGGTGCAGCGTAATGAAATCTGGCGCCTTCCGGAAACGTGCAATAAAATGGACCAAAATCAGCGGTGTTTTATGCGTATGTATGGCCGTAGTCTGGCATCAAAAGTCAATTGAATCATTATGACGAAAGAGACGTTCTTTAGAATGCTGAAAACGACCGGACGGCGACTGTCGCGAATCGCCGCATCGCCGCGTCCGCGAATGCGGAACTACACCTTGGGGAACATGCCGCCGCCTCCGGCAGTTAACATTCGCACTCATGATATGATTTCACCACAAGAACGCAGGTAGTTTTAAAGATTGGAGCCTTACTGTCTGCAATAGAATATAATGTGTTGAGAGAAGATGTATCGATCTGTAGAGTTCTGCCTTTAAATTCATTTTCTAAATGATATTCCTTGCTTTGATCCTGGAGGCGCAGGTGGCGCACTGGTCGGAGGCGCTTTGCAACACACACGTGGAAGTGATCCCAGCGCTCATTGCCCACCATGTCTTCCATCCCTCCAGGGTCGGCAAATTGGTACCAAACTCCTCTGAGAGGATAGCAGCAATGACCCGATATATCGTTAGGCCACCGCAAATCGTTGTGAAGACCAGATATGCATTTAATCACCTCCAAACAACGCTTAAGCTGAATGATGTCGAATGCGTGAGGCATCCCTCAAGGATTGATCAACGCCGAGTGCTTTATCCTTAATCCTTTTATTCCTTATTCTGAGCTAGAAAAGATCCCACGAATTCCGATTGTTTTTTTTCACTATTTAAACCTATTTGTTCATGTTTTTTTTAGTAATTTTTGTCTATAGAGGCACAAATTACTGATGTTTGGAGGTCGATTTTCTGCACAAGCCGCCCACTTTTCAGATTTCTGGAAGCGGCTGAGCGAGGCGATAAACCCACGCTTCAGGAGTGTCTGCTAAAGGTGGTCGTTGCCTCCCAAATATTTATTTCAATCTAGAAATAAGGTTTAGCAGTAGGTTTTTGATGGACTCTATGCTAAAGACCAGCACAAACAATTTTGTGTTTTGTAGTGCAGAGTAACAATTTCTTTCAACCTGCAAATCTTTCTGAGGTATGTTAAATTGAGAAAACATATAGATGCACAGCATAAGAAATTCAATACAAAGGCAATCATTTGTTAAAATAACGAGCTTCATTTTTTAAAGATTTCAGAAAGATGATGAAACACCATTGAATGTGAACTGTTTGGATTCGATGGGACGATCTGCACTGGAAATCGCAGTCGATAACGAGAACATTGAGGTGCTTAGGCCAGAATAGGTTTTTTGGTTGTTCTTTATGAGTACAGATAACGCTTAGCGAGGTGCAGTATAGTGGAGAAGACAATGACTTCTTTTCTCGCGTTGTTTCCGTACAATCGGTTTGAGGTTGCCGCTACGGCCGTTGTTCGCCCGATCAATCGATAATCACCATTTTTCAAGCTTTCAGCTGAGAGCAATGCGACAGCCGATTCAAAACGGTCTCAGTTAATCTGAGAAATCTGATTTTGTTTTCAGGTTGTCGACTTGCTTCTCAAACATCCGGATATTCGAATCGGTAACGCCTTACTCTGCGCTATTCGCGAAGGTCTGTGTCGATTTGCTATGGTCTATCGCTCTATACATATTAAATATTGTGGTCTATTGCTCTGTACATATTATCCTCGTGTTTATTTCGGACAACCTTTCTCAATGGTTGTTCATCAGAATTAGTAAGGCAATACACTATAGGTCTATTCAATCAGGTTTATCAGGACGCCTAGTTTGATGCTGGCTTCAGAATCCCCTCACCTATTTTTTTGCGAAAGAAATTAAAATTTTGGCACAAATTCAATGTTTTATTTCAATAAGCAGACACGAGGTTGTTATTATAGAATTTATTGGAATACAATGCTTATTGAAATAAAACATCGTATTGTCAATCAATGCCGAGGTTAACAGACAGTCGGTCTTGGGAATTTTGGCACAAAATCCAAGATGGAATCTTCCAAAATAAAAGTGTCGAATCTGCAGCTATTTCTTTCCAAGAAGAATGAGATTTCTGTGGCCGAATTCGATTTCGTTGTCTAATGATCATCGAATTTAACCAAAGACCTTCACAACCAAACATTTTTCTATGATTTTCCAGGTGTCTATCGATTAGTTGAGATGCAAGTAAATCATCCATCGATCACGAGAGAGATGCTCGGTGACGGGTGGAGTGAGCACCTAGATTCGGCCGAAGCAGCATCGGCTGAATATTCAAGGTCGGTTCGCTGGTTACGGTAGGAGCTGAGGATATGCCAGAGTCATAACGCTGCCGTTTACGCGAAGCTAGCCTATTTTTGCTGGACCACTTTCGGCTTTTTCTGGCAGAGTATACCATAAGAATAACAGACAAAGCTTTGATCAGTCCTTGAAGGGGGGTGCACTGTGTAGTCGTCTCTACTTCGAACATTCTATTAAATCCATGTTTGAGTCTACATTGGTGATTTATGGTGACCTAATGATACACTATGTTAGACGGGATCGAAGCAGCATCCGCGTGTGTCCAGCAGAACACCGTTGACCACTGCGCTGAATTCACACCTGCAAAATATTTGCGTATTAAATTTCCGGGGTCTTCTAAGCCTAACATTTCAAACAATAGCAAAATTTTTTGAGAAAGCTTCTTTAACTGGGCATGTTTTTTGCTTTAGAATTCAATTTAAAATTAATAACATCCATCGACTTAACGTTTATTCAGGGCAAATGGGCATTAAACTCGTTCTGTACTGTTTGTTTCAGTGATATCTCTCCAATCATCCTAGCGGCCCAGCTGAATCAATTCGAGATTCTTCAGATGCTGCTCAGAAAGGACGCAAGAATCGAGAGACCACATCGGTGAGATCCAAAAACTCATGGAAAACGAAATCCAGCTGTAACATGCAGTCTGGAAAAAGAATAGAAAAAATGATTTGGAGCGTAAGAGAATGAATTTTTAACGGATCATGTGGATTTCCACGGATCTCCCTCATATGAGGGATCTCGAGCCGGTTAGTCGCGAGGTTGTGTGCATTGGAAGGCATGATTTGACCACAACTGCATGTAAACACTAGCTGTATTTTCCTGTTCTTACGTAGGTCGTCGGAGAAAAGCTGCTTCACACTAAGCGTCCACTGAACAACAAGCTCCGTTTACTTCATGCGTATTAGGAGGACAGTTCACTCTCAGCCTGTGTGCATTGGAAGGCATGATTTGAGCACAACTGCATGTAAACACTAGCTGTATTTTCCTGTCCTTACGTAGGTCGTCGGAGAAAAGCTTCACACTAAGCGTCCACTGAACAACAAGCTCCGTTTACTTCATGCGTATTAGGAGGACAGTTCACTCTCAGCGACACTCTCAACGATTTGGAGAGTTTTCGTTTAGTCGTTACCTCTAGTGAAAGTACATCACAGGTAGTTCATCAAATTTTCCATTGGTAGAGGTGACTCTTAACTGTTCGACCTCACGTCATCTATCATGTCTTTCCATCTAATTCACTGGATTCCAACCGAATTAACGTATCACCTGTGTAATCTGCAGTTGCATTAACCGTCGAGTGTTCAAGCGGGCGCCAGTAAATTTTCCATTTCTTCTGCCGCGTGCACGAGTAGCCCAATGGGTTCTGTTCGCTCTAGGAACTCGTTGAGCATCATACGTTTCTTCTAAGCTTTTCCTAAAAACATCTGATCATCGGGTCGGTAGTATCCTTGCAGTACGTTTAACATTCTGACAAATTCAGTCACTAGCAGTTTTAGTCCATCAATTGTTGTTCACACGCACTACTTTGACAGTTTGGCGCACAGAACGTAGTCTTTAATTCTTGATCGTTGACGCAGGTCGGAGTTTTGGATTCCTTCCCTTATTTGCGTGGTTCCAGTATCGACTTTCTGTTAACCTGGGCATTGAATTACAAACGCGTCGTTTTCCTTTTCATCAATCGCGAGGTTGTTACACATCATGTTTTTTTACGGAGGTAAACGTCTGCTATAAAACAACCTCGCGACTGCTGAAAAAGAAAACAACGTTTTTGTACTTTTAACATCGCCCTTTCGACAGCGCTTTCAGTAACTCCGAGCAACTTTTAATCTTTCTTACGTAGCGACCAGGTTTATGACGCGGTCAAGTTAAGGCAGGAAGTACCGTTAAGTGGAAAAGGTGAGCACCAAGCCCAGTGCTCTTTGTTCTCTTCGCTGTATCCCCGATACTCTCGAATGTTTCCCAATCACTCGTTTCCTCCCTCTCAACTCTGGAGATAAGCCTTTTATCATTTTTATTTCTTAATCTAGACAGACAGACCGAAAAGGGTGAGTGTGGCGCAGTGGTTGAAGGCGCCACTGCGACACGCACGTGGAATTGATCCCTGCACCCATGACCTACGAAGCCTTCCATCCTTCCGGAGTCGATAAATTAGTATCAGACTTGTCTGGGAGGATAGCAGCACTGGCTCGATACATCAGGAGGCCGCTGCGAGTCATTGCAAAGGCCAGATATGCCAGATATTCAGTCACCTCCAACGATGCTTGATGAAGTCGAATGCATGGCGCATCTCTCAGGGATTGATCAACGCTGAGAACGTTATCCTTTTTTAATCTAAACAGATGTAACGGGTCTATTCCGAGATAATCATTCCGTTGAGAATGAATGGAGCATACGCAACCAATCCGTTTCTAATGAACATTGGTTTTCTGAGTTCTAGTCGAAGACCAGTTTCCAGAGATTTTCTCAAGGTTGGCAAGCATTCATTCTGCTTGGCTAATGTTTGCTGTTATAACAACGATGTCGTCAGCGAAGCGAAGATGGTATAATTTCTGACCATCGGTTTTCACTGCAGTGTTATCCCATTTTAGGGTATGCATGACGTTCTGGAGGGTTGTGGTAAGTATTTTTGGCGAGATGGCATCGCCTAGCCTAACCCCTCTTTTGACGTCGATGTGAATATCGTTGTGTAATGGTAAATCTTGGTTGCGAAATTCTTATACAGTTCACGAAAATTTTTTATACACTGAGTAGGGGTTTCCTGACTGTCCAAGGCTTTCATGACAGCTTCTATCTCAACTGAGTCGAAAGCTTTCTTTAAATGGCTAAAGTGAGATAGAGCGGTCTTTTGTACTCTAGCGATACTTCAATGAGTCTCCAGTGGATGTGGTCCATCGTACCGAATCTTTTTCGAAACCCTGCTTGCTCACGTGGCTGTTCTTCGTCAAATATTTTATCACCCCTGTTTAAGATGACTCCAGTAAAAATTTTGTACACAACAGATATTAAGCAGACTGGGCAGTAGTTGCTGATGTCTGGAGGTCACCCTCCCTGAACAGCAGTACGGTCATACTGGTTTTCCATTGAGTGGGGATCTCGCAGGACTTTGGATAAGTAATGTGGGAAGAGCCGAGCGACGGTGTTTATGAAAGCTAGCGAAACGTTTTTCAGGGGTTCACATGTATCCTGTCCGGACCTGGTGTTACTCGGCTTTTCACGGACGAAACGACACGTAGGATTTCGAAGAGGGAAACCGATGGTACGACATATCCAACCTCCTTTTTTGTGTGAAGATAAAAGGACGTGGCTATTAAAGAGATCCTAGTAGTAATGGTGAATGATTTTCTCCATTACGTTTTTGGAAGCTGTGACTATTTCGTTCGGCGTTGGTGTTCAAGCACCCAGTTTTGTAAATGGTGATTTCTAGTGGGCTTTGCGACTGCTCTTTCTGGCATTTGTGGCTTCGACCATTACCGCTGCTCTTTTTTTAAAGATTTTTCTTTATCGACATTGTCTCTACATTGTTTTACAAGTGTGGACGTGAGCTAGCGCTTGCCTGCAGCTCGTGCCACTCCACGCTGATGTATCAGCTCCAATGTTTCTCGTGGAAGACGTCTCTGGGTGATTGGTTCGAGAATGGATGTTCGATACTTTTGAAATCTCGGCTTTCATAGCATTAACATGAAGACGTTGAATGAGCAGATCGTACTAGTTGTCGATATTATCGAGGACAGCATCTTTCCAACAGCTGACTAATGAATTGGATAAATCCCAGTTCATGGTGATTTTGGGTCTTCGGTTTTTGAATATAGCCGCTTTTTCTAATTTCCACGAGAGATGAAATCTTGCAAAAACGACGCAGTGGTCTGATGGTCCGATCCCTTATAGAATTTTGGGAAAACAACAATGGGCACAAACAACGATGGTTGGGCACGAACAACGATGGTTGGGCAAAACCTTTGATTTACTATGATGTAGTTCATTTCGTTATGGTACTCTCCATTGAAAGATTCCCATGTCCAGCGTTCAAAATGGGATTTCTGCAATCAAGTTACCATGAGTGATCTTGGTCGTCATAATAAACTCACATAGCCTCTCATCCTGCCGTTCCACCCTAATCCGGGAATTCTAATGTGAGGTTCTTCAGAAATTTTTCTAGGACCAATATTAGCATTAAAATCTCTAATAATGACCTAGAAGAAAGCATGGTCTTCTCTATAGAACCTCTCCAAGTCCACATAGAACGCTTCGACTTTTTTTGCGTCGTAGTTTGATGTCGGTGCATAGACGACGAAGGTGGTCAAAACCGTTATAGATACACATCTCTTCAGTTGCAAACCTCCGACTCGGATTCAATGAATGGGTGACTTCGTCTCATCTCGGCTAGGCCGATGACGTCGTAGCTTATTTTTCTTGCCTGGATGATCAATTCTTTTATCGAGGACTCGGATGCAAGTGTACGTAAATTGTAGGTACAGATCGTCACCCTAGTTTTCTGCGATCCAGGGAGCTCACGTTGGCCCTGAAACTTTAGGACCCTTTCCGCGCTCGGCCTACCCAATGCTGCTGAATTGGGGGCTTTTTTGGAGGCAGGAAAACAAAGACCGTTTATTTTGCTGTGTTTAGTTTATTGATAGCCTCATATGCCTTGCTGATCCCTAAACGTGGGTTATACTCACGGATATCTTACCAGTCTCTACCAAAGTAGACATGCCGTATTAACGTACAAGAAACATTCCATAAACATAGAATCGCAACCACCCATCTATGTCTTCATATCATGAAGTGTGTGAGAAACATGTAAGTACTATGACAGGGCCGATATATGGAAGAAAGCATTCCTTGAATCTGTTTGAACTCTACCATAAGCCTACCGGAGACGGGCTTCGCGACTACGCAATTCGACGCTCCTCCTATGAGGTTTACCCATAGATAAACGAACACAAAATAATGAACTGTTTGCATGTAAACAAGAAATGTTAAACAACCTTTAATTCTATCTTATTCATTAGCCTGAAGATGATTTCAGTCCCGATCCCATTCTTTCCGCGTTCAAGCTTAGCTGGGAATTGCAACAGTTGGCTGTGGTTGAGCACGAATTCAAGGAAACCTACTTACAAGTATGATGAATTTTTTGTTTTCTTAATGCTAAAAAGTGTTTAATAGAAAAATTGAAAGTACTTTACAAGTCGGGAAATTCAGCTTGCCGAGCAATGCAAGCAATTCGCCTGCGATCTCATTAGCCAATGTCGAAGCAGTGAAGAGGTATTGGTTTGTACGGGATTTTTAACTCATAGAGGGTCAGATGTGGGCGTATTTTAGGTGATCGCCGTTCTCAACAAAGATTGTAACCCTCACGACGAAAATGTGGATGTTTGGGCTTCGAAGCTGAGCTTATCCCGTTTGAAGCTGGCCATCAAATACGAACAAAAAGCGGTAAGATATTTTCGCTGATGGCCCTCTACAGCTAACACTAAGGATGAATACTGCTGACAATACTTTCTGATTAAAAGGCTGAATGAAAACATTCACGCTAAAGCACTGACGCGATATTGGACTTACACTTCTACCACTTTGTTGCCTAAACACCTCTCTCCTTCGAGTTTGTGGTTCATAATGGGGCTCAAGGTGCCCAACTTTGCACTTTGAATCACGTTCAAGCAGAAAGTTGCCACTATAGGCAGATGTAGGAGTAGAAAATTAGCAAAAGTTTCCAAACTACATCGATAATTAGAAGAAGAAAAGTCATAGTACCCAGGATCGACTTTCTATTAGCCTCGGCATTGGATTATGAATTCGTCGTTTTCTCTCTCAGCAATCGCGAGGTTGTTAAACAGCATACGTTTACTTCCATACAATAACACACATACAACACAATCGGAGCTGACGTTTCGGTAGAATCGCCTTCTTCAGAGCCTGGAAGGGTACACTAATATGCAACTCACTAGGTCAAACGCTTCAACAGCACAAACAGAAAGATGAAAATCTGATCGATAATTACAAGATCTACAGCTTCTTGAAAAAACCCACCGCTTTTTTCACCTGTCCTTCACCGAGGAAGAACAGCCGCTCAGAGTCGCATATGACTGACGACTGCAGCACCCCCCATCAACGATCGATGCGAAGCTAAGGGGCGAGATCACGTGTGGTCTCGGGGCGTTCCTCCTTGCTATTCATTGTAGGATTTTCGGCACTTATCCAAAAAGCCTCGTGGAGTTTGCGCGTTGGTGCTTTAGTATCCGAGTCGGCGCTGTCGGTATTTTAATCAGCACGAGTTTAGCTGTGAATTCCCACGAGCAACCTTCTATTAACCTCGACATTGATCAAATAGTTCTCGATATTCTTACTGAGCAAACACGAGATGCTACTTTATTCTTTATTCCGGTAAAGGTGACGTTTCGGCGGTGATTGCATGCGTTCAGGTGCCATATACCTGCTCTCTTGTAGTAATTGCCGAGATGGATATATTGGCGAAACGGGCAGACCTTTATTTATCCGCATAAAAGAACACCTATATGGCAAACGAAAAGCAAAGACAAGGCAGCCACTGGGGACGCATAGGATACAAAAGCATAACGGAGACGATTTTGATATAAAAGTATGGTGTTTGTAAATGCATACGCATACATATAGGTATTTTGCTGTGTTTAGTTTATTGATAGCCTCATATGCCTTGCTGATCCCTAAACGTGGGTTATACTCACGGATATCTTACCAGTCTCTACCAAAGTAGACATGCCGTATTAACGTACAAGAAACATTCCATAAACATAGAATCGCAACCACCCATCTATGTCTTCATATCATGAAGTGTGTGAGAAACATGTAAGTACTATGACAGGGCCGATATATGGAAGAAAGCATTCCTTGAATCTGTTTGAACTCTACCATAAGCCTACCGGAGACGGGCTTCGCGACTACGCAATTCGACGCTCCTCCTATGAGGTTTACCCATAGATAAACGAACACAAAATAATGAACTGTTTGCATGTAAACAAGAAATGTTAAACAACCTTTAATTCCATCTTATTCATTAGCCTGAAGATGATTTCAGTCCCGATCCCATTCTTTCCGCGTTCAAGCTTAGCTGGGAATTGCAACAGTTGGCTGTGGTTGAGCACGAATTCAAGGAAACCTACTTACAAGTATGATGAATTTTTTGTTTTCTTAATGCTAAAAAGTGTTTAATAGAAAAATTGAAAGTACTTTACAAGTCGGGAAATTCAGCTTGCCGAGCAATGCAAGCAATTCGCCTGCGATCTCATTAGCCAATGTCGAAGCAGTGAAGAGGTATTGGTTTGTACGGGATTTTTAACTCATAGAGGGTCAGATGTGGGCGTATTTTAGGTGATCGCCGTTCTCAACAAAGATTGTAACCCTCACGACGAAAATGTGGATGTTTGGGCTTCGAAGCTGAGCTTATCCCGTTTGAAGCTGGCCATCAAATACGAACAAAAAGCGGTAAGATATTTTCGCTGATGGCCCTCTACAGCTAACACTAAGGATGAATACTGCTGACAATACTTTCTGATTAAAAGGCTGAATGAAAACATTCACGCTAAAGCACTGACGCGATATTGGACTTACACTTCTACCACTTTGTTGCCTAAACACCTCTCTCCTTCGAGTTTGTGGTTCATAATGGGGCTCAAGGTGCCCAACTTTGCACTTTGAATCACGTTCAAGCAGAAAGTTGCCACTATAGGCAGATGTAGGAGTAGAAAATTAGCAAAAGTTTCCAAACTACATCGATAATTAGAAGAAGAAAAGTCATAGTACCCAGGATCGACTTTCTATTAGCCTCGGCATTGGATTATGAATTCGTCGTTTTCTCTCTCAGCAATCGCGAGGT
>MQTX01000106.1:561184-571646 GCA_009735665.1 Angiostrongylus cantonensis
CTTCAACAGCACAAACAGAAAGATGAAAATCTGATCGATAATTACAAGATCTACAGCTTCTTGAAAAAACCCACCGCTTTTTTCACCTGTCCTTCACCGAGGAAGAACAGCCGCTCAGAGTCGCATATGACTGACGACTGCAGCACCCCCCATCAACGATCGATGCGAAGCTAAGGGGCGAGATCACGTGTGGTCTCGGGGCGTTCCTCCTTGCTATTCATTGTAGGATTTTCGGCACTTATCCAAAAAGCCTCGTGGAGTTTGCGCGTTGGTGCTTTAGTATCCCGTGCGAGGATAGTATCCTGTGCGAGGATAGCGACTTTTATATCAAAATCGTCTCCGTTATGCTTTTGTATCCTATGCGTGCCTAGTGGCGTGCCTTGTTTTGCTTTTCCTCTGCCATCTAGGTGTTCTTTTATGCGGATACATAAAGGTCTGCCCGTTTCGCCAATATATTCGTCTCCGCAAATGCCACAGGAGATGAGGTATATCGCACCTGAACTCATGCAGTCACCGTCCGTGTCATAAGGGCGGACTATGCAATTTTGTGCTTCACACCTAGATGGCAAACGAAGAGCAAGACAAAGCACGCCACTGGGGACGCATAGGATACAAAAGCATAACGGAGACGATTTTGATATAAAAGTATGTTGTTTGTAAATGCATACGCATACATATAGGCTTTTCGACCACAGGACTCTTCGCAGTGGGTGTAGTATAAGAATAGTACCAGACGGAAGAAGCTTTTCTAGTTCTCAAAACCGAACGATAATAGTAGTCCAGAGAGTCCAGACACTTGGGTTTGGTTAAAGCTAAACTGTAATACCTTGTGAGGTGTGAGTTCAGCAATCGAAATCGTTGAAGCTTTTTCATGGTTAGATACCTTTCAAAAAATATGATTCTTTTGAGTGCATCAAAATCGACTCAGTTGAGCATCTGTAGCCGTATTGATACTCAAAAATTATGCCCCACCCTACTCAATAAAGCAAACGGACTACCCGGAAATTTTCATTGCTAGGCCAATAATGCCAACTGTTGAAGAAATCTTCCTAGTCACTGGCTGGTCGGATTCAAAATAGAAAGGAAGTGGGCAAACGGAGAACGAACATTGCTGTATTGGAAAGGTCGATGAGCTGTTATAAGTTCATTAGATTTTACCTTTCACCAGTATCTTTTTGGCAGGACACAAAGAAAAGATTCTACTGGCAGACCATGAAGAAAAGAAATCACCAAAGAACAAAACGCTCAATACATTTCCATTTAGCATCATCAAGAAAAACGACTATATTTGGCAATAACACACAGTGAATTGCGGAGGTCTACCGATGAATGAAATCAGTGATTTTTTTTCTTCTCCCATCATTCTCCCATGCAGTTCTAGTATCAATTTGCCCACCTTTGGGAGATGAAGGGTGATTTGCTAGCTCAGGATGCTGAGTTGAACTAACCCGTGCATTGCAGGAGATTTCGTGTTCTTAGATTTTTGTAAAGTTCCTCCATTGTTACACAGTCTTTTTGTTTTCATTCTTCCATATTTCCTAGGATCCAATTGTTTACTATGTTGCAGTTCGTCTCTCATCCCCATTGTCAACAACTGCTCACTTCGATTTGGTATGAGGGATTTCCCGGCCGACAGCAGCGCGGATCGGCATGGAATATCATCGTCTGCATCGCTTTGATCATTCTTTGGCCTGTTCTTGCTGTGTGCTACATCTTAGTGAGTCCACATCAAAATCAAGACGGAGTTCCGCAAAAGGAAACTAATTTTTCTTTGAATGTTCGATAATTCTCCCACTATTATGGGAGTTTTTAAATGTTGATGAATGGAAATCGCAGACATAACGAATGAGTTCCAACCACTGAAACAGAAAATGTCAGGACAGAAACTATTTCCGATTCCTCTCGTCCTCAACGCTTAGAGATTGTTCTTGAAAATTCCGACATCATTGTCATTTACTCAGTAGAATGCAAAGAAATGCTAAAAAATAAATGCTAGAACTTTAGATTTTTGCAACTGGAAAGTGATCTCGTTTCTATATCTATTCAAAGAGAGAGACAGGCGAAACGAAGGACTCGCATGGTGTGGTGGTGAACGCGTTAGCCCCCGTAAAAGGTAATAGCGTGTTGGGTGCTCAACGCAGACACCAGCGGTCCGGAGTTTTGCAAATATCTCAGAGACGTTGTGGTTCTATTAAAGGAGTTTTTCAGCGTGTTCTTTCTTTCTTTGCTAAACGTAGAAATAGTTCTCAGAATCGACTTTCTATTCTTCGAATTTATTTTTTTTTACTCATTTTATTCATTTCTTCTATTTTTTTTTAGCTCTCTATTTTTCCACTTCGACAGGACCTAAGCGTAGAAATATTTAAATCAATTTCAAAAACATTCAAAAGCCAACTTTCCTTTAACCCCGGCGTGGCTAATCACCACGAATCTTTTATTGTTAAGCTGATGAAAGGCTGGCACAAAACCTTATTCGACTGACGTTCGACGCCTTCGCCTTTCTGAGAACGGGATTCCTGCAAGTCGACTGACCACAAAAGGAACACATCGGATGAAAGAAGGACTACGAGCAACCGATTCGGATTAATTCGGCTTTGGGGAAGGTGGAGGCGCCGAATCGCTCTCAGAGGGGTTTTTTTTATCAGCCTTGTGTTGGCTTGTCAACGAAATAATACATCTAAATTAATATTAGGTAAAATTTTCGCACCGATTGAAAAAGTAGCTAAACAATGGGGTAACTGACCCTATGATTTAGTTGTAGCTGAATAAAAGTCTTGTTTCATAAAATAATGCTTTATACCAGTTTTTTCTCCGTATTATCAGAGATTAGTGGTTAAAGGTCCCTTTCAGATGCCAAAGAGTCGCATTGGTCGAATCGTTCGCTCTCCTTTTATGAAGTTCCTGTACTACTCCATATCATTCGGCTGCTTTCTTCTGCTGTTAACTTTGGCCACGTTTGAGAGCTACCGAAGTGAGAAAGGAGAGCGGAAGGTGAGATTTCCCATCAGCACTGTCGCATTCTACCGTACAGTGCTGACGCGGCTTTCAAAATATGAGTTGTTCCTCTTATTGTTTATGGAACCGTGTATGGAGCTCATGTATAGTGCTGTAACGGTATCGCTTTGAAAATACCATCGCTGGTCTTCTTAAAAAACAGTAAGGGCATTTTTTGTGCTTGGTAACGTGTTTGAATTTTTCCATAGTCGTTCTTGAGGCTGGGAGCTTTAATTCTACTACTAAGACGAATGTTTTGTGAATTTGATTTGAAAATGTAGATGAAAAAGTGGTCCGCATTACTTGAAAAACTGACTCTCCTTCAATTTCGGAATGCCAATTTAACTTTCACTGATAAGCTAACATGAAGCTGATAAAAACACTTTATTGGTCTAATGTTTCTGCGGGTTCGCTTTTTTCAGAGCCGCATTGGTCTGAGGCGATGGTTATTCTCTTTGGAGAAGGCGAATGCGCCGAAACGTTAGCGAAATGATGTGTTTTTTCAACCTCGTGTTAGTTCATCAATAAAAGAATGCATATTGATTACTCTATATTGACTGCCAAAGTGTTTACTACCTCCTAACCATAAATCGTACTTTTTCGTAATAGGCGAATGACTTTACTGATTTTACAGGGCGGTGGGAAAACGCGAGCGTCTGATCGTGGCCCTCCACCGACCATCATCGAATCATTGGTTGTGGCGTGGGTTCTCGGTGAGCACGATCTGATTCATCAGAGTCTTTAATAGTAGAACATGTTATCTACAAAGTGACAGACGAGCGCTGCGGTTATGTATACCTTGCAATGCACCTTTGAACATTGGTTCGGTTTCAAGACCTGGGAAGCCAAGCCTCCATTGCGTTGGATCAGGAAAAAATGGTGATAACAGCTCTGAATTTATACATCGTAGGCTTTCCCAACTCATCTGATAACTCCATAGGATTCAGTTACCTCTGTTATTCTTACTATAGCTGGACACATGACGCATTCCTAAGCGATTAATCAACGTCGAACGCGTTATCGTTGATCTCTTTGTAAAGAGACACAACGACCAAGAATTTAGCGGCGTTCTTATGGGTGTTTAGGTTGCCCTGACGTTTCTAGCATGGCGAATTCATTTCTAGTTTTCTGGTTTAACATTTCCCGCACCTACTTTCTCCAACTGGGTGCTGATAGCATAGTGGTAGTGTTGTCCGTCATCACGACCATGGTGCTTGTCCGTTTCCGCTCCGGGTCAACCAAGCCTCTCATCCCTACAGGGTGGTGAAATTGGTACCGGAATAGTCTGGGAAAATATCACTCACTACAGTCCAGTTGCGAATGCTCCGTTTCGGCTATCTCGGGACTCCAGAGAGAAATGCTCGACCAGCACTCTACGACATTCAGAATGGAATGATAATCGTCAAGCAGTAACTGAAGCCACACCTAAAACTTGGAAGACCTTAGTGAATGAGGGATGCGAGGAAGCGAACTGGATGTGAGAAATGTTGGGATCCGCCCAGTAAACGTGAAGACGGGTCAATTAAAATAAAGTTGAAATAAAACCTTTCCCAACTTCTATAGAACTCTAATGTAAGTAAACTTTCACTTAACGAAACTTGAAATCAGGAATGCTGTGGTCGGAGATCAAACAGCTGTGGGAGGAAGGATTCACTAAGTATATTCATCAGTGGTGGAATTGGCTTGATTTCATCATGATCTGCTTGTATTTATGCACAATTTCAGTCAGGTGAGTTCCACGTTTTGTCCTTTTCTCTCGAATTTTTTCCGGAAATTGCCGATTGATCTGAATCACTTAATTTATGTGAACTAGTACTTTGTCGAAAAATCATATTGTGGAGAGCGAATATGATTTGTTACGAAAACCAGTGATTTGAGACCAGAGTAGTAACTTGGGATGAAAAACACTGCTAATATTCTACATTGTGGAAAAGAATAGGCAGTAGAATAAAAAGTGACGACATTGTGATTTATACGGCAGCTCCAGCTGGGTTCAATGCCAATTTGTGCTCTTCGGGTGATTGCTGATAGCACTTATAGGTGAAAAACACGGCTGAGAAAAAGGCGAAACGAAAGACCCGTATGATGTGGTGGTGAACGCGTTAAACCTCGGAAAGGATAACATCGTGTTTGGTTCCCATCATAGGTACCAGTGGTCCTAAGTTTTGCAAATATCTCATCATCAGTATGATTAGATTACCTACCATTTTTCAATTTGTGTGTTATGGAGTGTCAATTTAAGGTCAGCAGGATGGTGACCATATCTGGTAGGTCACCTAGTTAGTCACAGGAAATACATTGAGGAAACCCAGATAAGAGTCAGTTTTATTATTGTGGAGTCCATGTCTAACCTAAATGTGGGTATAGTTCTCCAAAAAACCTATTTGTGGTAGCTCCATGCAAATAGGTAACGCATTTTACGTGCATTGTTCGATTTGTTTAGAGCTGGGGAGGATACCCTGTCGTGAAAATTGTACTAGGCAGTGAATAAAAAATTATACACTATCATTGCCAGGTTATACAACTTTTTACTTACCCCCTGTTATTTTTAATGGCGAGATATAATGTGAAATACAATCACAATTATGCCCTGATATGTTCAAAGCTCATACCCTAAGCCCGACTAGAAGCTGCGATTACCTTTTCTGGAGGTTCACGTTTGATGCACGGTACAATTACGTTCGTTCTGCTCTCGTTCTGCCATTCACTCAGCCAGCTTTTTGCGGTTGCGGTCTTATCAGCAGCCATCCGGAACGGGAATGATCTAGGAATCACAAAATGGCATTGATCCCAGTTAAACTGAGGCTGTAGTCGAAATCACAATTTATCACTTTTTACTTACCTCCTATTATTGTTTTCGTGGGGGAACAACTAGTTGCGAGAAAGGCAAAGCAAACGCCTCTCTGGTGCACTGGGTAACACGTGAGCCCCTGAAGGTGGTCATGGGTTTAAATCTTGCCTGGAGTCTGAATTTTGGAAATATCTTTTTATCTATCTATCAGTAAGATAAACTATCAGTTAGCGATAATAAAACATTAGTTTTTTATCGGATAATCCGCGCAAGCAATTCACACAGCCATTGGGACATCAAGCGCAGAAATTGGCGCTGGAATGGATAGACGGTATTCAATTAAGTTTCTAAAACTGCAAACAAAAATGTGGGTTTTTCTGGTGTTCGAGCCCTATTTTTACCGACCGAGAACAGATGATGAACTAGCGTTTAATGTTTTGATTTAGTTTATGCGCTGGGTTACTTCAATTTCCAACTGAATTGCTTTTCACTTTTTTTTTTACTGCGAACCGTTTTTAATGACAGGGTATTATGTAAAATATAATTACGGCGTTGCTGAGGTATTTAAAAAATTCCGGACTGCTGGTGTCTGCAGTGAAGACCGAACACGATATTACCCTTTGCGAGGGCTAACGCGTTCACCACCGCACCATGCGCGCACTTCTTTCCACCTGTCTCTCAGCCGTTGAATTGTCTTTATTTGCTTTATAAACCTTTGTATACACCCGTTCATTATTTAGATTAAGCGCTTATTGGATCTTTAATGTCTCGGACAATCAACAACGATACTCAATCCGAACATTCTGGTATGCTTATGAGCCAATGTTGGTGGCTGAGGCGTTGTTCGCTGTCGGAAATGTATTCAGGTAACTTTTGCTCGTTGAGTTAAGGTTGATCCTTCCTCAAATGCTTCTGCTTCTAACGACCTTAAATCGCATTATTACAAATAATAAAAATAAAATAAAATATCAAAGTGGAGGAAAGGATAAAAATATTATTGCCTTATTGAAAACAGCAAGCATATTAAAACATTCAAATGGAGTGCAGGAAGGCTGCTGTAAGTGGAACTGGTACCATCTCTGCTATAATTACTCATTGCTTCTCATCCTTTCAAATCTCTGTGGTTTCATAACGTTCTACTACTACTCGCTTATTATGCCAACTATTTCAGTTTCGCTCGCATCATCTACCTTTTCCAAACAAATCCCTATCTTGGGCCCTTACAGGTCAGCCAATACCTTTTTTTCAGAATTTCCGTAAATGTACATTTATTCATTACCGCCTCTGTGCGAATAGTATTTTTGCTTAAAAAGATAGAAAGATAAAGCTCTCGGCGTTGATCAATCCTTGAGGGATGTGCCATAAATTCGATTTCATTAGGCATCGTTTGGAGGTGATTGGCTGTATATTTGGTCATTACAATAACTTGCGATGGTCTATCGATACCGAACTTGTACGTGCTGGTGACCAGCACATGTATTGCGTTCGCAAGTCGTTCATGAGAAAGTGTCACTCGTTTCCAACTCAAAGACCTCCTATGTCTTGTTTTTTCTTATAATCGGATTGAGTCACCTTCGTTTTATCTTTTGTAGATTCCCAGCCTAATTTTCAGAATAGGGACCCACGTAGCGCAAATGTTAGAGAGACCATACAATACGCTCTGGATCGAGCGCTTGTTGATACCTCACCTACGGCTCATCAAGCTTTCCACCTCCCTGGAATCGGAAAATTGGTGCTAGATATTTGCGAAACTCTGGACCGCAGGTGTCTGTGGTGGGGAACCAACGCGCTATTGCCCTTTCAGGGGGGTAACGCGTACGCCACCACACCATGCGGGTCCTTCCTTTCGCCTGTCTCTCAGCTAGTTCTATCGATCTTTTTGACATCAGCAATCACCCGTCAACGGGACTGATTTAGGAAGCCGAAATCGGCAACAAACCCAATTAAGCTGCCGCTATAGTTCATAACCTGCCATTAAAAATAGTAGGCAGTAAATAAAACGGTTAACATTGTGATTATAACTAAAAGCCTCAGCTTAACTGGGTTCATTGCCGATTTACGCTCCCAGATCAATCCCGCTGACGGGTGATTGCTGGTGGCAGAGATCGATAGAACTGGCTGAGAGACAGGACCCGCATGGTGTGGTGGTGAACGCCTTACTCCCGGGAAAGGACAATAGCGCGTTCGTTCGCCACCATAGACACTGCGGTCCAGAGTTTTGCAAATATCCCAGCATCGTTGTAGTTATATTTCGAATTATAACCTGCCATTAAAAATAGTAGGCAGTAAATAAAACGGTTGACATTGGTGCCAGACTTGTTTGCGAAGATACCAGCACTGGCTTGATGTATCGCTAGACCAGTGCAAGTCGTCTGAACGCCAGATATATTATGCATCCATATTATTATGGAAGTCGAATGCATGGTGCATCCTTCATAGTTTGTTCAATGCCGACCGGTTTACTACATCTAGTCATCCTGAATTTTTTTGATGTTGGCTAAGTAGGTGAAAATGTCTAGACAAAGCAGTCGAAATTACCGGATTCTTTTGTTTATCAGAGCGTCTGCTGAAGAATGTGTGCAGGACAAAGGAAGTCTCTTTTCAGTCTTTTTCGTACTCGTTTCAGAATAAACCTCGGATATTGCTGACCTTATTTTGAATCAACTAGAATACTCTTTAAATGTATATATAGTCAATAACAGGGAGATAAATAAGTGTGGGAAGTAAATTTATCCTCACTGTTATTCTTCGTATGATTCTATCAAGACCTTAAAGGAGGCTCAACCCGAGTGCTGATCCAACTCGATTGTCGACTACTTTGTGTTTTCATTGCAGATTTCTCTTGGATGTATGCTTGTCGACGTTGCCAAGTTCTGTTTTATCTTCGTTCTTATTATAAGCAGTTTTAGCATCGGACTGGCGCAACTCTACTGGTGAGCCTCAAAAACGTTCTTAAAAATCACAGCGTATAAATTTTATTCATTGCCCATTGTTTTTTCACGGTACGTATTATGTGAAATACAATTACAGTGATGCTCAAGCATTTGCAGACCTCGGAACCCAGCCCTGGAAGCACTGTGATTACCCTTTCCGAAGAATCACGTGTTATGTAAGGCACAACTGAGGCCATCGTTTTGCCTTTCTCTCAACCAGTCTTTTTACCCCAACGCTGCCATCAGCAATCATCCGTCAGCTGGAATTATTTGTGGAACGGAATTTAACTTAGTTAAGCTAAGGCTCTAGCCGAAATCACAGTCTATAAATGCTCAATATTTTCCTCAGGCCAGGGTATCACCTGTAGTCCCGTTTATCGTCGAGTGACTCGAGCGGGCGCCAGTAAATCCTCCATTTTTCCCTATCGCGCGCAAGAGTAGCCCAGTGGGTTCTCCTCGCTTTAGGGACTCGTCGTGCATCATATCTTTCTTCTGGGCTTTTCGTGAAGAACTCTGACCATCGGGTCGGTGGTCTTCCTGCAGTACGTTTGACATCAAAAAGGAATTAAGTCACTAACAGCTCTTCTCCATCGGTTATCATTCATACACATTACGTGTCCGGCCCACCTTATCTTCGACTGTTTGGCGTATAGAATGGCATCTTTGATTATCGATCGTTGACGTAGGTCGGAGCTTCGGAACCCATCCCTTACTTGTGTGAAATGGGAAACTCCTAGCATCGTCCTTTCTACTGCTCGTTCGATAACGCTGAGTGACCTTTCATCCTGCTTACGTAGCGACCAGGTTTCTGACGCATACGTTAAGGCAAGAATAACCGTTGGGTCGAAAAGGTGGGCACGGAGTCGGGTGTTCTTTGTTCTCTTCACTACATCCTCGATGCTTTTGAAAGCTCCACAAGCCGCTCGTTTCCTTCTGCTCAGGTCTGGAGCTAAGTCCTTCATCATATTGATTTCCCGACCTAGATAGACATAACTGGAGCATTCGGAGATATTCGTTCCGTTGAGCGTGAATGGTGTAAACGAAACCAGTCCGTTCTTCATTAGCATAGTTTTCTTGAGATTTAGTCGAAGACTAATCATTTCACACGCTTTATCAAAGTCCGCAAGCATACGTTCCGCTTGGCTAGTGTCTGGTGTTATAAGAACGATATCATCAGCAAAGCGAAGGTAATGTATCTGCCGACTATCGATTTTCACTCCCATATTATCCCATTCCAATGTTCGCATGACGTTCTGGAGGGTGGCTGTAAATAATTTTGGCGAGATTGTATCGCCCTGCCTAACTCCTCTCTTGACGTCAACGTTAATATCGTTGTAGAATGGAGAAATCTCGGTTGTGAGATTTTTGTACAACTCACGAAGAATCTTTATGTACTGAGTAGGGACTCATTGATTACCAAGGGCTTCCATGACTGCTTCTATCTCATTTGAATCAAAGGCCTTCTGTAAGTCGATGAAGGTGAGACTGAGCGATCTTTTGTACTCTCGCGATACTTCAATGATCCTTGTTATCGTGTGGATTTGGTCCATCGTACTAAATCCTTATCGAACCCTGTTTGCTCGCACGGCTGTCCTTCGTTCACTGTTCTGTCAATCCTGCTTAAGATGACTCGAGCGAAATGTTTGTAGATGACAGACGACAGGTAGATTGGGCGATAGTTGCCGATTTGGTGTAGGTCACCCTTCTTGAACAATAACACGGTCTTGCTGGTTTTCCACTGAGT
>MQTX01000106.1:571973-601906 GCA_009735665.1 Angiostrongylus cantonensis
CCAGGCCGATGACGTCGTACCTTATCATTCTTGCTTGCGTGAGCAAGTCCTCTATCGAGGACTCGGATGCAAGTGTACGTGCGTTGTAGGTACAGATCGTCACCATAGTTCTTGATCCAGGCAGCTTCCATTGGCCCTGAGATTTTAGCAGCCTCTCCGTACTCGTCCTACCCAACGCTGCGAAATTGGGGGCTCTTTTGGGGTCAGGGGAATGAGGCCCGTTTTTTTTTTTACTGTGTTTAGCATATTTGATACGCACGTATAGCTCGCTGGGCTCTGAACGTAGGGGCTGGTTATTCTCACAGGTAGCTTGCCAGGCTCTCCCAGAGTGGATATGGAGCTTATTTGTTGGAGGCGACTCCTAACCACCTCCCGTATACTTCCCTGTCACTTGATTGCAGGCTTTTGGCCGAATTGACTCGTAGAATACAATCCGCATAAAGCGAGAACGCACCCACACACGCATGCATGAATACGCCTAGCAAATACAGAAAGTATGTGTCAAATCGGCGCAGCAGAAACAGGGAGTCCATTCCCTGGATCCACCTGCGTCTCAAGGAAGCAAAGGTCGCTTTTGGTCCGCGATTAACCCCCTTATCCGCCACCTGGGGACACGCCACGTAGCCTGGCGACTAACCGGCTCGAGATCCCTTATATGAGGGAGATCCGTGGCAGGCCATGGTATTATGTGAAATACAAGCACAATAATGCTGAGATGTTTGCGAAAAGTTGTGATTTCGACTACAACTGCAGCTTAACTGGGTTAAGTGCCGATTTACACTTCTCAGATCAGTTCCGTTGACGAATGATTGCCGATGGCTGCACTAAGGCATAAATACTGTCGCACTGTATTGATATGTTAGACTGGATAGGAGAACAGAACGAGGGCCCAAGTGGTGTCGTGCGTGACACGTGAACCTCCGGGAAAGGTAATCGCGAATCGATCTCGCTTGGCGTTCAAGCCTTGCAAATACCTCCGCATGATTGTGATCTTAAGAATATTTGCTTACAGATATATTGCCTTTTCAGGTACTACGATCCAGAAACTCCAGTATGCATGACAAATGATTACTGTACTATCGAATCGAACGTGTTTTCGTCGTAAGTTATTGTAACAGAACCTTTAAAATATCTTAAGTTTCAATTCTCTCTGTCGTGTATTATTATCACTACACCATACAAATTGTTCTTGAGGAATGTGTGAGGTGTCGTTTTATAAACCGTAGCGACATGATGTCTTGAAATTGCGGTGCAACCAATTTATGGTAAAGCTTAGACTGATTGCCCGTTGTGTAGGCCTTTCTTCTTCCATTGATTTCGCGGTTCTGCTGAAAACGCTCACTGATGCCGATGGTTGAGTTTGTCTACGAATTCGGTCACGTCTTCAGGATATGTTGAACTAGATTTGGAACCTCGAAATAGTCGTGCTAGGGTATTCTTGCAATTGTTGGCACATGTGGATTAGAGACGTTTGTTGCTTTGGGGCTAGCGTACTTATAGGAGAACAGCGATTCTGTGGAGATTCTTGTGATTTGTCGTCCAACTGATTGAGAGTTTCCATTTAGTAAAATATTATCTAAAAATACTAATTTCAGGGCTATTTTTGCTAGTTTTTTTTATTTTTGCATCATTCGACATCACACGTGAGGATCGCAATCACTTTTTGCATTGCATTCCTTTTCTCGTATCCACCATCCACAATACTCTTCGAAATTCTTTACGTGCAAGTTCAGCTGTTGCTCAGAGATTTTCGGTCTGCTCTAGAAATTTTGTCGTTTGCTGATCGAGTCGATTCCTTGTGGCAATCTGGATAACATAGGATGGTGGTCCCTAAGCCTTCATCACAAGCAGTCACTAGTCTTTGTGGATCTGAAGAAGCTTTTCCCAAACAACTCTAATGCTAACTGTCTTACGGTTATAATTATAAAGCAAATACCCTAAATGTAATGTTCCAGAACATTTTTGATAATTTGAAACCCTTTCAGGATAGCTGACTCGTATCTAACGCTTTTATGGTCACTGTTTTCGATTACAAAGGTTGAAGATACAGATGTCGTTGAGGTACGCAAAAAGAGGTTAACTTTTCTGAAAAGGAGTTAACTCCGTGGTAGAATTGAGCAGCTTAGTAGTCGTTTCCTTCAGAATCATCACCTCACTCAATCCGTCGGGCGAGCGATGTTCATCATGTACCACTGCACGTCGATAATCGTTCTTTTGAATATGCTGATTGCCATGATGAGCCACTCCTTCCAAATTATTAACGTTGGTCCTTTTAAATTTTTTTCTAGCAAAAATTTTTAGAAGTTGTTGATTGCTGCGAAAAGTCAGGCTTTATAGAACATTCTCACTTGCCCGTGTCTTGAACCGTGATTTTCTATAAAAAAAAAAGGATTAAGCTCTCAGCGCTGATCAATCCATGAGCAATGCGCCATGCATTCGGCTTCATCAAGCATCGTTGGGGGAGCTTGAATGCATATGTGGCCTTTACAATGTCTCGCGGTGGCCTACCGATGTATCGAGCCAGTGCTGCTATCTACCCAAGTCTGGTAGCAATTTGTCGACCTCGGAGAGATAGAAGGTTTGGTGTGCCAGTCCGCTAGTATCGACTACGTGTATATTGCTAAACACCTCCGACCACTATGCCACATGCGCCCTGTGTTGTTCTGTAGAATAGAATGTTTTTGCTGTTTGGATAACCACACTATCCTATGCTTATAGTATTTTCGAAATCTTTCCTAGATCTGCGAACAGTTTTTCCACGGACCCTTTTCTATCCATTCTTGTTACTTTATGGGATGAAGTTATAGGTTTTTATTCTTTGAAAATGTTTGATTTTTGATCATTCATCGAAGATATTTCACAGTTCTACACCTTTATGGACCAACTTTCTCGAACTGTTCAGCTATTTGCTACAAAGAATGCTGCCTTTACGTTAAAATGAGATGACCGGTTTGTCGACTGAGCTGTAGGTATCTTTCTAGATGCTGAGGCCTTTATATGGGTTAAAAATTTCCTCACATTCTTCTAAAAAAGTGGTTTGAACATTTCTCTCCTCACCTCGAATACTTCTACAGGCTAAAGTGTCAAAGTGTCTAAAGTGTCCTCTACAGGCTAAAGTGTTTCTTTCTTAAAGATCCAGATAAAATATGATATAACTGTTCAGCAAGCTTAACAATAGTTTTATGGACTAGCGTTTATTGCATATTGCTAAATAGTATGGAGATTGCATTGCGTTTCCTCAGATCAAGGGCGCGTAGCGCAAGGGTAGAAATGCATTACAATACAAAGGTGGTTCGGCCACATGCCCTCAACTTACGAAGCCTCTCATATTTTCGGAATTGGCAAATAGAATGCATGGCGTATCCCTCAAATATCCATAATCGGAGGTAGTGATTTTATGTCGTTATCCTTTGCCAAAAGTGATGACATCACTGCACATTGTGTTATTGGAAAACCTGTATAAATATTTTTCTTCCTCCTAACTTTCGTTAATGTAGCTTTAAATAAAATAGGCTTAGGATCATGCGGATCTGGAGTGGAAATTTCATCGTACGAAGCTGTGGATGGCACACTTTGACGAGGGATCGAGTTTGCCGCCCCCGTTCAACATTATTATCACACCAAAGGTACAGAAATGAGGAAAATGTTAAGACTCTTCTCTTACCATTTTCCTTCGTTAGCTATTTGAGCTATTTTTTCAGCATACTGTTCGTTAAAGATGTATCTTTTGTTATTTGATGAGGGGGTGGATGACACAGCGATCACCTGTATCACCTGTATCACCTGTAGTCCCGTTGATCGTCGAGTGACTCGAGGGGGCGCCAGTAAATCCTCCATTTTTCCCTATCGCGGGCAAGAGTAGCCCAATGGGTTCTCCTCGCTTTAGGGACTCGTCGAGCATCATATCTTTCTTCTAGGCTTTTCGTGAAGAACTCTGACCATCGAGTCGGTGGTCTTCCTGCAGTACGTTTGACATCCCGAGGAATCCAGTCACTAACAGCCCTTGTCCATCGGTTATCATTCATACGCATTACGTGTCCGGCCCACCTTATCTTCGACTGTTTGGCGTATAGAACGGCATCTTTGATTTTCGATCGTTGACGTAGATCGGAGCTTCGGGACACAGCGATAGTGATGCGAATTGTTACGAGCACGGCGCCTTCAGGGTTGGGAATTTGGTAACGGACTTCACTGGGAAAAAATCGCTCTCTGTAATCCAAGTGAAAACGCTTCAACTCGGTCTCTCAGGAGTCCATGGAAAATCTACCACTGCTTACTATGAAGACTAAAGAGATTTTCTTAATAAATGCAGAATTTAGGCAATATACTACTTTCTGTTGTCGATAGTAAACACATTGCGTTGGATTCTCGGGAAGTACACCTATACGAAGAACAGAAACCGAGCCACCATTAGGGTAAACTATTTGTTTGCGTTTTTGATGAAGCCGGAGCAAAAGGGCCTCGTATTTTTCAGCGCCCCGGATATTCAAGGAAAAAAACTCAAATGGAGCAGAATCACCATGAGGATGCAAATAGAAAACCGTTGACCTATGCGGACATCATTCAACGACTCGTTGCCAGGTGAAAAGTTTTTTCAGAAACTGAATGAAAACCCAAAATATTTTTTTCCTTCCGAAGTTCCACAGAAAGTTCACACTGTCCTACGCAATATTGTCAAAAACATTTGTCAACTAAAAAATAAGCCCAGTAAATCACTGGTCCGAAAAACTCGTGAACACCAGCAGGGTGAATTTTTACACCATTTCATTCATTTTTGATTCGCTTTTCTCCAGATTCATTCATCAAACGAAGAAAGACATGAAGATGGACGGTGTGAATGAAGATGACCTGTTGGAAATCAAACAAGATATCAGCAGCCTTCGGTAGGCAGTTAACTGTAATCCTTATTAACACGATGTTTGATCAAATAAGAGGGTTTTTCTATTATAAATGTTCGACTCGACATTTCTTGCTGATTGTCCCTTCGTGGTTCTTATTACAACGTCGGTTCAGCTATCTCATTCGGGCAATTGCCTCTCATTCTGCAATTCAACGAGGAATTCTGTCGCGGACTTCGTGGTCTTTTCTAGGTATGAACTGAGGGACGATCGTCGTCGGGAGATTGTCCGCAGCTCCTCTCATATTGACGCAGTGAAGAGAGACATCATGCGCACCATGAGCAGTACAAGGTAGTTTGGCTCCTTTAACTGAGTTGTATTTGTTCGATGTTATCTTTTTCCGATTCCCAAAAACACGACTCATATTCACTTCAGAAGTCGTGCATTTGGAAGTAATCGCGGTGTTTCGCCTCATCGTACTTCTGTCGCCGAGGAGTTAGAACTTGTCAGTACTGATGACGATGAAGAGAGGTACAGCTGCAAAACACGCCTTTTTCTTAAACTGACTTCTAGATATAAATTTTTATTAAGAAGCAAGTATACATTTATAGGAAAGATTGTGTATCGCTTGTCTACACTCCAGCTGTTACTGAAACACATCCGGAAGTGTTTCAAGGTACGCAACTTTACAAGGACTCATGCACTTATTTTCTCTCAGTAAGCTTAGTTGGAAAGATTTTCAGAAGATGTAAAGAAAGAGAATGGCAAAAGACCGTCTGGAACTTCTGACTCCTATTTGACGGAGAGACCGAGGCTCATCGGTTTCCAACGTTGCTCAGAAAGGCAGCATCTGTCTCTGGGCAAAAACGATACCTCGTTCAGCTATCCGATCAACGGAATGATGATAAGATCAACACCTCTCAGGAGCGCTTTTAAGTTGTCAGTTTCAATATTCACACAAACGTTCATAACCTACTCTTCTGCAAATTTTGTTTTTATAGTACTTCACTCCAAACCCTCATCGAAAGGAAAGCTCGTATCAATTAGTCTCGGTATCGCATCGCTAATTACAAATTATCTATATAATACTTTTGCAAGTTTCTAACCGTTAAAAAGTGGCATGAAAATAAACCTGATCTGAGCCATATGAAACCATTGCTTTCGCTGTTCCAATGAGCGAGATTGTCCTGAAGAAGCTTTCCAGTCTATAGTTAAACCTTCAACTGTATCACCAGTTAAACCTTCAGCAAGGGAAATCTGTGGAACTTTTGGTCACAATCCATTAGGCGTTGTATAAGCATCTGAATGCAAATGTGATACAATGAATTTTTAGAACCAATCGACGTATCAAGCTATTGTTTTTATCTTCCTGGATAGGTTGTTACCAATTTGCAATTGAACCAACCACCCCTTTAGTATTGCAGAAAACCCTGCACCATTGTCGCAACATGCAACTTCGTGTATCGAGCCAGCTTTAGTAACAAATTCTCCTTGACCTCTATTACATGTCGTCCTGCAGATCGTCAAATGGCTCGATCAGACGCCACTAAATTTTCCATTTTACCCTATCGTGTTCAAGAGTAACCCAGTGGTTCCTGCTTCCTCTAAAGACTCATCGAGCATCATATCTTTCTTCTAGGCTCTTCGTGAAGAATTCTGACCATAGGGTCCTTGGTCTTCTGGCAGTACGCTTGGCATGCTTGGCATCTCGAGGAATCCAGTCACTAACGGCTCTCGTCCATCGGTTCTTATTCATACGCTTCATACGCATTACGTGTCTGGCCTACCTTATATTTGACTGTTTGGTGTACATAACGGCATCTTTGATTTTCGATCGTTGACGTAGGTCGGAGCTTCGGATCCCATCCCTTACTTGTGTGAAACGGGATACTCCTAGCATCGTCCTTTCGACTGCGCGTTCGATAACGCTGAGTGATCTCTCATCACCGTTGAGTCGAAAAAGTGGGCACGGAGGAGGGTGTTCTTTGTTCTTTTCACTACATCCTCGATGCTCCTTAAAGCTTTTCAAACCGCTCGCTTCTTTCTGCTCAACTCTGAAACTAAGTCGTTCATTATTTTGATTTCTCAATCTAGATGGACGTAGCTGGAGCATTCGTAGACATCCGTTCCGTTGAGCGTGAGTGGGGTATACGAAAACAATCCCTTGCTCAAAAATATCGTTTTTGTGAGATTTAGTCTAAGACTAATCTTTCCACAGGCTTTATCAAAATCGGTAAGCAATCATTCCGCTTGGCAGTTGTTTGGCTTTGTACGAACGATATCATCAGCAAAGCGAAGGTGATGTAACTGCCGACCATTTATTTTCGCTCCTATATTATCCCATTCCAATGTTCGCATGACGTTCTAGAGGGTGGCTGTGAATAATTTTGGCGAGATTGTATCGCCCTGCCTATCTCCTCTCTTGACGTCAACGTTGATATCGTTGTAGAAAGGTGAAAATCTTGGTTGTGAAGCTTTTGTACAACTCACGAAGAATCTTTATGTACTGAGTAGAGAATCCTTGACTACCAAGGGCTTCCATGGCTGCTTCTATCTCAATTGAATCAAAGGCCTTCTCTAAGTCGATGAAAGTGAGACAGAGCGGTCTTTTGTACTCTCACGATACTTCAATGAGCCTTGTTAACGTGTGAATGTGGTCCATCATACTAAATCCTTTTCGAAACCCTGCTTGCTCACATGGCTGTCCTTCGTCCAGTGTTCTGTCAATCCTGTTTAGGGTGACTCGAGTGAAAAGTTTGTAGACGACAGACAGCAAGCAGATTGGGCGATAGTTGTCTATATCGTGGTGGTCAAACTTCTTTAACAATAGAGTTTGATACCCACGTGTAGTTTGCTGAGCTGAGAATGTGGGGCTGGGTGTAATCCAGAGTAGCTTGCTAATTTATTCCAGGATAAAGGAGGAGCTTGTTTCCTGGAGGCAGTTACAGGCAGCCTTACCTGTACTTCCCCGTCGCTTGGTTGCCGGCTTTTGGCCGAATTAACTAGTAGGATACATTGTGCATAGTCGAGAATACACCCACGCATCCATACTTGAATAAGTCCACATAAATACGGCGTCTCAATGTGTATAATGTCGCTTTTTGTTTCGCGATTAACCGTTGTCTACCATCTGTGGGCGTACCACATTGCCTTACGTCTAACTGAAATGAGATCCGTCTGTGTGAGAGATCCATGGTAAAATTCTGCTGAGTGCTGCTGAGGGAACTCAAATTTAGCAGGTCTTGATTTTGACTTCAGTTGAACTGCAGCTAAATATTTAGAATGCGTGTCAAAAAATGATATCTGTTTAAAAAGTGAAATTTGTACTGGTTTCAAGACCACTATATCAAATGTTTCGTTTCACTTTGAAATCAATTCAGATCACCGGACTCTCCACGATACGTCGATTTTCTCGATGATACAACACCGCTCGACGCAATTTTGAATCTGAGGAACGAACTCAATCAGATTGGCATGCTTGGCATCTCGAGGAATCCAGTCACTAACGGCTCTCGTCCATCGGTTCTTATTCATACGCTTCATACGCATTACGTGTCTGGCCTACCTTATATTTGACTGTTTGGTGTACATAACGGCATCTTTGATTTTGGATCGTTGACGTAGGTCGGAGCTTCGGATCCCATCCCTTACTTGTGTGAAACGGGATACTCCTAGCATCGTCCTTTCGACTGCGCGTTCGATAACGCTGAGTGATCTCTCATCACCGTTGAGTCGAAAAAGTGGGCACGGAGGAGGGTGTTCTTTGTTCTTTTCACTACATCCTCGATGCTCCTTAAAGCTTTTCAAACCGCTCGCTTCTTTCTGCTCAACTCTGAAACTAAGTCGTTCATTATTTTGATTTCTCAATCTAGATGGACGTAGCTGGAGCATTCGTAGACATCCGTTCCGTTGAGCGTGAGTGGGGTATACGAAAACAATCCCTTGCTCAAAAATATCGTTTTTGTGAGATTTAGTCTAAGACTAATCTTTCCACAGGCTTTATCAAAATCGGTAAGCAATCATTCCGCTTGGCAGTTGTTTGGCTTTGTACGAACGATATCATCAGCAAAGCGAAGGTGATGTAACTGCCGACCATTTATTTTCGCTCCTATATTATCCCATTCCAATGTTCGCATGACGTTCTAGAGGGTGGCTGTGAATAATTTTGGCGAGATTGTATCGCCCTGCCTATCTCCTCTCTTGACGTCAACGTTGATATCGTTGTAGAAAGGTGAAAATCTTGGTTGTGAAGCTTTTGTACAACTCACGAAGAATCTTTATGTACTGAGTAGAGACTCCTTGACTACCAAGGGCTTCCATGGCTGTTTCTATCTCAATTGAATCAAAGGCCTTCTCTAAGTCGATGAAAGTGAGACAGAGCGGTCTTTTGTACTCTCACGATACTTCAATGAGCCTTGTTAACGTGTGAATGTGGTCCATCATACTAAATCCTTTTCGAAACCCTGCTTGCTCACATGGCTGTCCTTCGTCCAGTGTTCTGTCAATCCTGTTTAGGGTGACTCGAGTGAAAAGTTTGTAGACGACAGACAGCAAGCAGATTGGGCGATAGTTGTCTATATCGTGGTGGTCAAACTTCTTTAACAATAGAGTTTGATACCCACGTGTAGTTTGCTGAGCTGAGAATGTGGGGCTGGGTGTAATCCAGAGTAGCTTGCTAATTTATTCCAGGATAAAGGAGGAGCTTGTTTCCTGGAGGCAGTTACAGGCAGCCTTACCTGTACTTCCCCGTCGCTTGGTTGCCGGCTTTTGGCCGAATTAACTAGTAGGATACATTGTGCATAGTCGAGAATACACCCACGCATCCATACTTGAATAAGTCCACATAAATACGGCGTCTCAATGTGTATAATGTCGCTTTTTGTTTCGCGATTAACCGTTGTCTACCATCTGTGGGCGTACCACATTGCCTTACGTCTAACTGAAATGAGATCCGTCTGTGTGAGAGATCCATGGAAAAATTCTGCTGAGTGCTGCTGAGGGAACTCAAATTTAGCAAGTCTTGATTTTGACTTCAGTTGAACTGCAGCTAAATATTTAGAATGCGTGTCAAAAAATGATATCTGTTTAAAAAGTGAAATTTGTACTGGTTTCAAGACCACTATATCAAATGTTTCGTTTCACTTTGAAATCAATTCAGATCACCGGACTCTCCACGATACGTCGATTTTCTCGATGATACAACACCGCTCGACGCAATTTTGAATCTGAGGAACGAACTCAATCAGAAGTTGGACTTGTTGATCAGTAGGATTTCTAGTAAAACTGAACCCAATGAACTAAACACTAGTCTGACCCCGTCGACGAAACTAAATGGTAAAGTGAACTTTTCGGATGAGACTGAAGTGCCTTAACAGAAGGTGACTATCGGCCCTCCTAACAAGTCTGTTGGAGGATGGAGAAGCACTCTTGCTCACTCCTTAGTGCTGCCCTTGGCTGAAATGTCATCACTTTCCTGAGCTTTCCAGTGTAATACACATTTTAGTTCCTAGTGTCTACTGTGCTCCCACTACTTAGATTAGTATTGAATTTTTTTTAAAGTTCTTTGTTCATCAATAACTCAAGCGTCATCGTTTATTTGTTCACAATATTTGTCTGTATCTCGGTGCTCATGGAACATCACCGTTGGTGTCTAAAATTTCATTATTTGCTAATCTAATATGGGTATCTCATCTGTAAATAGAAGATTCTGTGTAATAATAAGTGAAGATGCGTTTTCTTTCGTTTATGGAGGTGGGACTGCCTTCCAATCGCATATGATGTTGGTCGACATAGCGGTCGAGCATGTGGACAGCACTAAAAGGTGCAGGACCAAGCTAAGCACTGCAGAACAACAAGCACAACGCATCCGTTTACTTCTTGGAAATCTAAACATTGGAAGGTCCTATTCAATCAAAATAAGCACTATAAAACCTAGCAGAGTGTTTTCCCAGCACAAATGAATACGTGCAAAGAATTATTTATGGGACACATGGCATCGAACACTTGTCAACTCCGAGGAAATTTAACACATCGTAAAGCGAAATTGCGGTATAATATTCTACAGTATTACTGCATGAAAAAGGTGCCCAGCCAGAAAGTTTGAAGATAAAAGCACTAACTTGATGCTATCTCTACAATAGGTTGCGGCAACCCGTCAATAAGACAATTCACTACCCTGACTGGCTTCGTGCTCTGAACCCTGTCTTTGAGCACCGTACAAACTACCTGCAACTACCGATATAATATCTGGAAGTTTGATTTTTTGTTAGATCTTTTTAAGTTTCTTCAATAAGAAAACTAACATAATTTTCTTATTTAGCGATATGACGATGAAGAATGGATATTTTGCAATTGTAAACAAATAGAGAGGCCTAGAACGCCGACGTTGCAGCGCCTTGGTTCTCAAAATAAATCTCGTCCGGTTGAAGATTTCGTGGAACTCGTATGCGAGGTTTCTCCCGTCCACCGAGGGCGACCTATATGTAACAAACTAAGTAGCGAAATGTAAAAAAAATCCTATCTCCAAATAGGTGTATGCACAAAGACGATGAATTTTTGTCAAGAAACGCAGCGAACTTGACAGAACTTCACTGTAGTTGATATTCCTTATCGTCATTGTCACCCTACAAGAGCTAAATTGAAATTCTCCGATTGAAATGTAACAAGCTTTAAGTAGAAAAATCGATGGAATTTGGGAGGAAATTTCGCATAATCTGCGTGGGATTACTGTACTGAGGCATAACCTATAAAGTTAGGACTGCAGTACTACCGTTCAAGGGAGCCTTTATACATACACTTCCACCATGTATTTCACGCTCTAAGACTCACTTCCATATCGATGTCCGGATATATCAAGTCCACTTGAGCGAATCGCTGATTTACCAGAAGTTCTTTTGAGAGAACTCTAGCGTTCAAATCGCAGTGTTCATACCAGTGATGGCGAATTTCTATTTAGAAGAAAAAAAACAAACGATTAGCGTGCCGAGAAATTTCGAAACATATAAAAGGAAATAAAAAAATCTGACAGAACTTCACTGTAGTTGATATTCCTTATCGTCATTGTCACCCTACAAGAGCTAAATTGAAATTCTCCGATTGAAATGTAACAAGCTTTAAGTAGAAAAATCGATGGAATTTGGGAGGAAATTTCGCATAATCTGCGTGGGATTACTGTACTGAGGCATAACCTATAAAGTTAGGACTGCAGTACTACCGTTCAAGGGAGCCTTTATACATACACTTCCACCATGTATTTCACGCTCTAAGACTCACTTCCATATCGATGTCCGGATATATCAAGTCCACTTGAGCGAATCGCTGATTTACCAGAAGTTCTTTTGAGAGAACTCTAGCGTTCAAATCGCAGTGTTCATACCAGTGATGGCGAATTTCTATTTAGAAAAAAAAAACAAACGATTAGCGTGCCGAGAAATTTCGAAACATATAAAAGGAAATAAAAGAATCTGTTGTTCCTTAAATGTTTCTCTAGAAGTTTCTCAAATGTCGTTCACCTTGAGAAAACGTTTCGTTTTTACGACATAGAGAATCACAAAGAGCTCGTTTCGGACTAATATTTTTTTAAATAAAAAAAGAAAAGGTGAAGATATTATCTGAATACACACCTCCATTCTTATCTTTTACAGAAATCTTTATTTTCGCATATTCGATATCCGAGAAGCGAACCAACAAGACCGACCGTGGTACACAACGTAGAAGATTTTCTGAATCCTCCTTACTGCAGAAGCCGTAAACGAGCCTTAAAAAACTTCTCTACTGAGTTATTAAAAAAGGTTTCCTACACATTTCATAGTTCTTGCTAAAAACTATAAGTGGACGGTGCATAGGATTTCCCAGTAAAAAGCATTACAACGTTTTTAAAGCCTTCGACTGATATGGAAATAGCACGGCAGCACAAGCTATCGGTTGTGCGACCAAGCCTCTCTATTTCAACAGTCAACTTTTTCACTAACTACGCTTATACTAAGTTCATACATAAATAAGTTGATTGATGCGGATAATATCTTGCCTAGTAGAAACACTCTTCACCTCTTTAACCAACATTGTTGTTTTTTTCGATTGAATGAGTTTGAAAATCTTTATCTCTTGAATCTTTTGTGAAGTTGCTCAGCCCGCATAATCAGCAACTGAACGTATGAGGAGTTTAGAGACTGTTCTCTGCGTAGCCACTTTTATTTGGTGCCTATTCTTTTTTATGCTAGCACGAACACGCTATTACCCTTTCCGGTGGCTAACGTGTTCACCACCACACCACATGGGTCCTTCGTTTCGCATTTTTCTCAGTCCTGTTTTGACCTATAGATACTGCCAGCAATCACCCATCAACGGGTTTGGTGTATGGAGCACAAATCGGCATTGAATCCAGTTAAGCTGAAGCTGTGGTATAAACAATGTTTATATACATATCTACATCATTGTAGTTATACTGCACACCACTCTCTGCCAGGGAAAAAGGATAAGGAGTAAATAAAAAGGAGAGTGCATTGTGATTCACACTACAGCTTGAGGTTAACTAGGATCAATGCCGATTTGTCCTCCTTAGATCAATCTCGTTGAGGATGATTGCTACTATCACCTATAGGTTAATAACACAGATGAGGGAATGAGGCAACTAAAGACTCGCACGGTGAAGTGGTATACGCGTCAGCCCACAGAAAGGTTAATAGCGCCTTCGATCCACGCCGCAAAGTACCTGGTATTTTATCTTCAAGTTTCTTCGTCCTAGTTGCAGATCATTTTCATTGTTTTCATTTTTTAAGAAACCCATTCTTTCTTTTGTTTCCCTAAAGATGCAACCTAAAATGTTTTCAGTATTCTGATAAAAACTATTTATATTACTTTTATCCATTACGCTATCGTCGAGTATTCGCTGGTATTTTTATGCGACTTCTTGGTCATACAAAGGTTGAATTGCTCATGTTTGAGATCATTGCTATTTTTAGGATACTATCTAGGTAGAGTTCTCAAAAACAGATTGTGGATTAAGGTCAAAATAATTATGTACAACTTTCAATTGAGATTAACCAACTGTTCCACTCGCAACCGCCAGAAACCCAGAGTAAAGTATCTAGCAACTACCCATTTGACCTACATTATACATACTAGTAGTGATCCACCTCATGATTTATCTGCTCGTCACAGATGGCATACGTAATTGTCAACCTATGATGTATACTGCAGACTTCTAACCTCATCAGGTTCTCCCAACTTATGAAGCAGGTCCTCATTTCTATTAGCCCCGTAAAAAGTAAACCAGTCCCAGGAAGCCCTACCGACCTCGCAATTCATTAGCTGACCTAGAAAATCTCCAGCAGAGCTTTCGAAGCTTCCAGGAATAAAAAGATTGCCCAATCAATCAAAATGAAACTATTCTTGCATCCGTGGGAACCTTTGTAACTCAAGATGGGCAACTCAGTCAAAAGAACGAAGGAAATAGTGGGTTAGACGGAGATGAAGATCGGTGAATAATAATCATCGAGGAAGAATTGTTCTATTAAGCATCTCATATCAGTTCATCATCATCGCAGCAAGTTATTGATCAGTATAAGCTTAACTGAGATCCAGTCATCGGAACTATTTCAAAGGTTACTTTAGATATATACTGGTAACCATCGCTCCATTAAAAAAAAACTCGCCAGAAAAAAAATACTAGTAGTAGACGCTTCTAGAATCAACAGATGGAGAAAACGCAGCAAAAAAATGAACGTCAGTGCATCCATGCTGGCTATAAATCAGTACAATGCAGGTCCCACGTAGTTCATAACTCTGGCTGTTGATTAAAATTAACATATGGAACAGCCACTCTGGGTGGTTTCCACCATAGCCCTTAAGAAATTAGCTTCTTCCTAAGTTTAGGAGTTGTATTCCGTTTTTGCTGCTATATTTGTATGTCAAATTCCAAATTTAGCTATAAGTTAGATCGCTTTATTTAACCAGGGTTGGCCACTTAACACGGTGCCATTGAAACCCATGACTATTCCAAGATTGAAACCCGATATATTATTCAACTAACCCATCGTACCACATGCTGTACAAATATTTGTTTACAATCTCGGCTAACTTGAAGAACCAGTCGAAGAACGGCACCAATTTCCACTCTCCTTCTGTTGTGGAGTTCTTTCGGAATTGATACTCTTCGGCAACTGGTAACTGGAAAAATTTCGGAAAGGACTGAACTTAACGACTTAAAATCAACGCTTCTCATAACTAGTTCGATAACATCATTGAATTGACCCTAGAGTGAAGGCTTTCACAGGCCTCGCTAATGAGCACACATCTGTGCTATACCACTTCTAAAATGCTTGTTTATCAAATACTGTACTAGACATTGATCTTCATACACACCTTCATAAAATTGTCCAAAGCGATAAAACCGTGATGAGTTGGTTTTAGACGATTGACCAAGTGTTGTTTAGCCTAAAAAGTATATATTGTTTTATCGCCTTCGACCAATTACGTAACGGATCGTAGGAAACACTACGGTCGTCGAAGAATCCTATGGCGAACCACTAAGGTTCCACTTGGTTCAAAGCATAAAAAAGCGCCAGTGATATCTTGTAATGAAAACTTTGGAGCATCCCAATTGAGTTACCTTAGAGCCGTTACTAACCATAGTCTTTTTATGCAATAGGAACATTTTGTGTGTTGTTTCTGTTCCAAACCGTTACGAGTATGATAACACAAAGGGCAAGAAGTTGTCTGGAAAATCGTCCTCAGTCATCTGATCTGATCACAAGAAATCTGGATGTGAAAGCCGACGAATGTTTTCGGTAAAAGTTTTGGATCTGTGCCAAAGCCCGCGCCTTCTCCAAAAGACATTTAAATAGCCCCGTGGGGCAATATCGCATTCGCCTCCTGTTCATCATGTGTGATGCGCAATGTAGTTAATCCAAGGTGTTCTCTCTTATTTTCACTGTTGTATATTAACTTTGCTGCCATGTACCCCTAAACACGCTGATTTTATTGTGTGTTCACATTGACATCATCGCAGCATACTCATACGCTTACGTGTATTCTTTAATGCGTTAACCTAATCGCAATGTACTTACAAGTTAACACGTCACCTCATCACAATGCGATCACAAGCTTACATGTAGTCCTTAACGTGTTAAACTCATCAGAACGCCATCACAAGCCTACACATAGTGTGTAGCCCTGTTACCTTAGAGCCGTTACTAACCATAGTCTTTTTATGCAATAGGAACATTTTGTGTGTTGTTTCTGTTCCAAACCGTTACGAGTATGATAACACAAAGGGCAAGAAGTTGTCTGGAAAATCGTCCTCAGTCATCTGATCTGATCACAAGAAATCTGGATGTGAAAGCCGACGAATGTTTTCGGTAAAAGTTTTGGATCTGTGCCAAAGCCCGCGCCTTCTCCAAAAGACATTTAAATAGCCCCGTGGGGCAATATCGCATTCGCCTCCTGTTCATCATGTGTGATGCGCAATGTAGTTAATCCAAGGTGTTCTCTCTTATTTTCACTGTTGTATACTAACTTTGCTGCCATGTACCCCTAAACACGCTGATTTTATTGTGTGTTCACATTGACATCATCGCAGCATACTCATACGCTTACGTGTATTCTTTAATGCGTTAACCTAATCGCAATGTACTTACAAGTTAACACGTCACCTCATCACAATGCGATCACAAGCTTACATGTAGTCCTTAACGTGTTAAACTCATCAGAACGCCATCACAAGCCTACACATAGTGTGTAGCCCTATAGTATTGCTGGTTGTGAGTAAGGCATTACAGCCCTATATAAACCCCTTAATGAGCCTCATCTTGTGACACTATTAATGTATTATATATGCACATAGTATTACTTCAATAGCGTATAGCAATGCTACCAACCAGCTTCACGCTCACTTATTGATCGCGATACCACATTGCAGCCTTTATTATACCGATGTTTATATGTCGCTATTCTCGATTTATTATTGTTGTAAGCAGTTTAATTACCCAAGTATGAGATATTGTTATGCGACAGCTACAAGAAAGGCCCACTTGAGAACTTCTATGAAGTCGAGCATTCTACTCAAAGCTGGCAACTACTATAGATTCTATGCAGATCGTTCTTCCAAGCAATTTTTTCAAACGTAAAACGTCATCGTTAGACGCGAGAACTCAAAAAGGTTGACATTAAAACAAAAAAGATAACATCCTTACCAAAAGGCAGGAGCATCTATTGGACGTTAGTGTCGTTCGATAATTTTTCAGAAGATCGTATCATGCCTTTTTTTCCAAGGATTTTTTTTAACGTCAACGTTGACAAGAGTCCAATAACTGTGCAGAAAGAAGGAAACGAACAACACCACCACGTACCCTTATTAAAAAAAAACACCTAGATAATTAAACGCAATACTCCACTAGAGACGCATAGGAGACAGACACATAACGGAGAAAATATTACAGTCAAAGCCAACACCTCATGCAGCGATCTAAAACTTCAGCGCAAAAAACCTTCGAAGCAATCTGGATAAATTTCATGTATTCAAAAAATCACCTCAATGAGGAATTCCTCGTTATCATGCCAGATGTCACATAATATCTTAAAGTAAAACAAAGATGTGAGAGAGGTGAACTATCTATTCATGTGAACTGTGCGGTTGGTATATATGTGAAGCTCTTACGGGAAGGCTCATAGAAAGCAGTGAATTTGTGAAGAAGATGCTTTCTCTAAAATAAGATTTAAACCTAGGTTTCGCGGCTTTTTTATTGAGTATTTGACTGACTAGACTGATGTCAACTAGACCTTCCCAGATTCTGAAAAAAAGGAAATCCGCCGAAACGTCAGCTGATGAAATAAGCAGTATAGTGAAATATTTATCAAAGCCAGTATCACCTGTACTCCCGTTGATCGTCGGGTGACTCGAGCGGACGCCAGTAAATCTTCCATTTTTTCCTGTCACGTGCAAGAGTAGCTCAGTGGGTTCTGCTCGATCTAGAGGCTCGTCGAACATCATATCTTTCTTGTAGGCTCTTCGTGAAGAACTCTGACTATCGGGTCGGTGGTCCCCCTGCAGTACGTTTGACATCCCAAGGAATTAAGTCACTAACAGCTCTTCTCCATCGGTTATCATTCATACGCATTACGTGTTCGGCCCACCTTATCTTTGACTGCTTGGCGTATAGAACAGCATCTTTGATTTTTGATCGTAGACGTAGGTTGGAGCCTCGGATCCCATCCCTTACTTGTGTGAAACGGGATACTCCTAGCATTGTCCTTTCGACTGCGCGTTCGATAACGCTGAGTGATCTTTTATCCTGCTTGCGTAGCGACCAGGTTTCTGACGCATACGTTAGGGCAGGAAGAACCGTTGAGTCGAAAAGGTGGGCACGGAGTCGGGTGTTCTTTTTTCTCTTCACTACATTCTCTATGCTCTTGAAACCTCCTCAAGCGGCTCATTTCCTACTGCTCAGCTTTGGAGCTAAGTCGTTCATCATATTGATTTTCCGACCTAGATAGACATAACTGGAACATTCGGAGGTATTCGTTCCGTTGAGCGTGAATGGAGCAAACGAAACCAATCCGTTCTTTATGAACACCATTTTCTTTAGATTTAGTCGAAGACCAATCTTTCCACACGCTTCATCAAAGTCCGCAAGCATACGTTCCGCTTGGCTAATGTCTGGTGTTATAAGAACGATATCATCAGCAAAGCGAAGGTGGTGTATCTGCCGACCATCGATTTTCACTCCCATATTATCCCATTCCAATGTTCGCATGACGTTCTGGAGAGTGGCTGTAAATAATTTGGGCGAGATTGTATCGCCCTGCCTAACTTCTCTTTTGACGTCAACGTTAATATTGTTGTAGAATGGTGAAATCTTGATTGTAAAGATTTTGTACAGCTCACGAAGAATCTTTATGTACTGAGTAGGGACTCATTGACTACCAAGGGCTTCCATGACTCGGACCTGGTACTGTTCGATTTTTCACCGACGAAATGGATTTCGGGAGAACTGGTAGTACAACATATCCGTCCCCTTTTATTTTATGTGACGCGGACGAAGTGGAAGTGGACGTGGCTATCGAAGAGATCTGAGTAGTATTCGTAGATGATTTTCTCCTTTGCCTTTCTGGACGCTGATATTGTTTCGTCTGGGCGTCGGAGTGCAATCATCTTGGTCTTGTAATTGGCGAAGCTTCGGTGGGCTTTGCGAATGCTTTTCCCAGCCTTAGCAGCTTCGACTATTAGTGCTGCTCTTCTCTCTTTAAGATCTTCTTTTATCGCCTGTCGCATTGCTTCGCAAGTTCGGACGTAAGTTCGCGATTGCCTGCAGCTCGTGCGATTCCACGCTGGCGTATCAGCTCGAGAGTTTTCGGAGACAGACGTCTCTTGGTGACTTTCAAACTATATCAAAGTCTAGGTTAATGAAAAGTCGATCGTGGAAATTACTTACTTACTTACTTGATACTTGAACGGCCCCTCATCACTAGTTGTGCGATTCCCCGCATAATCACCGTTTTTCGGAGATTTGCTGGTAAAGCCCTTGTGGTTTCTTGGAATCCTGAGGACAGCCTGGGCAAAGTCTGCTTTAGGTCGTCACTACGACATGCAGTCGTAGCCCTTGTGGATCAGAGAGATTTACTACCATGCAACTCTGACAGCAAGGATGGTGGTGGGTCCTGGCATTGGTTTACTCTCGGCTGGACTTCCTAATGCAAGCGTCGGACTCCGTCTCAGCTTGGGAGACCCTGCTGGGAGGACGAATCTCACCGTTGCACATCATAGTCCGACACCCAGAAACACCTCCCAGCCACGATGAGGCGGTGAACCGTTGGAACGGATCATGGGAATTACAAGTAGTATACTAAGAATAATTTGCAAACTGACCGTTATTTAACCTCGGTTGTAATAGCCAATACTTTTTTGATTGTTAGGTAAACACGAGATTGTCAATCTCATGAAGTACTAGATTATGGCGAGAAACGGGTACGTGTTGATGACGATTTCTCTCCAACTACCATTTCTTGGAACAACATAACAAAAGCACAGACACGAGCAACGCATTGTTAATGTCGCAGTGCAGATTTCGGATCAGTTACTCATTCCATCCCGCGCTATGGGCTCACTAAGCTTTCTATACCTGCGGTGTCGGCAGTTTGCTAACAGAACTGTTTGGGACCACCGTAAATTACTGTGAAGGCCAGATAGACATCAAATCACGTCTACAATGCTTGAAGAAGTTCGAATACATGGGGCACTATTCAGGGATTAATCAACGACGAAGTCTTTACCATTTTAGCTTCTTTGTAGCAAAAGTTGGAACAAATCTTATTATGAAAAACGCTTAGTGCAAAGAAGAACAGATCATTCGGGGTGGACCGCTGACTGAGTAAAGATATTGCATGTATAATTGTGACGCTTAATGAAGACAGTCAGTGACTTCTGCTAAGTCGCTCTAGCACCAACTAGCTTTATTCAAAACTGACTCCAACTTACAAATCTAAAATCCTTGAATAGAGCTGTGTCAAAAGCTGTGAAAGGTTGAAAATCGGGCTTTAGAAATACCTGCATGGTGAACATCCGTGGTTGAACCACGGCTGGACCATCTGTGTTTTTCTGTGGTGTTTCCACAATCGCCTTAAATGGCGTTTATCTCTACTGTTACTTGGCAGGGTAAATAAAAATGGATCAACTGTACTATCCCAACATGTTAAAAGGAACCTGGAATTTCAATTCCAAAGCATCCGCCATTTCTGCGCAGCTGACATGGGTCGGAATGTCGGAAAGTGGATGTCGAACCTATAAAACAGATAGCAAGCAGAAATTAGTGAGAGTAGATTAGAGAACGAATAGGAAATAACGGGCTAAATTAAAAATTGAACTAAGCATATCATTTTAATATATTTATTAACAGTATATCTTTACATTAATTACTATATTCAGTTGCTTTGATGGTAGGACAACAACTATTCTACCCCTATTGGCTAGAATAATAAAGGATAAAGGATAGGTTTTGATCAATCCCTGAAAGATGCGCTGTGCGTTCGACTTTATCAAGCATCATTAGAGGTTACCGAATCGACATTTGGCCTATAGATTGATTCACGGTGGTCTACCAATGCATCGAGTCAGCTCTGCTATCCTCCCACACAGGTATGGTAATATTTTTCCAAACCCGAATGGATGGAAGGCTTGGCTAGCTTGAAACGCGGGAGCGAATCCGTATGTATTGCAGAACAGCTCTAACCACTGCGCTGCAAAAAATTCTATTGACTGGAATAGATCTTAAATTACCAGCACCTTCACGAAATATTGAAGAGGGTGTTACCACCCTACACGACTTCGTTTAGAAACATGATTTTGCTTTGATAGACCCATCAATAACGGCATAAATCGATACCTTCATTGAAGAATCCTACTGGAAAGGAAGCCAATCTATCTCCGACAACTATCTGCGGTGAAGGCTTAGGCATCATGAAAAAATTACTACTTGCCACATATTCCAGAAAAACCGCAAACAATTAGCGCTGAGCTTCACCGCGTCACCGAGACAGGACAACATCATGAAAGGCCGTGTAATCTTGAATCCTTAGGCAATTCCTTACACAACTCCGAGAACTTCTACGGATTGCAAGAGAGCGATTGGAAGAATTGCTGTCGTATCGTACGAGGATGGTTCATCGAACTATCCATGTGGCTATTTAATTTAAGCTGCATTATAGCAAGGAACTGCCGCTTAGAAGTAGGCCAGCCTGTGCAGTTGTTCGAATCCGTCATCATAAATATGACGCCGAAAGCCACAGATCGTCTATTATACAATCAATTCATCACCACGGCTGCTTCCCAAGATATTTCTATTATGTTATAAAAAAACGATTGAAAATATGGTTCATTGAAAATAGCTAGGTAATATTAATGAAAAAAAGATGAGAGATGCAAAGCCACCAGAAAAATCCCCTATACCAAATCAGCAAATGACCTCTCCAGGAACAATCTAGCCTCAACGTCGGATTTCGGGCCAACCAACACTGCAAATGGAAGGGACACCTGGAAATATATTTGCCTGACTTGCACTTTCTCGTCAGAAAGTGGTAAACTGTGCTCGAAAACCGATTTAGAAATAGGAGAAAAAGACTTCAGTAGGCAACGTCATACTTTTTTCCCAACCAGTTCCAATCCGCAGTTAGTTTCTAGGTGGATGCTATAACAGAGACAGTAGCGCCTCGACGCAACAGAGTCACGGCGTAGCTGGGCTTTTTTCGCAACCCGCTTAAAATTTTCGATGAAAAAAATGGAAATCCCATACATACAAGTATGTGAATGAAGCCTAATCGTAATAATTATAATAAAGTTATTTTATTGAATAGAAATATGGCTGACCATGTCATCGAATTTCGCCCTTAATCCTCTAGTGTCCTTTTTTTGGAAGACGGCTGACGAGGGTTCAATGCAAAACTCTTCTGATTCAAATCTGCAGAAAAAACGGTAAAGAATGAAGCATTAAAAGCTAGCCAATCGCTGGAGAATACGCCATGCCTAACACTCCACTGAGTGCATTGTTTTCTTTCTCAGCAATCGCTCTGAAGAAGGCGATTCTGCCGAAACGTCAGCTACGATTGTGTTGTGTGTTATTGTGTATAAGTAAGCTTACGCTGTTTAACAACCTCGCGATTGTTGAGAAAGAAAACGACGAATCAGTAGTCCAGTGTCGAGGCTAATAGAAAGTGAATATTTAGAACTCCACTAAGTATCATTGAGGTCACTACTTATCTAGCCTATACAATATTCTCAGTAAGCCTACTGATGTTAGTGTGTTTTTGTCCACCCAGACAAGTTTCGTGGAATCTTTTTAAGCGAGGAGGGATTCAGGACTTGATTTTGACGAGATGCCTGATTGAATCAGCGACCCTGCGCATATTCTAGGACGCTTCAAACGACTACGCTACGCTGCCACAAGAAAAATTAGGTATACAAATTGTGACTTGGAAGAATATACAAATAAAGTGTATAGTGTAGATGTGCAACTTTTTTCTGAACTGTACAAAGCAGATTAGCACTATAGCGCTTGTTTGATCAGATCGCAGCGTTTCCAACCTTTTTTGTAGGCAGTAATTAGCAGTAAATAAAAAGTTAAAATTGTGATTTCAACTAGAACTCAGTTTAACTGAGTTCATTGTCGATTTGTGTTCTTCAGATCAATCTCGTTGGCGGGCGATTGTTAATGGCAGTGATTGATAGAACTAGCTGAGAAACAGGCAAAACGAAGCACCCGCATGGTGTGTGAGCCCCCGGAAAAAGTAATAGCACGCTCGTTTCCCACCACAGTCCGGAGCTTTGCAAATATCTCAGCATCACTTTGGTTTTAAACACTTTTTTCAGTTCCAACAACTTACAACTCACATCTCCAAGTAAGCATTGTTCAAGAGCTGCTTGGCTGTGTCGTCCGTTATCAGGTAGCATTTGACGTCAGTTCCTTCACCAACCGCTTCAACTCCAAACGCCCGTCCACCGAGCACCCTATCAACAGCCTTCGTTGAATTCCACTGACTAGTCATTTTTCAGCAGTTAAACGTTTCCTAGACAAAATATGGACATCATGGTGTTTCAAAGAAAAAACCATTTGAATTATCCAGGCGGATTTTGTAGCAAAAGTTTCTCTTATGTTTAGAAAACAATGTTGGTAAATTGATTGCATTAACACTCGCATAAAGATGTCTAATTTCGCTTTCCTGCCGCAAATGGCTATGTCTAATTTTCGGTCTTCACAGAAATGTTGGTTTTTTGAAAGTAAACAAGTCTTTGGATAACCGCAGTAATTGCAGAAGGTACTGCCCTCCATAGTTCTAGCTGTAAATGATATGTGCGATAGAATTTACCATATGCTACCATGGTGCATGATTTAAAACCATTCCACTGGCCTTTGGAAGGGTTTGCAACCTATGCACTTCTATTTCAGGTTTTTTATAGCCGCACTGTCTATGTGAAAACTAAGGCTCATTATTTTTTTTACTTTTTGTTTTAACTGACTGGTCATCACGTCCACTCTGCGGATCCCAGCACTTCACACATTCAATTCGCTTCCTTGCATCCATCAATCACGAAGATCTTCCCAGTTTTTACGTGTGGCTTCCGTTGCTGCGTGAGGATTTTCATTTCACCTTCAATGTCGCAGAATGCTGGTCGAGTAACTTTCCCTAGAGTCTTGAGATAGCCGGACTGAAGCGTTCCCAATTAGACTGCAGACTGCGATTTTTTCCAAACAAGTACGGTACCAATTTCCCGATCCCGGAGGGATAGGAGGCTCGGTTGCCGTGCAGCGAAATTGAACTAGCACCATGTTAGTGATGACGAGCATAACTACCAATGTGATATCCGCCCCTGAGGTTCATTATATCAATTAGAACTTAAATGATAGTCGGTTACCAATTAAATTTCTAATCAACCAAAACGTTCGGAATACAGTTTTTTTGTATATTTCTAGCTGAAGAATAGAGCTTTTCCTGGCCAATACTCAACATTTGTATACTACAAGCTATCGACTGGTGAAAAGAAGTGTAGAAAAGCTGTCCTATGCGTTAAAATAAACCACCAAATAGAAAATAAAACGTATGGAGGTCACACCGGCTACTCCGGCAACTTCGAGATGACTTACACAGAATTCACCCATCGCAAAATCATTAAGAAGAATGGGAGAGTTCGCTAGTCCTAGTCATTTAGGTCTAAATGAGCTTCGCTGGGAGCAAAACACTAGATATACCTAATCTCGGTGTTGAACCAGAACCGGCTTCGTCGATGATTCTCGGCTTCGCCGCACTTGACGATCACCGACGGAGGCTGTCGACTTACGATCACTGAATAGTAGAGAAAGTAGTGCGCCATACTGCAGAACTTGTTGAACGCCTAAAAAGGACACTTATTCAGAAAGCAATCGTTAGTCGTTATGCTTTTCAGAATGTAAAAAGATAAAGGTCATAAACTCGTCGTTTTCTCTCTCAGCAATCGCGAGGTTGTTAAAGAGCATACATTTACTACCATACAATAACACACATACCACACAACCGTAGCTGACGTTTCGGCAGAATAGCCTTCTTCAGAGCCTGGAAGGGTACACTGATACCCATCTAGGTCAAACGCTTTAACAGCACAAACATAAAGATGAAAATCTGAGCGATAATTACCGTGCCTACGGATTCTCGAAAAACCCACCGCTTTTTTCACCTGTCTTCCACCGAGGAAGAACAGTCGCTCAGAGTCGCATATGACTGACGACTGCAGCACCCCCCATCAACGATCGATGCGAAGCTAAGGGGCGAGATCACGTGTGGTCTCGGGGCAGTCCTTCCTGCTGTACATTGTAGGATTTTTGGCACTTATCCAAAAAGCCTCGTGGAGTTTGCGTGTTGGTGTTTTAGGATCCCATGCGAGGATAGCGACTTTTACATCAAAATCGTTCCCGCTATGCTTTTGTATCCTATGCGTCCCTACTGGTGTGCCTTGTTTTGCTTTTCGTTTGCCATCTAGGTGCTCTTTGCACAAGTCAAAAGTCTACCCGTTTCGCAAATATGCTCGTCTCCGCAAGCACCACAAGAGATCAGACATATCGCACCGGAGCTCATGCAGTCATCGTCGCTGCCATAAGCGCAAACTACGCAATTCTATGTATCACATAGACGGTCATATAGGAGGTTACGAACTAACTGGCGACGAAGAGTATTCGTTGGTATTTCAATTTTCGCTACCGACTCCTCTAAATCTGCACTTCCTAAGCATCGCTTCATCGCTACACTTATTTGATCGCTAATGAAAGGGAAGATAAACGGGACTTTCTTTTGGCCAACTGTTTCGTTTTGGAGCGTCACTCTCCTTAGAAACTTATCTCGTGGGGCTACAATTTCGTGGCCATTGGAGATGGCTATTTGCCGAGCCACGTCGCGTGATTCTTCCTTTAGTTCCCTGCTTGTGCACACAGAGGTGAGGGGTTTGAGACATGTTACTCACTAGCGCCCTCTTTGTGTATGTGTGAAGGATGGGAAGAAAGGAAATGAATGATGTTTTGAACAGGATGTTTTTGTTACATGATTTTCGGTACCAATTTGTCATACCGTTACTTGGTAAGTTAAATTGAACATTTAGAAACGAGAGCCAGTCGTCTTTTGGTTTCTCCCGGGTGAATTTGAAGTACTCTGACCGCTCGTTCAGTAATTCAAAGCATTTGTCTATCTCCTCCTGGGTAGAGAAGTTGACAAAACAATCGTCTATATATCTGCAGTAGAGTAACGGCCGGAGACCGAAAACGGAGGCTTCCACTCTAGACATGAATGCAATGGCAAGGCTCGGGGCCAGTCGCTGTCCCGCTGTCAGCCCCCTCATTTGCTCGTAATATTTCCCAGACCATCTGAAGATCGAGCTGTTTAGGCACTCTTTTAACAGAGCCATAAGCTACTGAATAGACAAGCCATGCATATATTTTCCTCCTTCATGTTTAACAAGAAGTTCGTGGTTGGCTTGCATTGCGGAGTTATTCGATACGTCAGTGTAGAGCGCGGAAACATCGAAAGACTCCATCACGTGCGTTTTGTTAGGAGACGCGTCACGTACACGTTCTGGGAACATTTAGGTGTTCGTGAGATGGGCTAGAATATTGCTAAGCAGTTGGGTAAGTATTCGACCTAGAAACCATGTTATTCCCCTTTGGCCCGTCTACACAACTGATAATGGATCTAACCTTGTAGGAGAGTGGATTGGTAGACGCGAGATCACCAGCTGAACTAACTTCTGTGTATACGTAGGTATAAAACAAGACATATTGGTCGATCTATTTTTAAGTGAGAAATAACGGACGCTTTTAAGCCTGCTGCCTTTGCTACTGTGATCCATTTATTGTTAAGATTTCGGTATTGTCTTTTGTATTGCTTTCCAGAGGATGAGCGATAGAGGGTAGCATCACATCACTAAGATGTATTTCTATTATTTATCTCAACATCTAACTGGCGAGTAATAACTACGAACCCCCCCTCCCTCCCTCCTTATCCCTCACTAACAGGTCATATTTTAAAGAGTGAAGCGCTGGTTTGACCTTATCCCAATTCGCTAAGTCATCCATCCTGGGAGTGGTACAAGACCGGTCTAGGACTGTCTAGCACTAGTCGGTTCTACAAAACCAGTGACTAGCTGTGGTGCAGATATGTTAACACCCTAGTACAAACAGAAGACTTTCTTGGATGACGATTACGAGGAAATGGCCCACTTGAAAGAAGTTGTTGGAGCCACACAAGCACACGATCTCGTGTGGAGTATTAATGAAATAAAGGTAAGCATTTCTTTGTTTGAGAATTTTCGCGTCTTCTCCAATTCAAAAGTTCTTTTACGCTTTTTATTCCTCATTAGATAATGTAAATAAGCAAGAAATATGCCAAGGTGACAGAAAGGCACCTATTTGTATCATTAAGAACGCAAGAGACGATGCCTCCAAATAATTCTCGACAGTTCAGCTTACTGAAGTTGTTTTAAGCTATTTAGAAATGTATTTGAGGGCAGAATCGTTTCATCTTTCAATCTATTCCTCAAATACACTGCTCGAATAGATCGAATATTCACATCGACTTCAATAATCGAGGCTGGGTATTCTCGGGTGTCGACTTGCGGTCCACATCTGGAAGTTCATTTTTCAGAAAAGTCGTAGAAAGTGGGAACGATTTCGATATTTTCTTCCGGAAACCAGAACTGTGTAGATTAATGGCAGGAATCGCCGAAGAAAACTTGTCGCTTACGGTCAAACTTGCTCTAACCCACAAGTGTCGATTGTTTCCTCTCATAACAAACTGGTACCGAGTTTTTAGGGACCACAGAGAAAGGAATCTTACCAAACTCTAGTTAACAGTAGCACACAGAATACATATTCTCCATAAACAAAGATCATCTTGTTTTTAGGTAGCTATGAAGTCAAGCTTGTCGATTACCTCGTCAAACGACGCGTTCGGGAAATACCGCCTTAGATAAGTCAATCCAGAAAGCGTTTGTTGCAGCAACTCTCCAAAGTACTCGAACCTAAATGTTTTTATTACTATTTATTACGGATTAAAAATATTTTATTCGCATTTATATAAACATGCCTAGACATACAGTTCTTTATATTCAGAACAGCAAATAGGCTTTGATAGGTGCTTCTTCTTCGGCCTACCGTCGTCCTTTTACATATAGCGGGCGATATGATGCTTCCGGTATAACCTCTGTATTGGCTAACCCCTCCCTGCTGGTTAATTTTAGTGCACAAAACACTTCCTATACTTATTGTAATCAAACGATAGCTTATCCAACAGACGGTGCAGCGGCCGTCGATAGAGGGAAACTCGATTCTCCACTTGGAAATATAAAAGGAGCTTTTCTCAAAAAGTTCCTCGATTGGTAAACACGCTGACAGCTGACTGTTTCTTTAATACTAGTTGTTATGACGAGTCAAAGTTATTGTGTGGAATGAACGCATATAAAAAAATTGCAGAAGTAGACTCAACACAAGCTGCGGCACTTCCAAATGCTGACAGAAATGCGTGTGTGATGTACTGTAGCATCAGGTAGAAGATTCTTGGCTAGACTTAAGGGATTGAGAACACAGCATAACCAGATTTTGCCCTATCGCTTTATGGATATAATTTTACAGTCATACTACCAGTCAACGAGCTAACGGATAAAGGATAAAGCTCTCGGCGTTGATCGATCCCTGAGGGATACGCCATGCATTCGACTTCATTATCGTTGGAGGTGATTGAATGCATATCTGGCCTTTACAATGACTCGCGGTGGCCTGCCGATGTATCGAGCCAGTGCTGCTATCCTCCCAAACAAGTATGGTAAAAATTTGCAGACCCCGGAGGGATGGAAGGCTTGATGGGCTATGGGCGCATTTCAGGTGCGCGCCGCAGTGGCGCCTCCAACCACTGAGCCACACGCGCCCTCTCCCACATATATCGAATACCAATTTGTCAAGCCCGGAGTCATGGAAGGCTCGGTGAGCATGAGGATCGGTGTTATGGTTAAAAGAGAGAAAAAGCTTTATGAGGCCGAGAAAGGTCCACGAAAAGGGTGCGCGTCGAAGTCGATTTGTATGCTCTGAAAAGCCTACCAACGTTTGCATGGAAATCAGTGCGCATGATCGCGAAAGGGTTAAGGTTTGGAAGATCATTCCACCACTACTCCATCATTTTCTTTGCCAATAGGATACTAAAGTTCTTCTTCAGTAGATATCATCTACTACTTCGTGTCCATGATATTTTTTCAGTTATTGATGAAAACGTGTACATTTACAAAGCCTAAATTCAAAGAGAACCAATGAAATAACTTATAGTAAGGCTATGATCAGTCCTTTATAATATCTACGGGTGATTTTCACACGTTCGTAATCACCGCGCCAAGAATGTTGCTGTTGGCTGCCTTCATGCTTTTCTATGATTATAGAGAATATTCTCCATAGATATCGAACATTTTCTGTCCACACATGCATTTGCCTCGCATCGCTTATACATCTACGAACACTTTCTTTGAGAGATTCTGCTGTGTCGCTTATCTAAAGAAAGCATTCGCGGCTAAAGTATTGTGCCTTGAATCAGCTTTATGCATGGCCTGAGAGAAGCTCTATCAACTCCTTTTCGGACACTATCTCTTAAACCTCTTTAAACTCTGGCCATTACAGAACGAATATAAGAATTTCTACTTCGAAACCGACTTTCCTTGAACCTCGGTGTGCTGAATCAATGTGTATTCATCCTTTGATTAGCTTACACGAGGTTGATAACAATATTTATTATCGGCTAACGTTTCGACGTCTTCGCCTTCATCAGAGCCGATGAACCGAGTTGATGGTCCACGCTTGTTATTCGTCTCGATGTGGCGGCTTCGCCTTCGTGTCGCGATAGGCCTTCCTCAGCGGTTCATCTCCTTGAATGAGGCACACTCATTCAGTGATGCCCTTTTATACACGATGCTGATGGTGGATATAATGAAGATGAAGATCGGCTCTGATGAAGACGAAGACGTCGAAACGTTAGCCGAAAATAAATATAATTATCAACCTCGTGTTAGCTCATCAAAGAAAGAATACACATTGATTAAGCACACCGAGGTTC
>MQTX01000106.1:602551-641939 GCA_009735665.1 Angiostrongylus cantonensis
AAGACTGTTATTCTGATGGGACGGGCACATTACGTTTTCATGTGAACACTGCGCGGTTGCTCTCCACATAACATATTAAGTGGAAGGCTCATAGAAAGCGGTGAGTGTGCAAAGACTCGACTCTCTGTTCAATGTGATTGAAATTTTGGCTTAGCATTTTCTCTGTTTGGTAATGGAGGTGTTTGGCCATGTAGACTGCAGTCAACGTAACCTGGCTCTGAGCTGAACGGAACCTTATAACTCTGAAATCAGCCGAAACGTCAGCTTGTACGTAAATAAAGAAATAAAATAACACCTCGTGTTTGCTAAACAAAAGTAAGAAGAATTATTATTATATCCACTATCAGCATCATGTATAAAAAGGCATCACTGAGTGAGTGTGCCTCATTCGCGGAGATGGACCGCTGAGGAAGACCCAACTCGACACGAAGGCGAAGCCACCACATGGAGACGAAAAACAAGCGTGGACCATCGACTCGGATCATCAGCTCTAATGAAGGCGAAGAGGTCGAAACGTTAGCCGGAAATAAATATAATTATCAACCTCGTGTAAGCTCATCAAGGAAAAAATACATAAGAATCCTTGTCAGTCAACTGGCGAGTCCGCTTAACGAAGTACTCTCACCTTCCCCACCTTGGTCTTGGCGCTTGCATTCCTCATCTTTCTCTATATTTTTATTTCGTTAACGTTATACTGCTATTTTTGCGACAAACTATTATAAAACAAGCTTAGGATTGTGTTCTGTGACAACACACGAAAAGTTCCGCGTGGCATATTCATACAAAGGCGAGCAGTCGACTGAAGCTTGCAACTCTTGAAAGTAAGCATTCAAACTATGTTTCTCTCACTTTGAACCCCACCACAATGAAGGATTCGAACCACCTTCACATGCGTATGAATTTTACAGTTTGTGTTTTTGAATAAAAAATAAACGATATGCAACTCACTGCAAATGAATCATGTCCAGTTGTTTATAGTGAAGTTGTTGGGTCCACAGTGTCCCGATGCTCACCTAAATTTATACATTTGAAACCATAAAAACTCACTGCAAACAGTAATGCATAAAAATGTTCCAACGAAAAAAAATTGATGGCTGGAATCCCTGAAGAACCTCAGTATTGACATCCATTCGGTTAGAAATAAAGCAATTCCGGAAAATTTTTGTAAACCGCCTTTCATTTAACCTCGGCGTGGAAATCTAGTGATCTTGGCTTAATGATTCACGAGGTTGTTACAAATCCTTATCGTAGCTGCAGCTGCCATCTTTTTTTTAGAACGGCAATGACTGGAGTTGACTGCCCACAACAGCTCTGATCTTCATTTGTGCGGTACTCGACCACTCCACTCGACTAGGCTTGATATGTTAACGAAGATCCACGCGCCATCGTGTAACTAGTGTGGACTCTTGACTCGATTCCTTACGGCTTTAAAAAAGAAATAAGGTTGCGAAAAATGGAGCAAGGGGCTTCAACAGTTCTTGTCTTCCCACTTGGTTCCTTCGGACACTGCTGAACAAAGAAGAAACTAAGGATCATGTCATAGCCGGCTTACAGCCTTGCAGTTTAGCATGGTCCTTGTGTTTTTTTTCGTCGTAGAACATTTATATTTGAGCACTTCAGAGTAAAGACATGGCAACAATGTTGTCTGGCACACTTATCCCTTACGTTCATAGCACAGTCCTTCATGTAATTTAGGGATGGCCTCTCGTCAAGAAATTAAAAGCGGAGAGGTTTAAACAAACAATATGGTACTTTCTAAAAGGGCGCGTGTGGCGCAGTGGTTGGAGGCGCCACTGCGGCGCGCACGTGAAATGCGCCCATGGCCCACCAAGCCTTCCATCCCTCCGGGGTCGGCAAATTGGTACCAGACTTGTCTGGGAGGATAGCAGCACTGGCTCGATACATCGGCCGGCCACCGCGAGTCATTGTAACGGCCAGATATGCATTCAATCACCTCCAACGATGCTTAATGAAGTCGAATGCATGGCGCATCCCTCAGGGATTGATCAACGCCGAGAGCTTTATCCTTTATCCTTTTATGGTACTTTCTACATTGTTAAGATTAAACCTCTGGCAGCACTTTCTAGCCAAATGAACGGCTTTGCTTGTGCTCTTTCGAATAATCTTACAACTGGCGACTCTGCCGAAACGTCAGTTACTGTTGTGTTGTATGTGTGTTATTGTATGAAAGTGAACCTACGCTGTTCAACGACCTCGCGATAGCTGAGAAAGAAAACGACAGATTTATAACCCAATGCCGAGGTTAATACAAAGTCCACCCTGGGAACTCTTACAACTGGCATTATTACGAGTCATGCATAGTTGTGTTGTGCATGCTTGTTCATTCCATTTCTGTTTTTCGAATTATACATACGCTTGACAATTTTCCTTTTCGTGAAACAAAACGTAAGAAAGGTTTTCTAACAGCAGTGTCGATAGCTTCTAGTATATATTTTACTGTTTGTCTTAAAAAATGTAGTAGGAAGCAAATAAAAGTTAACATTATGATTTCAACTACAGCCTCAGCTTAAGTAGATTCGTTGCCCATTTTACTCCCCAGATCAATCCCGTTGACGGATGATTTTTGATGGCACTGATCGATAGAACTATCTGATGCACAGACGAAGCGATGAACCTGCTGGTATGGTGGGGAACGCGTTAGCCCCTGGAAAGGGTTATAACGCGTTCGTTTCCCATCACAGGCACCTGTTATCCGGAGTTTTGTAAATATCTCAGCACCATTATGGATGTTAACATTATTTCATTACTAGCTGCGACAACAAAAAAAAAGATGGACCATATTGCCCACTACCTCGTACCTACTATTCTGCACTTAAACAATCCACTGCGTCGTACTCAACCATTATTTCACATTTTCGAAGTAAAGTTTGGTCGCGTACCTTCTGCTGCTTCATCGCCCACGTCAACAGCACATCACCCATGAGGTGTTGTTTCTCGTCTTCAAAAACCACGTACATATTCTCGCAAGTGTGATGTATTCTCTAAAATAAAGAAGTAATCGGACTATAATAAAATTTAAGCAACCAGAAATTTAAAGGAAGTAGCAAAAGGTAGAGCAGCCAGAATTTCCTTCGAAAAATTAGGCCAGATTGAAAAAATGCTGAATTCAGAATTCTGTAGTAGCTCGTTCACTTGTTCTTGAATATCATCAACAACCTGTATAAGTACGGAGTGCTCATGTTGTGGAGTTCTGCCAGAGAGCAATGTGTCCACGTCGTCTTTGAAGACCTGAAAGTAGAACCACATTTTCATTTGGACTCATAGTAGTCATAATGGCATTAGAGCTGACTTGATATATTTCGGCACTTTGATTGTGTTTCGAAACGAACACACTGTCAACAGCGGGTTCGGAAGGAGAGAATGCCGACGACGACTCCATGTCGACTTCTGAATGGCCTGTGCTGGACATTCCTCAATGATCCCAGTTTTACTCGAATCTAAAGTAGGAATTATTTTCGTATCCTTAGATCATTTGACGGATCAAAAATCTCGAAACTTGACCAATCTGCTGACGGATTGAGTAAATCAATCAAAGTCTCTAACCTCAGAAAATCCTAAACTTGAATATTAATGATGTACAGCATTTACAACAAAATCTCAAAAAGTAATAGTGAGGTAGTTAATGATTATGCTTGATTTATTGCTATATCGGTTCTTTCCTCGCTAAAATGAGCAATTATAAGTGGAAAGAATCAGGTGCGGTTCTGTCTACTTTACAAAGGTGATACGCAGCTTATAGTCCTTTGCCAAAAAATCGTTGACACAACGAAAAGAAAAAGAGGCAAATATCGAAAATCAATAGATTTTATCGATAAGGTCCGCCACCATATCGAATAATAAATATGAGAGCGTATGGACAGAATTAGCAACGTTGATGTTATACGCATGTCACTGAAAACCAGCGTACTTACCCATCTTTTAGTAGAAAAAAAGCAATTTGTGCTTTTAAATTTAGCAATTATAATGATTCAAATATAGGAGAAACTGTAGTCGAATACACATAACTAGAGAGGGGCGCGCGTGGGGCAGTGGTTGGAGGCGCCACTGCGACGCGCACGTGGAATGCGCCCATGGCCCACCAAGCATTCCATCCCTCCGGGGTCTGCAAATTGGTACCACACTTGTCTGGCAGGATAGCAGCACTGAGTCAATACATCGGCAAGACACCGAGAACCATTGCAAAGGCCAGATATGCATTCAATCACATCCAACGATACTTAATGAAGACGAATGTATGGCGCATCCCTCAAGGATTAATCAACGCCGAGATGTTTCTCGGAACATGCGATAGTAGAGGCGCAGGTGGTGTCGGCTTTCTCGTCAACACGAGTTTGTCCATGAACATCGATTCATTCGAACAGCTTACAACCCGAATCGGACATTTACGATTAAAAAGATGTGGCTCAATAACGGCTTGACAATCTTCGTCGTTTACGCGCCAACATCAAGCTATGACGAAGAAAAAGTCGAAGGGTTCTATATGGACTTGAAGTAGTTTTACAGAGAAGACCATACATTCTTCAAGGTCATCATTGGAGATTTCAGTGCCAAGATTGCACGAAGAAGAACGTCTGAGGAACGTCACATTGGGACCCACGGATTAGAATGGAACGAATAGAGTGAGCTGCACTCTGAGCGTATCACGGCGACCAAGACCATCCATGGTAACTCGCAATTCCAGAAGCCTCACCGCCCACCCTAAGAGTATACCCACCCACCTACCCTTAGGCTTAGGCTTAGGCCTAACCTAGATACCCATGCCCACCCACCCGCGCTAAGAGAGCCACGTCCACCTCTTGTCTTATGAAATAAAAGAGGATGGATATGTTTTACCACCGGTTCTCCCTTCCGAAATCCGACATGCCATTTCGTCGGTGAAAAATCGAACAGCACCAGGTCCGGAGAGGATAAGATCAGAACATCTGAAAAAATGGGAGGAGGTTAGGAGTCGCCTCCAGCAAATAAGCTCCACGTCCACTCTGGGAGAGCCTGGTAAGCTACCAATGAGTATACCCAGCCACCACATTCAGAGCTCAGCAAGCTATAAGTGGGTATCAAAATGTTAAACACAGTAAAAAAAAACGGGCCTCATTCTCCTAACCCCGAAAGAGCCCTCCAATTTCGCAGCGTTGGGTAGGACGAGTACGGAGAGGCTCCTAAAATCTCAGGGCCAATGGAAGCTGCCCGGATCACGAAGAACTATGGTGACGATCTGTACCTGCAAGGCACGTATACTTGCATCAGAGTCCTCGATAGAAGGCTTGCTCATGCAAGCAAGAATAATAAGGTACGACGTCATCGGCCTGGCCGAAACGAGACGACGCCACCCATTCAACGACGTCTATGACACTGGAGATGAACTGTTTCTCGGAACATGCGATAGTAGAGGCGCAGGTGGTGTCGGCTTTCTCGTCAACACGAGTTTGTCCATGAACATCGATTCATTCGAACAGCTTACAACCCGAATCGGACATTTACGATTAAAAAGATGTGGCTCAATAACGGCTTGACAATCTTCGTCGTTTACGCGCCAACATCAAGCTATGACGAAGAAAAAGTCGAAGGGTTCTATATGGACTTGAAGTAGTTTTACAGAGAAGACCATACATTCTTCAAGGTCATCATTGGAGATTTCAGTGCCAAGATTGCACGAAGAAGAACGTCTGAGGAACGTCACATTGGGACCCACGGATTAGAATGGAACGAATAGAGTGAGCTGCACTCTGAGCGTATCACGGCGACCAAGACCATCCATGGTAACTCGCAATTCCAGAAGCCTCACCGCCCACCCTAAGAGTATACCCACCCACCTACCCTTAGGCTTAGGCTTAGGCCTAACCTAGATACCCATGCCCACCCACCCGCGCTAAGAGAGCCACGTCCACCTCTTGTCTTATGAAATAAAAGAGGATGGATATGTTTTACCACCGGTTCTCCCTTCCGAAATCCGACATGCCATTTCGTCGGTGAAAAATCGAACAGCACCAGGTCCGGAGAGGATAAGATCAGAACATCTGAAAAACCTTTCACCAGTCCTCGTAAACACGCTGGCTCGGCTCTTCACACGTTACCTGTCTGAATACAAGGTCCCTACTCAGTGGAAGACCAGCAAGACCGTGTTGTTGCTCAAGAAGGGGGCCTGCATGATATAGGCAACTATTGCCCAATCTGCTTGTTGTCTGTCGTCTACAAACTTTTCACTCGAGTCATCCTGAACAGGATTGACAGAACACTGGACGAAGGAGAGCCATGTGAGCAAGCAGGGTTTCGAAAAGGATTTAGTACGATGGACCACATTCACACGTTAACAAGGCTCATTGAAGTATCGCAAGAGTACAAAAGACCGCTCTCTCTCACTTTCATCGACTTAGAGAAGGCCTTTAATTCCCTTCACAATGACTCGCGGTGGACTGCCGATGTAGTGATGTATGAGCCAGTGCTGCTATCCTCTCAGAAAGTCAGGTACCAATTTGCCGAATTCAGATGGATGGAAGGCTTGATGGGCCATGGATGCAGGGATTCCATGTGCGTGACGCATTGGGTCCTCCAACCACTGCGCCACACGCGCTCTGAAGGGAAAAAAAAGGAAAGTATAGCTGTGAAGACCATTGCCCACAGTCTTCAAATCCATTTAGTCAAACCTGTATTTGCAACTATTTCCCATCTGTTTGTTTGTTCTCAACCAGTTAAGCTTAGTATGGCGCATCAGCGAAGCCCAATTAGGCTGCTGATAAGAACACAAAAATGCACATCAGATTCAAACCCTATGTTAACAGAAGCCTGTCGGAAGTTCCACCTATCCCTTGTAGAAACCTATATCAAGTAGGAGGAACAGTTGAGTAGCGTCGAAACGAATGCCGTTGTATTAGTGCTCGTCAACCAAGGAGTGGATCCACAAAATCTATTGCTGACTGCTATCGGAACTGCACCATGAAAAGACAGCAATTCTATTGACAACTTACTATCTCCACAAGAAAAAGAGCCCAATAGATGAAGACTACTACAATGAAGCTGCTTACTCCTGTATTGCACTGAACAAACGCGATAGCTTGTTGGTTTAAAAAAAACGAATTTAATGGAAAATTTTTATCAAGCTCTCGTTTTACACAGGAGATTGTAAGTTTGCAGTACTAGTGAAGTTGAGATTATTTTTCAACAACTTAATGAAGCAAGGAAAAATAACGGTTTACAAATAGTCACGAATGAAAACCCATTTCATGAGAAAATTACGGTGCGGTGTAGGATGAACTTGAAAAGAATAGTCCCCTCAATATAAAGACCGATCTTACTTGCACCCACGATTTGAAATCATTAAGGGATATGGAAGTGCTAATGTATAGAAAACGAAGAATAGCATGAGAGCCATGCTTGAGGTCTCTCAGAGAAGTCACCAACTAACTAATAGATCCACTGCTCTAGTTCCGTTTTGTCCTAATAATCTCTTCTGCAGTTGAAGCCAACTGACATTTAAATCACATGGAAAACTCAGAGCACTACTCACGCGAACGATGTTTAACGGATCACGGTTCAAACAAAGTAGGCAGGCATTCCGTTTTCGAAATCACGGTGAACATAAATATACTAAAAGTGAAACATTGATCTGATGATCATGAGATGTGGTAAATTAAAATCTACGACGCATGAAGGACGTATTCGAAAATCACATCAACCGCCTATATTGGCGGTCGGAGTGATCCTTGTGCTACATGGGTCATCCACCATGAACAGATCATGAAACAGACAACCACCATGAGCGACGATCACAAAAAAGTAGGAGCACAGAATGCTAATGGTGGCACGAAACGAGCTAAGCAAGGTATGCAAATGTAAGAACATCGTCACATACATATACATTATGGATAATATATATGTAAGTGTACAACATGTGGAATCGATCCTCACGCCCATGGCCCACAAAGCTTTACATCCCTCCGGGGTTGGCAAATTGGCACCAGACCTCTCTGGGAGGATAACAGCACCGGCTCAATGCATCGACAAGCCACGACGAGCCACTGTGAAGGCGGCATATGCAATAAATTTCCCCCAAACGAGGTGTAATGATGTCGACTCCATGGCGCATCCTCAGGGCCTGGTCAACGCCGAGACCTTTATTTTTACCTTTTATATACATAAGCACCACGGATCTTCCTCACATAAGGGATCTCGAGCCGGTTAGTCGCGAGGCTACGTGGCGCGTCCCCAGGTGGCGGATAGGAGGTCAATCGCGGACCAAAAGCGACCTTTGCTTCCTTGAGACGCAGGTGGATCCAAGAGATGGACTCTCTGTTTCTGCAGCGCCGATTTGGCACATACTTTCTGTATTTGCTAGGCGTACTCATGTATGCGTGTGTGAATGCGTTCTCGCTTTATGCGGATTGTGTTCTACGAGTCAATTGGGAAAAAAACCTGCAATCAAGCGACACGGAAGTATATGGGAGGAGGTTAGGAGTCGCCTCCAGCAAATAAGCTCCACGTCCACTCTGGGAGAGCCTGGTAAGCTACCAATGAGTATACCCAGCCACCACATTCAGAGCTCAGCAAGCTATAAGTGGGTATCAAAATGTTAAACACAGTAAAAAAAAACGGGCCTCATTCTCCTAACCCCGAAAGAGCCCTCCAATTTCGCAGCGTTGGGTAGGACGAGTACGGAGAGGCTCCTAAAATCTCAGGGCCAATGGAAGCTGCCCGGATCACGAAGAACTATGGTGACGATCTGTACCTGCAAGGCACGTATACTTGCATCAGAGTCCTCGATAGAAGGCTTGCTCATGCAAGCAAGAATAATAAGGTACGACGTCATCGGCCTGGCCGAAACGAGACGACGCCACCCATTCAACGACGTCTATGACACTGGAGATGAACTGTTTCTCGGAACATGCGATAGTAGAGGCGCAGGTGGTGTCGGCTTTCTCGTCAACACGAGTTTGTCCATGAACATCGATTCATTCGAACAGCTTACAACCCGAATCGGACATTTACGATTAAAAAGATGTGGCTCAATAACGGCTTGACAATCTTCGTCGTTTACGCGCCAACATCAAGCTATGACGAAGAAAAAGTCGAAGGGTTCTATATGGACTTGAAGTAGTTTTACAGAGAAGACCATACATTCTTCAAGGTCATCATTGGAGATTTCAGTGCCAAGATTGCACGAAGAAGAACGTCTGAGGAACGTCACATTGGGACCCACGGATTAGAATGGAACGAATAGAGTGAGCTGCACTCTGAGCGTATCACGGCGACCAAGACCATCCATGGTAACTCGCAATTCCAGAAGCCTCACCGCCCACCCTAAGAGTATACCCACCCACCTACCCTTAGGCTTAGGCTTAGGCCGAGCCTAGATACCCATGCCCACCCACCCGCGCTAAGAGAGCCACGTCCACCTCTTGTCTTATGAAATAAAAGAGGATGGATATGTTTTACCACCGGTTCTCCCTTCCGAAATCCGACATGCCATTTCGTCGGTGAAAAATCGAACAGCACCAGGTCCGGAGAGGATAAGATCAGAACATCTGAAAAACCTTTCACCAGTCCTCGTAAACACGCTGGCTCGGCTCTTCACACGTTACCTGTCTGAATACAAGGTCCCTACTCAGTGGAAGACCAGCAAGACCGTGTTGTTGCTCAAGAAGGGGGCCTGCATGATATAGGCAACTATTGCCCAATCTGCTTGTTGTCTGTCGTCTACAAACTTTTCACTCGAGTCATCCTGAACAGGATTGACAGAACACTGGACGAAGGAGAGCCATGTGAGCAAGCAGGGTTTCGAAGAAGACCACCGACCCGATGGTGAAGAATGATATGATGCTCGACGAGTCCCTAAAGCGAGCAGAACCCACTGGGCTACTCTTGCACGCGACATGGAAAAATGGAGGATTTACTGGCGCCCACTCGAGTTACTCGACGATCAACGAGACTCAAAGGGATACATACATGAATGCATTCATACATACGTACATACACATATGTGCATATATATGGAATGGGCCTATAATATGGTGAAACAGCAACTGACATACCCTTTCGCGCTCCGGGGTTACCCATCGAGTTCTGCTTAGTCGAAGGGATTCGAGGAGCTTCTTGTTCTTTCGTAGGATCTTGATGAGGAGATCTGATCATTATGATCATTATACACTCGAGATTAGATGCTGCAATGGTGATTAAGGATTGACAGTTCCCAGGATCGACTTTCTATTAACCTCGGCATTGGAATATGAATGCGTTGTTTTCTTGTTCAGCAATCGCAAGATTGTTATACAGCGTACATTTACTTCTCTAAAAAACACGTAATACAATACGACAGTAGCAGACGTTTCGGCGGAATCGCCTTCTTCAAAGCCTGGAAGGGTATACTGATATACAATTTGTTAGGCCAAACACTTCAGTAACACGAAAAGACGAAGAACTCCTTGGCAATTACATGATCAACAGCTTCCCAAAAAAACTCACCGCTTTTTACATGAACGCGTTTGGCCTAGTAAATTGTATATCCGTATACTCTTCCAGGCTCTGAAGAAGGCGATACTGCCGAAACGTCACCTACTGTTGTGTTGTAGTGTATTGTTTGTTTTTCTATGGAAGTAAATGTATGTTGCATAACAACCTCGCGATTGCTGAACAAGAAAACCATACATTCGTATCAAGTAAGTATCCAACTCAACACATACTTGTTTTACCTGATTAATATTCTAAATTACCTTATAAGGATGATACGGTCAGAAAATCAGGCATTGCGTCCTCTCCGAACACTGACACTTACTACCACATTATGTCATGGCAGTGCTCTGCTTACTGGATGTTTACGAGAGTTGTCCTAAACAATTGTCGGTCCTCTACATTTACGCTAATGATAGTCCCATTGTAGAATGGCAAAACTCTGGTTGTGTTATTGTTTATAACTCCCCAGTAAAAACTCTCAAATTCTAAGAAACCCCTGTGACAGCTCCAGCTTTGATCATGGCTGCAGTTCTCAAATTCATCAGATGCTCTGGTATAATCCTTTCTGAAGGGATCGTGTCGTGTTGAAGTTAGGATAGAAACACTGTTAAAACGACATATCCACCCACCTTAATTTGGTATGCAAACAAATGGACATTTCTTTATTTTTTTCACTATTTTTCTAAATACAGTAACTATTCCATCCGAGTGCATTTCTTACTGCTACGATCTCTTGCAATACTGCTTTTATTTTTCCCATGAGATCCTTTACCACTTCTCTGTAGAATTTCGTACGTCCGTAAAATGATCGGCTCCTACGACCCCATGCTGGTATATCGTTCTTTCAGTCTAAAGATTAACACGAAGGGATGTGAAGCACAGTGGTGACGACACCGCTCATCACGAGCACGGTGCTGACTCGACCCTCCCTCAGGCTTACCAAGGCTGCCATCCCTCCGAGGTAGAGAAATTGATGCCAGACTTATCTGGGATCAAATCACTTCTGCAAATCGATGCCGGAAAGTTGTTACACGGCTATTCTATGAAATCAACTCGACTAACATTCATCGACATTCATACCTTTTCGGCAATGCCATGAACATGCTAGTCGAGCATATGTTACATTAATTTGGTTTTTTTAATAGTGGAACCTCTTTAAAATCTGAAAAAACCCATTTTTCAATTATTTGACCGTCTTGTGTGCTTTCTAGGAGATGTAACCTTGTGTGAGAGAGGCAGTAGTCCCATATCAAATACAACTTCAAACAGTTAAATCGACCGATTTTTTGCGAGATGTTTAAACTGGCATACACGCGCGTCCAACGCTGTGAAGAGTGCTCATGAAATTGTGAGTTATCGTGATGCATCTTAGAAACCTAATATAGCCTTTCATATTGGTTTTTTTTACTTCATTTTTCTTTTTTTATCTTAATATGAGCGACCTTTCGCACGGCCTTTGTCCAATAATGACAATGAAGTCCCTAATATTGAAGTGAGGAAACTTCATTTCCCCGCGGCTCCGCTTCAATAGATTCAACTTGATACGACTACGAAGACCCACGCTGAGAAAACAATCGGCTGTGGACGATCGACGCGGTTCATTACGGCTATGGGGAAGGACAAGACGGCGAAATTTTAGCCGAATAAGTCTTTTAAGATCAACCTTATGTGAGCTTAATCACCTGTATCACCTGCCGTGGTATTGATGGTTGAGTAACTCAAACTCAAAGGGGGCGCCCCTAAATATTCCATTTTTCATTATCGCGTGCAAAAATAGCTCAGTGCGCTCTGCACGCTCTAAAAACTGCTTGAGCATCATATGTTTTCCATAAAGTTTTCATGAACAACTGTCACCACAGGAGCAGTGGCCTACCTGGCGTGTTCGACATCCTGAGATACCCAGTAGCTAACGACTTATGTTCATCGGCAGTCGTTCATATGCATTACATCTCCAACCGACCTTTATCTTCCACAGTTTGGCATGTAGAATGGCGTCTTTGATTTTTTATCACGAAGGTAAATCGGAGCTTCGTATCCCTTCTTTCATTTACGTGACTCCCATCATGATCCTTTCGGCTGCCCATTCAACAACGATGAGTGATCTTTCGTCCTGCTGGCGTAGGGACCAGGTTGTTGACGTATACGTTAAGGTAGGAAGAATCGTGGAATGAAAAGTGGGCACGAAGTCGAGTGTTCTTTGTTCTCTTCACTACATCCTCGATGCTCTTGGAAGATCCCCAAGCCGCTCGTTTCCTTCTACTCAGCTCTGGAGCTAAGTCGTTCATCATGTTGATTTCCGAGCTGCATAGACATAGCTGGAACATTCGGAGACATTCGTTCCGTTGAGCGTGAATTCGGCAAGCGAAACCAATCCATTCCTAGTAAACATCGTTTTTGCAAGGTATAGTCAAAGACCAGTCTTTCTACAGGCCTTATCAAAGTCGGTGAGATTTCGCTCAACTTGGATAATGTTTGGTGGCACAAGAATGATGTCATCAGCAGAGAAAGATGGTGATATTCCCACCATCGATTTTCACTGCCTTGTTGTCCCATTCCAGTGTTATCATGAAGTTATCGAAGGTGGCGGTAAATAATTTTAGCGAGATGGTATCCGCTTGCTTAAACCCTCTTTTAACATCGGTTTTAGTGTCGTTGTAGAAAGGTGACATTTTGGTTGCGAAATTTTTATACAGCTTATGAAGAATTTTTATACACCTTGCAGGGACGCCTTAGCTGTCCAGGGCTCTCATAGCTGTTTCTATTTCAACTGAGCCGGAAGCTTTCCTTACGATGAAAGTGAGACAGAGCGTTCTCTTTAACTCTAGAAATACTTCTGTGAATTCTGTTATTGCGTGCATTTAGTTCATCGTACTGAATCCTTTCCAAACCGCTGCTTGCTCACATGGCCGTCCATCCTCCAGAGTTCTGTCAATTCTGTTTAGGATGATTCGAGAGAAAGGCTTGCAGAAGACAAACAGTAAGCAAAGTAGTAGCGATAGTTGCCGATATTGTTAAGGTCACGCTTTTTGAGCAATAACTTGGCTTTGCTGGTCTTCAATTGAAGTGGAACTTTAAGTTCAGAAGTAAAGCACAGTGACCCGCAGTGGCCTGCCGCTGTATCGAGCCAGTGCTGCTATCCTCCCAAACAAGTCTGGTACCAATTTTCCGACCCCAGAGGGATGGAAGGCTTGGTAAGCCATGGGCGCAGAAATCGATTCCACGTGCGTATCGCATTAGCGCCTCCAACCACTGCGCCACATTCGCCTATAGCAGAATGATTGGCTGAATAAATCCCAACTTATTGTGCTTTTGGAACTCCGTTTTTTTAACTTCATGGCTTACTTTTCCTTTCCGCGAGAAATGAAATGTTGCACGAAAGAGAGTATGTTCTGATCCAGCGTAGAATTTTTGGACAACAACGATATCGACTAAGTAAAAATTTCGATATATTATGTCGTGGTCTCTTTCGTTGTAGTACTCTGCATTGAGAGATTCCCACGTTCAGCACTAAGAGTGGAATTTTTTAAATTGCGAGTTAGTATAAATGACCTCTCTCGTCAAAATAAACTAAGACAAAAGCTCACCTGCTCCTTCCATTCTACTCTGTGGGCCCCAATGTGACACCTTTCAAACGCTGTTCCGGTTCCAATCTTACCGTTAAAATCTAGAACGTTGACCCTAAAGAATGTATGGTCTCAGGTTCGACTTTCTATTAACCTCGTCATTGGAATACGAATGTGAATGCGTAGTTTTCTTGTTCAGCAATCGCGAGGTTTTTATACAGCATACATTAACTTCCAAAGGAAAACACACAATACAATACAACACAACAGTAGCTGACGTTTCGGCAGTATCGCCTTCTTCAGAGCCGCTTTTTTACATGACTTCCAATGTGGAAGGTTAGAACGGCAGACATCAACCATATACGACTATAATCAGCTGTTCTAACCTTCCTCATTGGAAGTCATGTAGCAAAGCGGCTCTGAAGAAGGCGATACTGCCGAAACGTCAGCTACTGTTGTGTTGTATTGTATTGTGTGTTTTTCTATGGAAGTAAATGTATGGTGTATGACAACCTCGCGATTGCTGAACAATGTATGGTCTTTTCTGTAAAACTCTGTAAGTCCATATAGAAGGCTTCAACTTCTCCTTCGTCTTGATGTCGGTGTGTAGACAACGAAGGTTGGCAAATCCAGTATTGATCCACATATCTTCAGCCATAAACGTCCGATTCGGGTTGCTAGTTGTTCGAATGAATTGGTGTTCCTGATAAAGCTTGTGTTGACGAGAACGTTACCCTCGCATGTTCCAAGGAACAGTTTTTCTGTGTCATAGATGGCTTCGAATGCTTGGTGCCTTCTCGTCTCAACGAAACCAAAGACGTTGTACCTTATCCCTCTCGCCTGGATGATTAAGTCCTCTAGGGCGCAGATTCAAGTGTGCGTTCATTATAAGTACAGATCACAACCTTATTTCTTTGCGATTTAGACAGCCTAGAATGGTCCTAAGGCTTTAGTTTCCTCTCCGTACTCGTCCTACCCAACGCTGCCGTATCGTGGGGTTTTTAGGGGTCAGGAAGGTGAGGCCCGTTCATTTCAATATGTTTAGCTTCGGATACCCACGTATACATTGCTGTTTTGAACGTGGGGCTGAGTATACTCGCGTATAGCTTGTGACTCTCTCCCGGAGTAGAAAAGGAGCTCATCTGTTGTAGGCAATTCCTAACTGCCCGCGATATACCTTCTTGTTAGTTTGTTGCATGTTTTTGGGCGGACTCTCTCGTCCACATAAACGAGAATTACGCACGCAAGCATGAATACACCCTCGTAGATACGAAAGGTATGTGCCAAATCGACGCAGCAAAAAGGAGTCCATTCCGTAGATCCACGTGCATCACAGGAAAGCAGTGGTTGCTTTTCGTCGGCAATTAACCCCTATACCTACGCATCACCATGTTTCTGATGTAAGCCTCTTGTGTACACCAAATTCAAGGCGCTATCAGATACTCCCAAAATGAGTTTGACATTTTATCGGGTTAGGAGCATTTCTCCCATCGAACAGTGCCTCATTAGAGAATCGTTCGTGATCAGACAAATATAGTTTTTCCAAAGATTTTGGCGATAAATAGCTAGGAATGGCTGGCATCAAAATGCGAATCACCTATTTAGCACCTTCCAGCTACTCGATTTCAATAACTCAAAAGACCGACTTTCTATAAACCTCGGCATATGTAGATAATATATTATTTATTTATTTATGATCTTATAAACTGATCTTCTTTAGCTGCTGTGAGGTTGGTATAGGTCTTCGTTGTCGTTGTTGTTGTTGTTGGTCGATGGCTGACGTTTCGGCGATTTCGCCTTCCTCAGAGCCTGGACGTATTTATATTAGAATACTTTGTTTTTTCGGTGGAAAAAGGCTAAAGTATTAATGAAGATCAAACATTTAAGTAGATGGTGGGCTCAGATGTTACGGTCAAATGTAGGTCTACACCATATTGAACAGAAAAGCTACTCACCGATTTCAATATTTTGGTAAAGCGACATTCTCGTCCATGAAGACGAGAGGACACCAGCTGTGCATGTTTGCACACACGGATGTTCCGACGTCATGCGGAGACCAGAAAATCTATCCCACCGTAGGCTTTAACACTACTGAAAATGATGTGATACATTGCTTGCTCGACATCGGTTTCAAAACTTTTACACAGTCTACAGAGCTCTCAACCTGAACGGAAGTCACTATTTAACGACTTTAGCCAAAGCAGATGCATGTGTAATGGTGTCAGAGGTTACAAAGCAAATGGCCGTAACTATAAAACAAAGCAACATCGTGATTTCTAGTCTCAGTGTAACTGAGTTCAATACCGATTTGTGCTCCACGGATCATTCCCGCTGACGGGTGACTGCTGATGGAACCGTTAGGGTAAAAAAAACAGGTTCAGAGAAACGCAAAGCGAAGCCCTCGGTGGTGAAGTGGCTAACACGCGAGCCCCGCGAAAAGGTAACCGTGGGTTCGAATTTGGCCTAAGAGGCGAGTTTTCCAAATAACTCAGCATCATTGTGCTTATGAAAACAGTATTTTTCAAGCCCTTTAACCTCAGTACCAATGATCAATATCTTTCTGAGTTATTAAGCTAACACGAGATTTGTAAAGAAAAGAATCATTCGACTAGTGTTTTGCCCCTTCGTCTTCTTCAATCACACATCGTTCCGAGTCGACGAACCACAGTTGGCCGTACTTGTTACGTGGTTGTTCATTGTTTCACCCGACGGTGCTCTTTCGTAATGACAAATGTTGATCTATTGCCGGCTTCCAAAACGACCTATTACTTCGGGCGGGCAATGCGTCCAGCAGCAGTCGGTGTTATTTTAGCTAGTACATAGCGAATCACTTTTTCAAACCGTCCATCGTTTTTCTTTATGAAGCCCGTTTTAGCTTAATAATCCAAGCAGGTATAAAGACACTTTCATAGCACATCAAGTAAGTTGAGGAGAAAAAAGTCCAAAGGAATGAATAAAAACAGCGATTTGTCACTCCATGAAATGCGGTTGAATTCTTACAAAGGACAAAGTTCTGTAAGTTGAGCACCGAAAAACCCCAATGTATGTCAAAAGACGGTTATGGCTTTTTCCTGCTGGACATACGATGAACTGATACTGATGAAGTAATCCGAGAATCGTCAAGAAATCTATCCGAAAATCCCTTCTAAAACGTATTTCGAGCTCTTGAAGCTCGAAGTTCTTTACAGAATGAGGTAAATAAATTTGGTAGCAACATGCGCATATTCCACAAGTTTCCTTGTTAATTATCAAAGTTAGTTAAGAACTGAAATATGTATAGTTTTCTTCAGTCTTTCGTTCTTCTTACAACCATCATTTATGAAGGTCATTCGGTTGGTGGGTTGGTTCGGTCCACAGGTTGACGACACGTCATCGTCTCCCCCTCCACTCACCTAATGCTAGTTGAAAGCGGTTCTTTCTGGAACAACAAGATAGCTCTTCTACGATACACCAAAGTCTTTAGGGATTTTTTTAAATAGTAGCCAAAATTCCTCGAAGACGACATTGATGCACAACAGCAATTGCCAGGATTATTCGTTTAACCAACGAAAGATGACGGACCGAGTACACCGGTACGTATAGTAGGCACATTTATTTCACAGATTATATTCCTTGAAGATAGAAAGCTTAAAACTTCGTGAGGAAATTCTGGCAACACTACCAGCAAAGAAATAGCGCCTTGCTTCTTGAGAAGAACACCTTACTTCTAGCTGGGAACAAGTAGGAAAATAAACAGAATATAACGAAATGTGTTACTGAGAGGAAACAAACACTGAAACCAAACAGTCGAAAGAATCAATTGTCGAATGACGTATTACGGCAATTTTACAGCAATGTAATCACACGTGAAGAACAGGTTGCGGGAATGAATCGACCTTTGCCATCTTGACAGTGCGCCGTCACTGAATCATCACAAAAATTGTCGAAGCTGAAGTACATTTAATATAACAAGGAGCGAAACGAACAATGCTAAGAATTTGAGCATGGAAACGGTAGTGGAAGACGTCATGTCTTCACTGCAACTCAGCACTCTTCGACATATTTCCTGCCCGGTATGCATTTAATGCAATGCATTTAGTGCGAAAATAATGATCGCTTGCAGCTTGGGCCAAAACTAACATATTTCCGCTTATGCTGAACTCTATAAAGCAAAACAGACACGAATAGAATCTATTGATGGTTCTCTGTAAAATAGTAGCTGACTCATTCTACAAAGAGTAAATTCAAAATTTTTCGAGTCTACAAAACCTCCTTTTCTATTCCTCCCTGAATTAATTCTCGTGTTTCGAAAACCAGAAAAAGTTGTATAAGCAGGATCTCGTTCAGCAGGATAAAATTAGGTCCACGAATATATCGTTGGTATTGTAGAGCATGCCAGCTGAGAAAACTTTAAATTTTTATGTCTCGTTTTTAATTCTTTGGTAACTTTAATCTTGCAATAATTGAAATTGAAAGAGTACCACTTATGTCACCTGTCGTCCCGTGATCATCGAGTAACTCCAGTGGGCACCAGTAAATCTTCCATTTTTCCCTGGTGCTTACAAGAGTAGCCCGCTGGGTTCTGCTAGCTCTAGGAAATCCGTTGGGCATTACATATTTCTTCTAGGGCTCCCGTGAAAAACTCTGACCATCGGGTCGGTGGTCTTCCTGCAAAACGTTTGACATCTCGAGAAATCCAGTCACTAACGACTCCTGTCGTCCATCGGTTGTCGTTTATACGCGTTACGTGTCTAACCCATCTTACCTTCGGCAGTTTGGTGCGTAGAACAGCGTCTTTCATTTTTGATCGTTGGCGTAGATTAGAGCCTAGAATCCCTTCCATCACTTACCTGATAAGAGATACTCTTAGCATCGTCTTTTCTATTGAGCGTTCAATAACGCTGAATGCTCTTCCAACCTGCTTACGACAAGGTTTCTGACTCATACGTTGGAGCAGGGACTATCGTAGTGTCGAAGATAAGGTGGTAAAAAATAGGAATCCAGAAAATTGACAGAATATACCGTTAAATTCATGTATATTCTTCAGCCAAGAGCTGTCAGCTCCTTGAATGGTCAAGCGATCGAGAAATTACCTTTAGTTGTCGAAACGTGAGCTTTGAGCTTTATGCGGTACTCTTTTCCTCAAGTAAACAGAAATATAATGTGCACGAGAGAAGAGTAAGAAGTGCTCTTGAAACAAAGTAAGTTGGCCACCAAAGTTTTTAAGCCATAATTCGTTCATAAAGCCAGCTTCCTACCTAGCCTTATGAATACGTCAAGAGTCGACTGAATGCTTGGAAACCCTTCCAAACCACGGTGCCACGTCTTGATATGCAACGGCCATCTTTAAGAGCCATTAAATAGCTTGCATTCGGCGCATTCACTACTTCGTTTTCTAGACTTTTTTTTGCTTGATTTTGTTGTAAACGCTTTTGCATTAATACAATGAAAAATGCCCTTAGCGGCGGTAAGGTTTTTAAGGCTTTTTTGCAGATGGAATCGATTGCATACGCACACCGAAGAAACCCCAGAGCGAAAGTAATGTCGGCCATGATTACAAGCAGAATATTTCCATACTACATCCTGTTCTTTCCAACAATTCTTTGGTGATCGTCAATAGGATCTGTTGAGTTGTATACTGTGGGGATTGCAGCGTAAACGATCGATCTCTTTTTCAGCTTAGGCATAGAGTCCGATAACTGGGAAGTCTTTCACTTTACCACCTCCTGCCTGTACAAACTATAGGCGAAACCTACCGAGCATAAATCGGGTTTTTATCCGTTCTACTGTAAAAGCAGGTACGATTTTATCCATAACATCCAATGGCCATAATAATCTCTTCTCGTCTGAAATCAGTGAAAAAATGAAGAAATCCAATGACGACGAGCTTACTCGAAAGACCGAGAACGATGTGCATTGATAATTCAGCTATCTGCTACACGTTTCAACAAAAAATCATGCAAACCTTTCTGTAGGGAAATAGGTTCTGCAATCTTCACTGTGTCTGTCCCGGTATTTTTTATGCTTGCAAATTCTATGGATCTATTGCGAATTTTAGTGATTCAAATTGAATTAACAGGTAATTGGGTCTCAAATTAGCAGTCAACGAACACGTCTGATAAGAAGTTTTTTTGCATATTTCTAAATGCAGAATAGAGCTTCTCCCAGTCAAGGCCTGCAAAAGGTATAGGGGAACGGATGTCTAGCGTAGAATTAAAAATCTGAAAAAAATGACCTCTATATAGCTCATACAGGCTCATCAGATCGCTGCGTATGATTGTATAGAATGCACACCATTCGTTATTTGTTAAAATATTTTTGACTCTTGCACGTGACGAAAGAAAATTATTGACCATCCAACATATCATTATCAACATTTAGCAATCTATTTTATAACATATAAAAACATCATTTGGAAATTTTTATTTGCTTCTTATATCTATTTAATTTCTCTCAACGGTTTACCGCTTCATCGTGGCTGACAAGTGCTCCTGGGTGTCGGGCCTGCAATGTAAAACGGGGAATTCACCCGCCCAACAGGGCCTACCAGACTGAGAAGAAATTAGGTGTTTCCACCATGAGGCCCAGCCAAGAGTAAGCCAATACCCAGGATCCACCATTCTCCTGGTTTCAAACTAGTTGGATGGTGGCAAATCTCCTCCTCATTCACAAGAGACGGCGACTGCAGGTGGTGGTGGCAACCTAGGGCAAACTTTGGCTGGACTGACCTCGGAACTTTAGGGAAACAATGGCTAAACCAGCAAAACTCCAAAAAATTAGAAATTACGCTGAGGGCCGCGCAACCAGTGAAGATGGATCATCCAAGTATTCAAATAAGCATCTATTCAGTCCATGCTGCAACAATTATTCATCCTTAGATTGCAGAGGAAGCAACGTACATTGCTAGTCAAAATATAAATTTTATAAGCTGGAATAATATCGATATAAGGTGAATCAAACTGCATCGTTAATAGCCCCTTCATCGAAAGTACGCACGAATATGAAGGGAAATGAGAACGTAGTGCAATCTCTAGCACTTCCTCAGGGAAAGTGCAAATAAGGTGTTTAAATGTCAAAACCGCTTCTCTTCCAATATTCTGACGTAGCTGTTTTTTCTTTTGCGCATATTAGTGCTTAGAGGATCTTTTGAATTCCTCTAATTTTGATAACATACGAGCAGGATTACGGTAATCGCTCTCAGTGACATTTAGGACGTAACTTCTTTACAGCTACCATTGTGAAAACCGCTTAATTCTGAATGCTTTCATGTGGTCGTTTTACTTTTTGCACACCGTGAACGCGGAGAGAGACACATATACGCGAAGGCATTGTGTTGACATCGGGAAGTGCAAAATATGTACTTTAACCGTTATCGAGGCTGATTAGCGTAATCACGTTGATACACTGTAGAATGCCGAGGGCTTCCAATGAAAGGAGAAAGCATAAAGCTCTCGGTGCTGATCAATCCTTGATGGATGCGCCATGCATTCGACTTCATTAAGTATCGTTGGAGGTGATTGACTGAATACATATCTGGCCTTTACAATGACTCGCGGAAAGGATAATATATGCAGAATATAGAGCGTCTACATTAAAGTATTCGAAAAAGAAACGTTCGTGGAAGTATTTAACTTCTTGCATGTACTAGTTCTTTAAGGGACTTTTCACCAAAGACTACGCTTGCACCGATAAGGACGCCAATACCGCGGACTCCATTGCCGTACTTTCCCTAGAATCACTTCTCTTCGGTATAGCAGACGACGTTAGATGTATGTTATTGTCTAAGCCATTGCGACGGCGTCGCACATAGCCTTCTTAGGGTGTGTGTGGCCCTTAATGGCGAACTCAGATGCAAGTGCGCGTGAATTGTAAGAGATAGTGACCTACGGCTTTACAGACTTATTCTGCTCATGTGGTTCCGAGATTTTAGCGGCCTCTACGCCCTCGTCTTACCCAGCGCTGTATTATTACATCTAGAGCTCTCACTGAGTATCCATTTACCAAAAACCATCGAAAAAGGCTTGCACGAAAAGGCTTTGGCACTCTTTTTTTGTCGTTTAAAGAAGCAAGCATTGCGAACTGACGACTGCGTTCTTCGGAGACAAAAGAAGGTTCCATTTGCTGACGCTAATTCAAGCAATTCAAGTACTGGAGTCAAAACCAGACTATTCCATAATCATCACCACATTGGTCGTTCTGAATCGAATGAGGATAGCTGTGTGTACTTTTGGCATTGTGAAAAACCCACTATTTCAATGATCTCTCATACAATTGTTTCTTAAACTGCAAAAAAAACCTAGAATTATTTCTTCAGTTTTACATCTGATATAGCTTAACTCTCCTCTTAACGGTTTACCTCATCGTGGCTGGGAGATGTTCCTAGGTGTCGGACTGCGATGTGCAGCGGAGCGATTCGTTTCCTCGGCCTAGCCTCCAAGCTGAGGAGTCCGGCGTCTCCATCAGAAAACTTAGCTAAGAGTAAACTAATTTCAGAATCAATCACCGTCCTGGTATTAAAGTCGCATAGTGGTAAATCTCCCTCTGATCCACAAAGACTGCGACTGCTTGTGGTGGTGTGGTGGAGACCTGAGGCATATTTTGTCCTCTGGATTTCAGGGAACCACTGTAGCTTAACCAGCAAATCTCCGAAAAATGGTGATTATGCTTGAGCACACACAACCAGCGAGGACGGGCCGTTCAAGCATTAAGTATAGCTCAACTAGCTAGCAAGCCTCAGGTGAAAAGCACAACCACTGACAATGCTTCTCCATCGGTGAACACATGCACAAACATCTGTCACTGAAAACAACGCTCTTCACAACGGAACAACGTTTCTGCCGTTCTATTTATGAATCGAATTCAAAATGTCCATGTTAAAAAATTCGTTACAGCTACAAAACTCATAACTGCACAGTATAAGATTGGACTGGTTGTAGTAGATTCATAACTGCAGTGGAACGAAATCATATGCTTCTCCATGTATACAAAATTAGAGAAGCTTTGCTTTTATAAGTAAGCGATCGGAAGGTCTTTTGTGCACGTCATATTTCCTTCGGCATTGCTTTGTTTCTCTGCATTTGAACGATGAACAACGGCCTTCCATTCTGAAATGATGTTTCTCATTAGAAGGAAGTAGTAGCATAAGGTAGGTTCAGTGCCTTGAATTGCTCATGCATTTCCGGACGTAACTTCAGCGACAGGTGTTTCTGTGGATTGCATTCAGTGCTCGGCTCCCAGGAAAAATCTTCACCACATAGTTGGTGGAGTGACGAGGCTGAGTCGCTGGGGAATCCATTCGGGTTTCTGAGAGACTAAGATAAAAAACAAAACGATAAAGATAATAAACGTCTCCAAGCACATTAAATCTTATCGTTGACATTAACCAGGTTATAGGATCGTTTTGAAGAGTAGTAGTAAAGCAGCAATGGTGATTAGTGGAAACTAAAAGATATGGTTGGCACATTGAAGAAGTCTTAAAACATTACCCATATTTAGCAAAGTTTGTCCACATTCTGGTTGTGAACTCCAACATCTTCTTGTCATCTTCATTTAACTGAAAATCCCAGTGGATTCCGACAGCAAAAACGTATGTCAGATCAGTGCAGTGCGACGCATCTGGGAAAACCAAGTCATCGAGTCTCACGGAAACAGAGATAAAACTTGACAAACGTGATATGATTCAGCATCTTAAAAACCGAATTTCATTGAACTAGAACAGTCAGCAGTTTTCCTAGTTTATCAAGTTAACACGAAACAGATGTAAAATCTTTTATTCGCTTAAAAAAGACTTGAATCAGAAGCTCGCCCATATTTCTTCGCCGAATAGAAATTTGTACATCAACCTTGTGTTACCTTGACAATACAGAAAAAATATCAATATAATGTTCGCTTTTTATTCGCTACCTGTTACAACTTTTCACGGAGTAACATTATGTAAAATACAACCATAATAATGCTGAGACATTTTCAAAACTCCGGATCGCAGGTCTGTGCGGTGGGGAACAGAGGCGCTATTACCCTTTCCAGGAGCTAACGCGTTCACCACCACACCAAATGCGGGTGCTTCGTTTCGCCTGTCTCTGAGCTAGTTTTTTCTCTACCAATGCCATTAACAATCGCCCGTTAAGAGGATTTATCTGGGAGTTCAAATCGGCATTGAACCCAATAAGCTGAAGCTGTGGTATAAATCACAATATTGTCAAATTTTATTCACTGCCTACTCTTTTTTAAACCTATCCGTGGTGGGCCGTGCCCACCACAAGTAGTCGCCGACTATATGGGTCAGAGAAAGATTAGTCACCATGCGACTACTTTGATATCAAAACGGCGTTGATTCCTGGCACTGCTTTGCTCTCGGCTGGGCTTCTCAACTGAAACATCAAACTCCTTTTCAGGAACACCTTGCTGGGCGCATGATCGCGCCGCCGTCCATCGTAGCCCAGCACTCAAAAATACCTAGCCATCATGAGGCGGTAAACCGTTGGGAAGGATTGCGGATAGCGAGTTATACATGCAATAAAATAGGCAATGTTTTCTTGCCTTGGGGCACCGACGAGCACATGGAGTTTCTGTTGAGGACGAACTTGCACGCTGAGATACGACCGTCAGTGTACTTGAGCGCATTCCAAAATCCAACCAGTTGATCATAAATACGCTCATGTCAATAAAAAAAACCGCAGAAGTAACTCCATTCCAACAGAGTGCGCAAGACATCAAAATTGATATAGAGTTCAAAGTTCTATAGGTGGAAATCCACTAACAAAAACATAAGTAGACGAGGAAATTTTTAATAGCGTCGTTGGGAAGAGTGGAAACAAATAAGCTGACAAAACTCGGCCCAGACTATGAAGAGAATTTGGATTTATAACTCACAGAAACTAGCCTGAAATCCTTTCATATTGAATTTCGTGAAAGCAAAAATGCGACGTCATTATATTTATGAAGCCCGCACTAAGCTTCGTTTATAATAATGTAGAGCTATTTCTCGAAATACACAGCAGTAAATGGTAGAAGTTGGCACAACATAAGCTTAGACATAAAAATAGTTCCTTCTCAAGATCTAAAAGTGAACTGGGAATTTATTTCACGGTATAAAGAAACATATGCTGCTAAGAAATGAAACCGATGAAGAGCCAGAAAACTATATTGAAAAATGATACTAATATAAGTTTTCTACTCCAATTAAAATGAAGTTCAGAGGTGTGTTGTTGATAATGATTCACTTACACTCATAAGTTAATTGTTATTAAACAATCAGAAGGATGATGAGATATTAACAAAACTAGAAACATCATGTGAGCTTCGAACCCACGAACTGGCGTTCATGCACTATCCACCACAAAAACTAACTGCTTGCTAGCAATGCAAAACAAGGCACTTGGCTAGTGTGGTGGATAACACGTGAGTCCTCAGAAATGATAATCGTGTGTTCAACGAAAAATCCAACTAAGATTCCGAGTTTTGCTCATATCTCAGCATCGTTTTGTTTGTATTTCACATCACCTGTATCACCTGTAGTCCCGTTGATCGTCGAGTGACTCGAGCAGGCGCCAGTAAATCCTCCATTTTTCCCTGTCGCGAGCAAAAGTAGCCCAGTGGGTTCTCTCGCTTTAGGGAATCCTCGAGCAACATATCCTTCTTCTAGGCTCTTGGTGAAGAACTCTCACCATCGGGTCGGTGGTCTTCCTGCAGTACGCTTGACGTCCCGAGGAATCCAGTCGCTAACGGCTCTTGTCCTCCGGTTATCATTCATACGCATTACGTTTCCAGTCCACCTTATCTTCGACTGTTTGGTGTGCAGAACGGCATCCTTGATTTTAGATCGACGACGCAGATCGGAGCTTCGGATCCCATCTCTTACTTGTGTGAAACGGGATACTCCTAGCATAGTCCTTTTGACTGCGCGTTTGATAACGCTGAGTGATCTTTCACCCTGCTTACGTAGCGACCAGGTTTCTGACGCATACGTTAAGACAGGAAGAACCGTTGAGTCAAAAAGGAGGACACGGAGTTGGGTGTACGAGGACTAGAGGAAGGTTCTTCGGATGTTGTGATCTTATCCTGTCCGGACCTATTAGCTCGAGAGTTTCTGGAGACAGACGTCTCTTGGTGACCTTCGAACTATCAGCTTTCATGGCGCTAACGTGAAGATGTTCAGTGAGCCGATCGCATTCCTCGTCGATGTTGTCGACAACGACATCTTCCCAACAGCCGACTAATGAGTTCAATAAGTCCCACTTTGTGGTGGTTCTGGTACTTCGGTTTTTGAATTTAACGGCTTTTTCTCCTTTCCGCAAGAAATAAAACCTTGCACGAATGAGACGGTGGTCTGATCCCGTGTAAAATATTGAGACAACAGCGACATCGGTTAGGCAAAACCTCCTATTTATTATGTTGTGGTCTATTTCTTTATGGTACTCTTCATTGGGGGATTGCCAGGTCCATCGTCGGCGGTGAGGCTTCTGGAATTGCGAGTTACCATGGATGGTTTTGGTCGCGATGATAAACTCAAAGCTCACCCTGTTCATTCCATTCTAATCCGTGGGTCCCAATGTGACGTTCCTCAGACGATCTCCTTGGTCCGATCTTGGCATTGAAATCTCCAATGATGCCCTTGAAGAATGTATGGTCTTTACTGTAGAACCTCTCCAAGTCCATGTAGAACGCTTCGATTTCTTCTTCGTCATAGTTTGATATTGGCGCGTAAACGACGAAGATTGTCAAAGTCGGTGATGATTCACATCTTTTTAATCGTAAACGTCTGATTCGGGTTGTAAGCCGTTCGAATGAATCGATTTTCATGGACAAGTTCGTGTTGACGAGAACGCCGACACCACCTACGCCTCTACTGTCGCATGTTCCGAGGAACAGTTCTTCTCCAATGTCATAGACAGCGTTGAGGCGTCGTCTCGCTTCGGCCAGGCCGATGACGTCGTACCTTATCATTCTTGCTTGCATGAGCAAGTCTGCTATCGAGGACTCGGATGCAAGCATACATGCATTCAGGTACAGATCGTCACCATAGTTCTTCGTGATCCAGGCAGCTTCCATTGGTCCTGTGATTTTAGCAGCCTCTCCGTATTCGTCCTACCCAACGCTGCGAAATTGGGGGCTCTTTCGGGGTCAGGGGAATGAGGCCCATTTTTTTTTTACTGTGTTTAGCATATTTGATACCCACGTATAGCTTGCTGGGCTCTGAACGTGGGGGCTGGTTACACTCATGGGTAGCCTGCCAGGCTCTCCCAGAGTGGACATGGAGCTTATTTGTTGGAGGCGACTCCTAACCGCCTCCCATATACTTCCGTGTCGCTTGATTGCAGGTTTTGTTCCCAATTGACTCGTAGAACACAATCCGCATAAAGCGAGAACGCATTCACACACGCATGCATGAGTACGCCTAGCAAATACAGAAAGCATGTGCCAAATCGGCGCAACAGAAACAGTGAGTCCATCCCCTGGATCCACCTGCGTCTCAAGGAAGCAAAGGTCGCTTTAGGTCCGCGATTAACCCCCTATTCGCCACCTGGGGACGCGATACTGAAAAAGAATAGGCACTAAATGAAAACTCAGACATTGCTACTAGTCACTTGATGAATGCTTACTAATTTTCAGTGACGAAGGTGTCGATGAAGGAGATGAAGTAAAAGAGGGAAAATAGAATTGGTAAAAGCATTGAAGTGGCTTCCACTTTATGACTGGTGGGTGTGACTTCAAAAATCGTATTCTACAAATTTGCTCTTAAAAAAGGAAAGAAAGTAGGTTTCTAGCTAAGTGAATTAGATAAAGAATAACCTTTAAAAGGCCAACGGAAGTATAATGAGAGAGGTCCCCAACTTTTAGGGTTATAGTAGTCGAATGAGTAGAAATACACTGGTGCACTGTGTGTCTCCAGCACGTCGAGAACAGTTCGTTGAATTGCGATGTTGATGAATAGATCACCGAGTACCTTTAATTTATTTCCATTAATCTAGAAAAGCTCAAAAGCATTTTTCTCCCAATTCTCTACTCATGCTTATTGTCAGACCACTCTGAAAACTTCGATGTTTGCGTATTCTAACTACGAATGTATTTTGTCGAATAGCTCACAGACAAGTAATCGAAGCAAAACACCTCGACGTTAGCTCGCGCCACCGCCACGAAGTCTTCGGAGTCGGTGAGAAGTTGGTTGAAGATCTCGTTGCGTAACTTCTTGAACACGATTGGGTAATTGATTTCCGGGAATATTAGCGCCACATTCTCCATAATTGCATTCACCGACGGCTTCTCTCGTAAGACTGTAAGGGAACCCAATGTTAGAACTCTTCATTAGCACTTTGATCGTTTCTAGCAGGAAAGCAGTTATGGTATGGCTCTAATAAATCTTGAGTTTTCAGTTATAGATAGATCTACGTATCTTAATACTACCGCAGTTCTAGGCTGTTCAGAAATTTATGCAAGACATCGACGTCTATTCCTTAAAGTGGAGTATTTCATCTCAGAATAAACTTTGTTAATCGAAATAAAAACCGTTGTAATCGAAAGAGCATGCGAGAAGAAAGTCTATTCATTCTGCTTCCTTCAAACTCTGGGATTCTGAAGCAATTCCGCGAATTACTACCAATTCGCAAAGGATCCATTTATCGAGTTTCATTGACATTCAAGTCTTCTTTGGACGTTCAAAAACAGTTGGGACGATCACATCGAGTGATTCCGCAAGTGCACAAATAGTTGAGAATGTTTTCATATTATTGTTCAGCAAACACGAGGCTTTATTATGCCTTTATTTACACACAAGCTGACGTTTCGACTGATTTCTCCTTCCTTAGAATGAAGGAATGACACTGGAAGAGAAAACTCATAGAAAACGACTACGAGGAAGACGAAATCAGCCGAAACGTCAGCTTGTGTGTAAGCAAATGCATAATAAAACCTCGTGTTTGTTAAATAAATTATAAAGAACTGTTCAACAAATGCCGAGGTCAATAGAAAGTTAGTCGTGGGAGTTGTGTATTATCTGCTTCCACCAAAGTTTTCAATTCATCGTCGTCATCAATAGAAGAGCATCCACGACTTCCCTCATCTTCAATGTTGAATTGGTCATGGTGAAATCTTACAAACGAGAGGTGAACTGTTCCTTCGTTAGCACTTTCTCGGTACCATACCTCCTTAATCATTCAAGTTATTTACGGTCACTACGCCCGCGTTTGAGTTTGCAGAACTCGATTCGTCGACATTGTTATTTTAACAACTGAAATTCTAATGACAAAACTTATGAAAGACATGTAATATAATTCGGTTATAAGGCGCGTGTGGTGCACGCTCTGCAACACACACGTGGAATCGATCCCCTTCTACCCCCATGGCCCACCAAGCCTTCTATCACTCCGGGAACGGCAAATTGCTACCAGATACTCGATAAACCACCGCGAGTCATTTTGCAACACACACGTGGAATCGATCCCCGCACCCATGGCCCACCAAGCCTTCTATCACTCCGGGAACGGCAAATTGCTACCAGATACTCGATAAACCACCGCGAGTCATTGTAAAGACCAGATATGCATTCAGTCACCTCCAGACGATGCTTAATGAAGTCGAATGCATAGCGCATCCCTCACGGATTGCTCAACGCCGAGAGCTTTTTATTCTTTTATTTATAGGGCGACAAGGCTTAAAATAAGCTTTGCAATGATGTATTACAATACATCACTCGATGAAATGTCATTTCTAAAACGTCACAACGGACATAAAATTACAAGTCCTGAATTGATCTCTAAACAATCCAGCACATCGGAACCAAATTTCGAGGGGGCCCTAGATTGCTGTTTCTTTTCTTTTTGCTACACTGTGTGGGGAATTCATTGCATACCTTCACCATTTCTTGAGGTTCTATGAACAAATATAAAGCAGCTATGGAAATTTTATACATCAATCAGCAACTTGGTACAAAATTACTAGCTAGAAAACATACAAAACCCTCGCCTTTATTCGGGCTAGCTGTTGTTAGAAAACGGTTGGACGGAACCCGGATAACTTACACATTAAGCCCTCCGATGAACAGCAGCCAATTAGCATAGGCTTTGTTGGAGCTTCCTTCCGCAATTCGCTGACATTCTAAACGTTCATATTTTTAAAACTGATGGATTGAAAATCCTATGATTCCTCATCAAAATTCATTTATAAAGAAGTGAAATAGGACCTTAGGAATGAGATCGCCATCAATACATGGTCCAACAACACATTCTGACATGTCCAACGTATCCATCAATGAGACAGCAAACTTTGAAGCAGGAAGGCCACGAAGAATATCGATCATCTAACAAAATAGATAATTACAAAAATCATAATTTGGTTAAGAAGTAGAAAGGTTGCCATTAGAGCTTATTTACGTCATTTTCGAGTAGCACCAGAAAATACGTATGAAAATCTGCAGAACCATATCCCCAAACACCTTATCCATTCCAATGTCTTCACGTGAATGATTTTCGAAAGCGAAACAAAAACAGTACTGCTAATCCCACGTCCAGCTCACTGTCGTATGCGAGACAGATAGAGAACAAACGTGGACGTGATATTCTGAGGATGTTGATCCCACTCTATATACTATAATAGAGTCCTACGGTACTCACCATGGCACTGTCACGACTCAGCCTTACACCGTTCTTCTCGGCGAACTTCCGACATCGCTCCACTATGTTGTGGTGTATAGCCCATTCACAGTTTGCGTTGCCACTCATCAAGATCATTCGATGAAAGAGATCTACAAATGATACTCACCATAACTCAAAGTTCGACTTTCTATAAACCTCAGCATACTAATTGATATATCTGTATATATGTCCTTACGAACTACCGTTTTTTAACCGACGTTCACATGTACATTCTAACCTAACCTCTTCTTATGGCGCTAGTGAACTCTCCACCACACTTATACATCTCCACACTCCCTTAACCCACGATTTTCCATCATCTGTATTTAACCTCTTATGACTTATCCTTCCCTTAGTGATCAGCATAAGAGTACTGTAACATGCTTAGTGCTGTCAAGTATACATGTCATTAACGACGGAACATCCGCCTCCATACTATACAACTGTATATTGTACATATATTTATAATTTCATTACGTTGTTGTGTAAATAATATGTATATAGAAAGGTTTAGTTACCCGAGTGTGAGGCATCCAGCTTTGTGACTGCCAGTCAAGAAAACTTCCGCGTGGCACAGGCAAAGGCAAGCAACCAATCCGACACGAGTCTTCCTAACTACTTGGTATTAATATAACAGCGAGCCATCCCCAACAATTCAACGTCCAGCCTTTCGATGTCTCGGAATTTCTACCAGACTTCTTTCAGACAAGTTGATTTTGTCTAATCCACATGAGCAACACCTTAGCACGACTCTCTTGCGATTCTAAGGAACATCGTCTCAACCAGTATTCAACGACAATCGTGACGAATATGAAGAAAATACTCAAGCAGCAGTCGAATCTACACACAAAGAAAAGCTCGAATGTCTTCATGAGATGGGGTGTGAGGAAACAAATCGCTCGCAAGGAGTAGTGGAATCTGTAAAGTGTGAAATATGTGATGTCGGGTCATGCAATAAACAATAAAGTGTCTCGGCATTTTGGGTTTCTTTGGTGTCGCAGCTATTCGAATCGAGCGTTTATAACAGTTATTTCTTGCTATACGGGTTTTTGTAGTCGTACCATCAATTGATAATCAGTCGAAAACTGTCCTCTAAAGAAGGCTACTGCTGAATGGGGTTACTTCATTCGTACGTTGCTCCACCCCGGTGAATTCGATTCGATACAACTACGAAAACTCACATCGCAAGAATAAATGGCCGTGATCTCTCAGCCAACTCGAACCACCGCTGCACTGAAGAAGATGAAGACGTGGAAACGTTACCCACAACAAAATTTTTCTAGCAAACTTGTTGTGCTGGCTTGTAAATACAGCAAGATTTTCATAATTACACTGAGGTTAAATAAAACGATTCTCAAAAAAAAAACAGAAACAGTGTTTTTATTCACGCAAAGTAGCTTTGTCGACCTCGCAGATTTTGGTGGGCTTGGTTGGCTTAGGGCACTTCGTCGAAGCAACAACCATATATGTGTGATATTATACGGTACCCCTAACCACCTTCCCACAAATATTTTCTAATATGATGCTAAATGGATAGCAATTTAAATATAATTACCACACAGTTTCACAACGGAGGCATAGGCATAAACAGAAGCGTTCGACAAGCATAAGTACCACCTAGGAATCGCTTCATAGGCTTGGGTGAAAATCTGACAAGCAAGCAATGGATAGTAAGACGTAGGACTGGAAAGTGATAACCTACAATTTCGCCAGCTTCTTCAAATTGTTGGCCGCATAGAGTATGAAGGATAAAGCGTTCTGCGTTGATCAATCCCTAAGGAGTGAGCGATGCATTCGGCTTCATCAAATATTGTTAGGGGTGATTAAGCACATATCTGACTTATAATGAATTACAGCAGCCTACCGACAAATCAAGTCGGTGTTGCTATCCTTTCAGATAATTCTATCACCATTTTGTCGATCCTGGAAGACTTAACGAACCGGAAGAGTGTGATCGAACCAATAGCAACGTGTGTACTGCATGTCACTTCCAACTATAGAACTATACGCGCCCAAGATCACATTAGCTCAGCATGGACATATTGGTAAGTATCTAGTTGCGAATCAGAACGCTGTTGCAACAGATTCTGTGTAATGTCAAATGAATAAATAGCCGTCGCGGCTTTCCTACGATGATGATCAAACTGGTGTGTGAGATCTTTTATAATTGCTTGTATAAGGAAAATCTACTGTGCAACTTTGAATTATAATAACCAAGTGGTGACTCTGGTTCGATTCACTGGAGTGGCTCCATTTCTCTCTAGGATTTCTTAGAATCGGCAGGAACTGAGTAGTGGTGAAGGGCGGGAATGAAATAAACTACATCATATATGTTACATGTAGATGAAACAGCAAAAAGTAGCAACACAGAATATACGTTAAAAACAAGAATAAGAAGGTTTAGCGAAACGAAGTGGACAACTACAAGAATCTGACTACAGAGTAATTTCGAAATGTCGAACAAGTATTGTGTTGAAATTCGCCATTTTCTCTCTTAGCAATCGCGAGGTTGTTAAACAGTATAGGTTTGCTTCCATACAAGAACACACACAACACAACCGTAGCTAACGTTTCGGCAGAATCGCCTTCTTGATAGCCGCTTTTTTCACCCGTCTTCCACCGAGGAAGAACAGCCGCTCAGAGTCGCATATGGTTGAAGAAGGCAATTCTGCCGAAACGTCAGCTACGATTGTGTTATATGCGTGTTATTATATGGAAGCAAACCTATGCTGTTTAACAACCTCGCGATTGCTGGGAAAGAAAAAGACGAATTTATAATCCAATGCCGAGATTAATAGAAAGTCGATTCTGAGAACTATTGTGATGAAGCTTCAAAAAGAATAGTCCAGCTGGTAAAATATTTCCCTGCTTCGCGTTATTTTTTTCACAGCGATAAGAAAGAATGTATTGTAAAAGTGGTACCTCTGGAAGCGGGACAGATGCTTAGCAGGTCCACATTGCCTGCGCCACTTGATTGACCCATCGCTGTCACATTGTTTTGATTGCCGTTGAAGAATGAGATATTTTCCTAAACAGTCACTCAACTGTACAATATTTTCGTCCGGAAAGAAATGACCGAGGTTAAGCACGGCAACGAAAACAAGTGAAGATTAAAACAAAATTCCTGGGGGACACAAAATAAGGATGAGAAAGTATTTTTGGAAAATAAAACGAGGAAAACTAGTACCTGGATCCATTTGAGGGCGAGGATTTGATCCCACAGACCGAAATTTCCACGGCAATACTCATCTCCAGTGGAAAAGAAGCCGAGGAATCCAACACGATATTGAACAGTAACCACAACGACGTCTTTCGTACACTAAGCAGTTTTCGCCAACGATTCATGTCAGTAGGACAACACAGGGAATTTTGCTCTTCTAAGTGTGATTTTTGTCTTACTGTAGCTTAAAACAGGAAGAGATATTAAATAAACTATGGCAAATCCATGAGATGTTCTCCTAACAAACGCAATTTACGACTGGTTTTTGCATTTGTCGTTACACATTTCTCACATTTCGTTACAAGAACTGACCTGAATTCTTTCGATGGGAAGTTTTTATGATTACCATTGGTTGTTCTTGACTTCTATGGTTAACAAATCACTAAAGGCTAAAAGTAACTCTTACGTGATGACCTGACCTCTATAGGAGTCATAAGATGGGAAAATAACAGCCGCTTTCGGCTTTAAATCAAAGTGTCTGAGCTTATAGTGAATTTCAATCACTACAGTAAAAAGTATTAGAATCTGTAAACCCTTACCTATAAGAGCGACCCTCTTATATCACTAAGGTGAAACGATGGTTTTCTTGTGCCCACGTAATATATTTCACGCATATTTTTTGCTTCAAGGTTAACATTTCGAGGATAAAAGCAAATTAAACATGAACACATGGCATTCTTTCCAGAAGAGTGATTAATCAGACAGAGTTAAGTTACTCTACAAATCTTAAAACTGATAGAAAATATAACAGATAACAGATAACTTGCTGATACGAAGTGTTGCCCAAGTTAAGCTCTCAACCGCTCAAAATTCTTTTCTTTTGTTTTTATTTTATATGGCCCGTCTTCATATCTACTGTGCGGATCCCAGCACTTTTCACATTCGATTCGTTTCCTTGAATCCACTATCCACGAAGATCTTCGAACTTTTACGTGTGGCTTCGGCTACTGCTTGAGGATTTTAATTTCATCTTGAACGCCGTAGATTCCTGGTCGAGTCCATTCCCCCTGGAGTCCTGAGATAGCCGGATTGGAGCGTTCCCAGTTGGATTCCAGAGAGTGATTTTTTCCCGGACAAGTGCGTTACCAATTTCCCGACCCCGGAGGGATGAGAGGCTTGGCAGGCACGGAGCGGAATCGAACTAGCACAACGATAGTGACGACCGACACCACTACCACTGTGCTATCCGCCTCCTTTTAATTCTTTCAATATTTCAACTCCAATAATGCTGATTGTTAAGCTTTTACAATGGTCTGATGACAGTCTGATATAAACATGCTAACGAAACAAGACATTATTACAGAACATTAAATTATAGGAATGGCATGGATTTATCTCAGAACTAAGCCGCCCAAAACGAATGTCAATGAAGCTCTTTTTGTGTGACATACTAACCCAACGGTAAATGTTGCAGACACTCTGTTACATGAGGTATTATGCAAAGAATTGTTACCCACGATCATAATTCTCTGGCATTCAGAGTATTCAACGGAGAATTTCAAACCTCTCCCTCATCTGAAAAGTCTCTCTACAGATTTCAATAGCTTAATACAACCATTAGATGATGAAAAGAAAATTGATTTAATGTTTAGCCCACGAGTGCGAAAGTAAAACAAAAATCTTTGCTGAGGATTTCCTATGAGTTTCTCTTTCATAGAAATCCTTTTTTAGAAAACAAAATTACCCTCTAGCAGACAGCGGCCTTTTGACAGAAAAAGAAATTTGTACAACACTTGTAGAGTACTATCATTCTTGCAGCAAGGATTTATAATAGCCACCAGGAAAACGAGAAATCAATTCATTTCAGGAAGAAAAAGCAGGTAATAAAAAGAAGAAAAGATAAAGCTCTCGGCATTGATCAATTCCTTAGGGATGCGCCATGCATTCGACTTCATTAAGCATCCTTTGGGATGATTGAATGTATATTGGGCTTTACAATGACTCGCAGTGGTCTGCCGATGTATCGAGCCAGTGCTGCTATCCTCCCAAACAAGTCTGGTACCAAGTGTATGCATAGAAGCAGACAACTGAACCACTTACTAAGTGCCTGCAGATGTCGACGTCTCCATATTTGGTGGTGCTGTCGCTGACGAATCCACCTCCGTGAATGAAGACGAGCACTGCGAAACCCGACGCTGAGCTGGGACTCCACACCGGTGTGAACACATTCAAATAGAGGCAATCTTCCGAGATATTTCCAAGCTATAAGCATGGGATAACAATGAAAAAAAATGTCTCAATTTGATTAGCGGTGTGTTTTTAATCTCAGTAAGTGATGATGAAGTCACGTGTATAGCTATTTCACCATGAGCGCAGAACATTCCACTTGCCGTAACTATTCAGCGTTTAATCGTTTGGTTGAAAAGGACATACTTGTACTAAACAACGAAAATAACGACGAGTGAAAATTTTAGGCAATTAGAGAGAGTTAAGCAAGGTCCATCAGGAAACAACCTTCCTTTCCAGCAAAGTGGGCTTTTGAATTGAACTTGCTGCAAATGCCTTCGTTTCCCGTACTCCTTCCCATGGTTCAGGTGGTTCAGGTTTCTAAAACCTCATATGGCTGTTATATTTAGAATAATACATCAAACTAGTGAAAAAGCCTACTCGAAATCGTAAGTTGCCTACAGGCGGATTTGCGTATGGTACTCCTTGGAAAGCGTCCACCTATGAAACAGTTTCTTCAGAGCTTCACCGGTCCTCATAGAAAAAAATGATTAATTTATGGTGCTAAATATTAAACAAAAATAATTCCAACAACAATAACGCTGGCGTTACGACGTGGTTACACGACACCAACCTTGCAGACTGTGTAGGGGAACAGCGTCACGTTTCCACATCAGGCATCAATACATAACGGGTGGTCGACCTTAGTCAAGTACAACGCAGTAATCTGGTGTTCATTTTGACCATAGTCCACTTCACAGTATCGCAATAGTGTTTTCCTTTTGTAAAGTAGGCCATAATATCAATGTGAACACTTATGTTGGGTTTTCTCCAACACATCCCTTACTCACATCTCAGCTCTCAAATAAACATTCCATAAGTCTTCGTCAACACAACTGAATGTGGCCGTCGCTCTCTACGTCTCACTATTCTTGTATGTGGCATAAAAAATTTCGTATGACAATTTTAGTAATTTGCAATATATAAATGAAAGACTAATTTAATGACGTATTTCAACAGAATCGATGGACAACGTCAACTGTATGTTGCTTGTTGTCTTATATTTAGTAATTAGGTCTGCAACAGTACAGTTCTACATACAAAATAAGTGAAGGGCGAGATAAGGATAAGCAATCTGGCGTTCATATGCTCGTTAGGGATGCGCCATGCAGACGGCTTCATCAAACAACACAGGAGTGATTGAATGTCTATTTGCCCTGTTCAATGACTTGCGGTGGCCTGCCGATGTGTAAAGTCAATGCTGCTATCCACCCAGACATGTCTGGAACGAATTTCCTAACTCCGCATGGTTTACTGGCAAGTTTGGCTTATTAGGAGTACGGAAACAAACCAAAGATCAGGTGTGTATTATAGGCCACCTCTCACCACCTCGTTGCCCCGGCTATCAGTTCTTCAAAAAATTTCTGTAAATTAATGGTTAGTTAAGAACAACAAGCCAATTTTACGGCGCCTTTATTCAGCTAAAACTTATAAAATCGAGATGCAGTTCATTTAATATATTAAAACAGTGACGCAATAAAAGAAATTTTAGAAACCTGTCGGTTTTCGAAAGTAAATCGTCGGCCGACGATATTACCATACTTGGTTTTCGCCACACGAGAATCCTCCGTGGGAGGGGCGCGGTCGCTGCTTTGTCCATGTCCCATTATAAATCTCCCTATAAATATTAATCTTCTAAATTTATAGCTCTTCAAAAAAAAACATGGAGTTAGGACTTTTTTAAGGTAAGCGCATAGAGAAATACAGAGATGTACATCGAAAAAGAAAATGCCCAGGAAAGGAATTTAGAACTGTCATTCCCAAAAGAAAAAAATTAAAGACGAGAGCTAAATTTTTGTACTTTCCTCAGCAACAGCGATTGTGGGAAAACCATGGAAACACCACAGCGTCCTGGTGGACAAAATGACGACTTTTGAGCCGATTCGACCTTTCAAATAGACCTCCAGAAGGAAAACAGAAAAGGATAAGTTTTGCGCACTCCAATAAATCAGAATTTATTCTTGTAGAATAAGCTAAACGCATCTCTTTTTTGCGAAAATCGCAAGATTCTAACGGTCTTTATTTCAACCAGCAGACCCCATTGTGGTAGCCGAAATATTTTAGTTTACAGTTGAGCACTCCTAGCTTCTTTTTTTCTGGCAGCATCACTCCACATCGTCCGTTTTCTGCTAATGCTGAGGTCGATTGCTGACAGTCGGTTTCTGAAATTGTTATGAAACGTGCTGGGGATTGAAATATGTTATTGTTATTATCCTCCCAACAGTGTCGGACTGTGATGTACAGCGGGGGGATTCTTTCCCCCGACTTGGTCCCAAGCTGAGAAGGAGTCCAGAGTTTCCATCAGAAAGCCTAGCTAAGAGTAAACCAATACCAGGTACCACCACTGTCATGGTATCAAAGTCGCATGGTGGTAAATCTCCCTCTGATCCACAAGGGTCGCGACTGCCCGTGGGGATGAAGACTTGGGGCAGACTTTGGCCAAGCTGACCTCGAGATTCTAAGGAACCACCATGGCTTAGTCAGCAAATCTCCGAAAAATGGTAATTATGCTGTGGCCGGCACAACCAGTGATGACGGGCCGCTCAAGTACCAAATAAGTAAGTATTGTTAATATTGTTAACACCGAAAGAATGTCGCAGAGAATAGCAAAGAATGGGAAAAGTGCTACCCGGCGATAATCACGCACCTTGTTCGTTATGGCCATGCAGGTCGTGACAACTTTTTTATGTTGATGGCAAAGAACGTCGTTTTGTCTCTCATTCAGGTCATTTTGTAGAAATCGAATTTTGTTCCCATTCAAGATCCTAACAGATTCATAGATGGATTTAATTGCGCATAGAAATCAACACCTTAACATCTATTGAAAACCTTTTATTAGTACCATTATATCTTATGTTGTAAAATGGGAGTTACGTAAGTAAAATATCAACTGCCTCTTTCGCCCTATTAATGCTTGGTACTACCGCTCATGACGAAGAAAGGATAAAGGATAGAGCCTTCCATTGGTATCCCTGGAGGATTAGCCATGCATTCGACAGTGTGATACTCCTACACCAATTAGCCGAACCCAGAATGATGGACGACTAGGTGAGCTCAAGGCCCGGGATCGAACTAACGAATATGTGTATTGCAAGGCACCCATAACCACTGCGCTATAGGCACCCCAAAAATGTAATGCATGCCAAAAAAATATCGGTCAGCACGATAATGAAGCACAACAACAGACTTTCGACTGGGTAGGAATGAACATGCAAGAGAAAGTAATCACTATGAAACCTATAAACGAAATCTATCGATATCAACACCAAAACAAACCAGGTCGTCTCCCCATCTCGCTATCCCCCCCCCCC
>MQTX01000106.1:641965-785736 GCA_009735665.1 Angiostrongylus cantonensis
CCCACATTAGTTCTGCTGTGCTTCATTGCCATGCCCATAAAACTCCGCCAAATTTCACTAGTTTTATTTCATTTACACAGCACTGTAAACGAATAACAATACAAGAAGAATTTGCGAGAAAGTATCCATTGCAATTGATAAAGACTCCAGGGCCCAGCAGAAAGAGCGAGCACTCTTGGGAAGACGAAAGTACCATTGAAATAAAATGTCGGAGAGATGGACCAGTAACAAGATGTCACGAAATATCCGTTCTAATTTCAATACAAGTACCAATTCTCAACTAGTTTCCTAATTTTAAGCACAGAAAAAGTGTCAAAACCCCGAATATTTGCGTGCTCTATTCTATCGTAGCGTTTGCCAATCTCTTGTCTTGCTATATACGGCGGAAATCAACCTCCTCAAAGGGTAATCCAAACTCAAAGGAATCCCGACAATTCGATGAGGAAGCCCAGCTATCTACGATTGGTAGCCACGCCACAACAGAGCTCAGCGAACTGCCCATGACTAAGTTCGCACCAAAAACAGTGATGAAGGAGAGCACCACATCAAAAGCGTGACGAACTACTTGACCTGTAGGAAGGCAAGCCCCACTGAGGAGCTACGGTGTGCGAATAGGATGAATGGAGTTTACTGGATGCCTACTTGAGTTCTTTGTTGATTGATGGGACTACAGGTTGTGCAGCGTTTGGAGTTACTTACAGTTTTGTCAATGACGACGAGGCTAGAATGGCGAACATTTCACAGCATCTTTTGACACATGGTTCATCGGCATCAACAACTTTACCGCTTTGGAATCTTAAATTCTCCGAAAATAGCGCCACTATTATGGAGATTGGCTGGTGCACAAAAAGACCGGAATCAAAACGATTCCCGATAGTTACAGTGCGAACTGATGACAAGAAATGGAAAATTAGAAAAAATAGGTGATACAACTCGTCATGAACTAGACGCTTATATTGCCTACGATAGGCTCTTATGAAAACAAATGAAAAACGAATGGAAACCTTAAAACTCGACAATATTTCTTCGAACATCCAAACTTAATATAGGTGACATAATTAGCCATTTTTAGACAAATCCCACGAACCATTTGGGTACCGAACGGTCAATGCCGAGGTTAATAGGAAATCGATCCTGAATAACTAAATCCTCGAAATCTTCAGGTCAAAATTTGTCAAGTAATAAGTAATAATTATGGTGTGTTGTTATCATAAAACCTCGTAAGGTTACTTCTTTTTATGATTTCAGAGAACGTCTTAACTTAATGTCTATCCCTTTGTTTACTGCTTGTAAATAATAAATAGTAAATAAAAAGTTAAACATTGCCTTTGTGACCATAGTCTCAGCTTAATTGGGTTCAATGCCAAATCGTGCTGCCAAGATGATTCCAATAAACAGAAAATAGCTGATGGGACCGTTAGGGCTAGAAAAAAATGGATAAGAAAAACGCAAAGTAAAGGCCTCGGTGATACAGTTGGCAACATGAGAGCTCCGGATGCCTGGATCGCCCATCTTTATTGGTCATGAGGGCCACAGAGCGATTTCCATTCGTTTCTTTCTCGCACAGTCGTCATACATGGTGGCCGTATTCTTCAAGCATGATGACGTCTGTGAGGCCCATTCCGAATTCCTAAAATCGTTCTCACATGCGAATGCAAATGGTTGAGATTAGCCATGAACACGTTCGCCTATCATTTGTTTGGCTCTCAAGAGTATGCCTGCATTCTGTTCGAGATCACTCCACTGTTCTTTTCATCCACGTGTCATCTGTTCTTACTATGTGACCGGACCATGTAATTCGCTACTGATGTGTATTCTCTAGAATCCCAAAAATGGAATAGGTTCCGAAGATCTGAAACGCGCATTCCGGCTAGACGTTAGGAGTGCCGGCTAAATTTCTGAGGCATTGTTAAAGCGCTCTGTGGGTAGTGCACAGTGTTCTTGCCATAGTTGAGTTACTAGCCCACCTCTCTGCTACAAAACAGTGCGCTGGGAGGATTGCCCAATCGAAAATATAGGCGCGAAGTTTTAGGTTCGTTTCTTGGTCGTGGCTGCTTTGAGAGGCCATACGGCCCATACTGCTGGTCTTCTTTTTTCCCGTTCCTCATTGATGTTGTTCTCCATGTTCATTGTACGTCCAAACTATACCATATAGACGGCCTCTATAATCGCAGAACGACCTAGTTGCATTTACTTGCCTTTGCAGCATGGGTTCTTCATAAACTGAGTCTTCGTCTTATTTACACCCAGTCCAATGTCTTTTTCCATTTCATTGAGTTTCTCCGTGTCTCCCTAGTATCCCTCGAAAAGACGACGATTTCATTCGCGAAACCAATATTTAATAAAAATTTCAATCAATACGTGTGCCCTTCTCACCCCTGTTAAATGACCACATTGCTCATTGTAGTACGTCAGTAAACGGCTTTGTCGATATGATGTCACCATGTCGAACTCCTTTTCCTATAGGTATGACAACAGCTCGATGGAAGAGCTACATGTTTATGCTGAAGTTCCGAGGATCCTCTGTAGGTGTTCGTATATAGGACGGGTCCACACTTTGGCAGACGAGCGTTAATAGAATTGCATTCGTTTCGACGGTGACAAACGCCTTTTTGCAGCCGATAAAGGTTAGGACAAAGGTTACTTAGTACTCTGGGCAAATTTCTACGACCAATGAATGACATGGTTTGGTTGTAGTTCATGTTGCTCAACTAGTTGTGCCTTATCCAAACTATTTGATTTGCGCAAAAGGATAATCTTCGTGATCAGCTTGCAGAGTACACTCAACAGGCATTTCCTGCAATGATTACGAAGATCGCTATGGTCACCTTTTTTGGGCAGGATGGCTGTGCGCAACGTATTCCACTGCTCTGGGATTTTCTGCTTTTGGTGGTTAGATATGTGGGTTGCGAGAAATACATGTAATTGGTGGCCTCCAGCCCAAAGGAATTCGGTGGCATTCAATTCAGGAATATTATCGGTTTCTGGAGCAGGGGAGATCCTTTCAAGCGGCCAATACACCAGAACTGTTGGGAACGGCTCGCTATTAGGTGAATACCAAGTAGTTCAGAAGACTCGATCGAAATAGTTGCTCGTCTTTGCTTGTGCCACGCGGGACTTTTCTTGATTGGCAGTCACAATGCTGGATATGTGATTTTCTGTTCTCTAAAAATTTATTCCTATAGAAGAGACGTGCTGCGGACAGGAATCCTACAAGACGGTTTCCATCCTCATTTTCTTCCATTTCTTCCTCCTTTTCCTAATTTCCCAATAGTGTTTTCATTTTCCACCTAATCTTGGATTAAGGACTCCAACAATGAATCTATAGAAGCCTTCCCGCTGCAAATTACTGACGTTAAAGTTTCCATAATTTGAGTCTATAAGCTCCTTCCAACTTACATTCATTCTAAGTCTGATAGCTTGACCAAATCTCTTAATCTGTTAATCTATTAAGCACCCAGACCAAGACCAACACTGAGATACTGTGCAAAGGTATTACCACAAGATATTTTACTCCGCAGGAAATCGTACAAAAGCTCTTCATCACATTACAATGTGAAAACAAAACAAACTGCACGCGTTCCCCTTACGGCTTGACCAATCTCAACCATATGGTGTAATCTCTTTGCAAGCTACCTGGTCTTCATGAGCGCTCTCAAGAATATATTCTGTTAGCGGTAGCACAGACATGTTCACTCGGAATTATTACAGTGAGACCAGCATTAATCAAGGAAATTACTGTGCAATGAGTTATTGTATGTTCCCAGTAACACTGAAGATTTTCCACGAATAAAAATTGCCCACTAACTGATTTGCTAAGGGCGCGTGTGGCACAGTGGTTGGAGGCGCCACTGCGGCACGCACGTGAAATCGATTCCTGCGCCCACGGCCCATCAAGCCCTCCATCCCTGTGGGGTCGGCAAATAGGTACCGGACTCGTCTGGGAGGATAGCAGCACTGGCTCGATACATCGGCAGGTCACCGCGAGTCATTGTAAAGGCCAGATATGCATTCAATCACCTCCAACGATACTTAATGAAGTCGAGTGCATGGCGTATCCCTCAGGGATTGATCAACGCCGAGAGCTCTTAGAGCTTTTAACTGATTCGCTCAGTTCCTTAGTAATAAGATATGTTATCATTTGGGTATTACGAACGGAACAGATGCATGTCAATTCTTAATAAACATGACGTGGGGCAAGAATGAAATGGAGCTACGGCTAAGCTTACATTCAGCTCAGCCACTTTCACGTTGGAGTATGAATTATCGGGCAGTGCAGTGAATCGGCTTTTCGGTTCTATCAGCAAACAGTGGGAACGACTAATCCACTTTTGACTTTTTACACTAGTCATCTTGACAGTCACTACAGAGATGCTGTTATGAGGGAATACAAGCTGCTTTGAGATCTTTTCTGGAATGTGAGGATTCCTCATACTTGTTTACACTACCGTAATCATTCGAATGATTTGTAATAATGAAGTTGTAGCACCACTAATGAGAAAACCACTGCTGATTTGTAAAGCTTAAAGTATACATTGTTAGCTTACTAAATCAATATTAAAACATGGTAACGGCATACGACACTTCCCACGACGATGATTCGGAGCCACTGATATCCTAAGGAACGGACTGAAGTATCAATTTCTAAAACTTGCTAAGAACTGTCACTATTTTGTTCGAAATTTATTAGTAGCTACATTTTGGAACGAACAATTTTCGTTGCACATGTAGAACCACGCTCCGATCTACTTTATGATGAGGAATTCAACAATAGCTTACACCAGGAGGACTGAGAACAAACTTCCAGCAGGAAATGAAAGTGGTAAATCACATTAGTAGCATATTAATGGAGAATATTTACCTTAAAAGTAAACGATGACATGAAATTTTCACATCAATGAACTTGTGAAGATGGTCGGGAAGGCAAGTGTGCTAACGACGAGAACAAAGCTAATATCAGTGGAATGTGTCTATTATGTCAGAAGCAAGATAAGGACTATATTTCACTACAGTACTACAATTTGCCACCAGAATACGCCTTATTCCATTACCGACCTCACGAGAGACATCAGCGTACAATAATAACCTGTACTAAGAATAAGGAAAGAATAAAGACGGAAGTGTTGAATATGAGACGAAGTACAATAAGAGAAAAAAAAGAAGTGATTTTAATTAATGTCATACCTCACGGATAGTATTTTGAACTAAATCGAATGTCTAGTGTAAGTACAAGAATCCACGTAAAAGGGTTTGATATTAAAAAACTAATATTTATACATGTTCGATTTAAACATATAGTACATGATCAAGCGGTCCTTTGCATGAGTTAAGAAATCGATGCCTTCAACCATGCCGAGTTCCTAAAGGGAATAATAAGAGTCTCGTTCAGTAATCGTGCACAGCACAACTTTACGTTCACCCAAATATCATCATGAGAAGACTCGATAAAGTGGATATTTATAAAAGTGGCAGCAAAATTACCGTTTCGACTATTTGCGAGAAATTACACGAAGATTGAAAACCTCACTGCTAGTACTAATTTAAACCTACTAGTACTAACCTACTAGTTATTGCTAGTACTAATTTAAATTTAAATTTCGGTAAACATAATAAAGCATAAAGCCCTCGGGGTTGATCAATCCCTGAGGGTTGTGCCATGCTTTCGACTTCATGAAATATCGTTGCAGGTGATTGGATGCATATCAGGCTTTTACAATGCCTTGCGGTAGCTTACCGATGCATTCAGCCAGTGATGCTATCCTCCCAGACAAGTCTGGTACCAATTTCCCGACCCCGGAGGAAAGGAAGGCTTGGTGGGCTTGCAACACAAGGATCGACCCTATGTGTATACCAGAGCGCCTCCGACCACTGCGCCACACGCGCCCTATAAAGCTTGCTGGAGAAGTAAAATATAAAATCTGAACGTAATATCTGGCACTCTGTAAATAATATTACTACTATTTTACAATTATACCTGATTGCAAAGAATATTCCAAACACCCCAAAAAAAATGAGGCAGTGGTAAAAACCGTCGATATTCGCACATAAGTAATTTCAGATCTTCTTTCCTTCGCCCAGTTAAAAGCTGTCGTTCAAGCTGAGCGGCAGTAACGTGATCCTGAAGAAACAATATCTTTCCATAGTAGGCCTCTTTTTATCCATGTGCCCATGCGATTTCCCGCCTACACACATCTTACTTGGATACTTGAATCTTTAGACGGCCCTTCATCACTGGTTGTGCGAACCCCGGCATAATTTCAACTTTCAACTTTTTCGGAGTTTTTCTGGTTTAGCCATTGTGGTTCACTGGAGTCCTGAGGTCAGCCTGACCAAAGTCTGTCGCAGGTCGTCACCACCACAAGCAGTCATTTGTTAATTAGAGGGAGATTTGCCTGGTACTGGTTTACTCCTAGCTCGTCTTCTTGATGAAAAAGCCGGAGACTCCCTCTCAGCTTGAGAAACCCTACTAGGGGATTAATCCCCCGTTGTACATCACAGCCGGACACCCAGGAACACCTCCGAGCCACGATAAAGCTGTAAACCGTTGGAAAAAACACCTATTACTGAACAAAAGCACATCATTAAACTCTAACATTATTACATAATGAAAAAATGTATCGCTGACAAAGCGTGCACATAACAAGACAGCAAATCAATGTTACCCTGTAGATTTGGTCTAAATAGGCGTTGCAGAACGAAATTGCTAAGTTTTCATCCTCCATGGTCTCGACATCTACTTCATAGTAAGGCGGATTAAGTGTTCCATAAGTCACACCGTATTCAGCAATATGGTTTGCAATCTCGAATGCCCTACAAATTTGCGATAAGAGGAATTATAGCCAGATATTGTGAACAAAAAAGAATTACTATCTTGATAAAAGTTGGCTTTAGCTGTTTAACACTATTTCGCCAAACATACTTTCCAAATTCAATACAAAAACATACCGATGGTTATAACAACCGAATTCGAAGTCAATGATGAGTAATCTTTTTGCATCAACTACGCCATTTCCATCAAAAACCTCGTCAACAACGTCCCTTAGTAGGATATTCGATGACTAAAGAACAACAAGATTTGTTTAATATACCTCGTCACCAAGTACTAGGAGACCTACCACTGTGTCCTGATGACAGAACACGGATGGACTTTTCTGCAGATTTAGAAATCTCTCGATTTCTTCAATTTCCTTTTCAAGTTCATCCACTGTGAGTACATCGGGAAACTGAAATTAGCTTTACTATAAACAAATGGTATAAGTGGTATTCATCATAATGGAATGGGGGACGCAGTGGTTGTTTATGCAGTCCATTATGAAGCAAGATGGTGATTCAACCTATCCTCCACGCTCTAATCTAATCAACGTAAGGACGCCTTAGTTCGGCTATCCTCAAGATTGCAAGGAGAATCGAACATGACCTGTATTAAACGACAGTCAAAAAAAGGCGAAGTCCACAACCAGCAGCCGAAACAATAATAGAACATCGAAATACTTGTGGCCTTTTGTGGACAATGAATGCAAGGGAAACGAAATGAATGCAAGAAGCGCTGGGATCCGCACAACAGACTTGATGTTGGTCACGTACTAATTATGTAATAAATCATTTTAATACCTAACACAATTTATAAAGTTATAACCAAGACTAACCGATACGTCCGCTGCAACGGCCGTTTTTACCAGATTCAGTGAATCACCACCGTTGCTCCTGTACTTCTGCAACCACGAATGAACAAGTGGAATGTACTGCGGGTATTTGGGCAACGGCATTTCGATCATGTTCAATTTTGCTATCAAACTCGCAATAGCAGGAACAAATCTTAAACGTTTCTATGTAGTATTCAGTGAACAAGAAGAGTATACTGTGCTTATAGCTTTTTTTCTCATGGCCGACGCTCGATTATATCAGTAAAATCGGAGCTGCAATGATTTAAGACAATTGTCCCCAATACAATTATTCTCCAGTAACTTTTCAGTAACTTGACCACTCACAAACGTGATGATTTTTCACTCTGTGAAAGCAACAACTGCATTGGGAACGCCCCATTCGAATCATGGTGCTCTGAAGGTAAAGATATCACCCAGACGTCACCCACAATAAAAGCCATTTCCAACGCGTACGATTTCATCAACAAGTGAACAATTTTATGTGAAATCTTATCCCAAGGAAGCTTAGATATGAGCAAAATCCGGAACCTTAGGTGGGCTTCGAACCCGCAAGTACCTTTTCTGAAAACCCATGTTCTATCCACTATACCAATCGAACCCCTTGCTTTGCCTTTCTACCAGACAGTTAGTTCTTTAACGTAATGTTGCGATCAGCAATCACCTGTAGATTGCAGTTTCAGTTTAACTGAGTTCAGCGTCGATATGTGCTCCACAGATCATTGTCGTTCACGCATAATTGCTGATCGCACCATTAAAGTAAATACAGTGGGTGAAAGGAAGGCAAAGCAGGAGCCCTTGGTTGGTGTGGTGCATAGTACGCGAGCCATCGAATAGAATAATCGCGTGTTCGGACACCACCAGAGGTTTCATGTTTTTCTTATATCCCGGTGACCTTGTGGTTCTATTTTACATGTTACTCTGTCATGAAGAAAGAATAGGCAGTAAATTAAAAATTAAATGTCGTGACTTCAATACATTTTAACAGGGTCTACAACCAAATGAAAAAGGCTGACTACTTGCGATCGTATATTTCCTCTTTCTTAAGAGTTCGACTTGGAATAAACTCCTCAATACGACCTCCGGGGAAGATACCTAGAAGTTTCGGTCCATAGCCATGTGCTGAAAGTTGAGATATTGGTATGGAAAACGAGACCAATGTGATTAACTCATGACGACACCATTATTTCTCAACATCTCCTCATCTCAAGAAAACACAGTTATTCTCTCAAACGTTACGCAACATTGTCTTACTATTCCTGACAACAGCAACTTTCACTAACTACTCCTTATTGAAGGGCTAAGGCAGAATGATTTCTAGAATGCATTAAATCACTTGTTAGTCAGTGAGAACAACTTTAGTAGAAGAATAAAATGACACGAACCGTTCAATTTCATGAAAACAGCGATTTCCCTCATTAACTGCATACTGCTTGTCTGTGTTTGTATTCTAAGAATGACACAACGGGGCTCCTCGCCAACAACCGAGACTTCAGCAGAAAGCATACAGCGAAAAACCAGATTTGTTAACCCACCACTGAAAGAAAAAGAAATGCCATGGCAATTCGAACTACTTTGTGCAACCGACTATGACGGAAAAGCCGTCACTGAATGCTCCACACCCATTTACATAAGAAAGACAATAACTCCAGTGAGCTAGAGACATGCTTAGCAGAAACAAAGAATGCAGCAAAATTCATCTCGCACCTATTTCTTCAACTTCATGAAATACTTGACGCATGGGGACTATCCAATAAAAGATGAATAGAACGCAGTAATTAATGTGATAACAATGTTCGGCAAAAGCTGAAGTGTCCAAGAAAAGCCCAAGGGCAAAAAGAGAAAGGGATGGATCCAGGAACTCCTGATGTCTTCTTGAAATAAATGATTCGGGAGAGGATAGCTTATTCAGCCCAAAGAATACTAACAACAAATTATGAAGCACTACGTTAAAGATATAGCATCTTATTTTTACACAGGATGGCAAATTATGCTATGCCTCCTTATTTGTATAGATGACTTAACTAAATCACTTACCTCACCTTCTGTAAGGAAAACTGTGAATTACTGATCTGCCTCCAGACTCCACCCAAATATTCTGCACACAGTTCTCTAGCCTTATTTACAATAGAACCGTCCACATCGGCCGGTTTGAACTTAGAAAACAAGTCCTGAAATTGTCAAAGTGCATCAACAAGCAGAACCAGCTTCCTTCAGAAAGCTCTTGTCAAGTGAGCTTTAAGCGTAAGAATCTACTTTATCCGAAGGGTATCAAAAATTATGTTGTTACCCATCTTGAACGCACATGTAGTGCAGTGATCGGAGGCGCCCTGCAATACACACAGTCTATATCACGCCGCCCAAGGCTCACCGAACCCTTCCATTCCTCATGGATCAGTACATTGATACCAAGCTTGTCTAGGAGGATAACAGTACTGGCTCAACACATCGGTAGGCCACTACGAGTCATTGTAAAGGCCAGATATGCATTCAGTCACCTCCAGCGATGATTAATGCAGTCGAATGCATGGCATATCCCTCAGAGATTGATCAACGCCGAGAGCTTCATCTTTTTAACCATCTTGAGGCTAACTATATATAACCCCGCTACTATTCCCCATATTCTACTATATCTAATACAAATGAAATTGACTACATAACTGAATCGCAGCACGTTCTAACAAGAGAGTAGTAGTTTACATAGCAAGAGCACTCTTACTATTTACCATTGTCTAAATTAATAAAACTAAAACCTCACCCTTTTCCACAATATTTAACCGAGCACTCCAACTAATAATTAAAACACGGACAATTTTCACATAGAGATTAACTTCCGTTTTGCAAAAGAACTTGACTGAGTGTCATTGTTTGAACACGAAAAAGCAAACCCGTCATCCTGTTCTATAAAAGTTCTCCTTCGATACACTCAGGACACGACTTTACAGCTAATAACAGGAACATAAACAATTTCACGACGGCCCATCAACTTCTTAAGCGTTAAAGCCTTTTTAGATTTACACCCTTCAGATGACAAGACATCTAACCTGAAAACTTAGTTTCGAAACTGTGTCACCATCAGAAGAGGTTCGAACCTGATTCGGTAATCTTTTTATTAGAAAAGTGTACCTTTTTATATTGTAGTATCCAAACTGCTCTCAGACTACAAGAATTTTCCCCTTAGCAATAAAAACTAAATGAAAATGCAGAGCGGTCGACTAAAGGATAAAGGATAAAGCTCTCGGCGTTGATCAATCCCTTTAGGGATGCGTTATGCATTCGACTTCATTAAGCATCGTTTGGAGGTGATTAAATGCATATCTGGCCTTTACAATGACTCGCGATGGCCTATCGAGTATCTGGCACCAATTTGCCGACCCCGGAGGGATGGAAGGCTTGGTGGGCCATGGGCGTGGGGATCCATCTCACGTGTGTGCTACAGGGCACCTACCACTGAGCTACACACGGGCTTGTGATCGAGGTCGACTAAATCCATTAATATTGAGGATCCAAAGTAGAAAAACTGATCTCTAACTTTTACTTGGCCATGAAAGTGCAACTACATTGATGAGCAAATATCGGAAAATTCTAGAATGACCAAGAAATAAGAAAAAAAAGGATCAAAAGACCATTGATATAATTTCGCACCAGGATAGAAGTAGATGTTTCGTTAGGAGTGTTCGGGTCAAGTGTCATCACGTCAGAATTTTATCCAAGACTCGATTGACATCCACGCCTAAAAATCAATACGTAAAATAAAAGAAGACTTAGTCAATTAGTTCATCGAATATTTCAAACACGTGGTACTGTACTCGGAGACAGGAAAATACAAATCGAAGCTCAGCAGAAGGCTAGTAAATCGTCGTCCCAAAGGAGAAATATTCACGCTATGGATTAGGATGGCATGTTCGACATGAAAATAGTAAAGACTATAGAATGGAACACTCTAAATGAATGGCCCTAGTCAATCCTACGACTAGTTATTAATCGTGAAGCCCGTAAGTACACAACATTTATCAGCGAATTTTTTGCGTGACCGCTAGTAGGTAATAAAGAAGGGCTATCCTGAATCGTGTGGACTATCTGGGAGTCTCGGAACGTATGATGTTCGATGGCAGACTTTGCCAGAGAAAGTCACAATCGAAAAAAGGGACTGAAACTACCACGTACCTGGTTGTATTGCAATTCCGCTGAAGATGACCATTAACGAAAAAAAAGCAAAAGAAAGGTTGCATATTGATTAGTCATGCCGAGATTAAAGGAAAGTCGGTTTTGAAATATTGTTGTTGCCCTTTTCTAGCTGAAAATGATACCGACTTCTGAAAGATGAATTGTCTGGAAAAAACAAGCCGTTATCATCGGACAATCACTACTATCAAGAGCCAGCATCCTGTATAAAAGAGCAGTATGGGTCGTTCAAGAGATGGTCCGCTGGGGAAGACCGACTGGAGAGAAGACGTGGCATCGAGTAGAGGAATAACTGTGGACCATCAACTTGGATCATCGACTCTAATGAGGACGAAAACGTCGAAACGTTAGCCGAATAAAGATTACCTATCAACCTCGTGTAAGCTTATGAAAGAAGGAACATGTATCACCTGTATCACCTGTAGTCCCGTTGATCGTCGAGTGACTCGAGCGGACGCCAGTAAATCCTCCATTTTTCCCCATCGCGGGCAAGAGTAGCCCAGTGGGTTCTGCTCGCTTTAAAATAGTAAAACTATAGAATGGAACATTCTAAATGAATGGCCCTAGTCAATCCTACGACTAGTTGTTAATCGTGAAGCCCGTAAGTACACAACATTTATCAGCGAATTTTTTGCGTGACCGCTAGTAGGTAATAAAGAAGGGCTATCCTGAATCGTGTGGACTATCTGGGAGTCTCGGAACGTATGATGTTCGATGGCAGACTTTGCCAGAGAAAGTCACAATCGAAAAAAGGGACTGAAACAGGCAAGGCTTTCTATTTACTATGACGTGGTCTACTTCGTTGTTGTACTCTCCACTGGGAGATCCCCACATCCAGCGTTGGGGGTGGGGCTTCTGCCATTGCATGGATGGATGGATGGTCTTGGTCGCCATGATAAACTCAGAGAGCCGCTCACTCTGTTCGTTTCGTTCTAATCCGTGGGTCGCAATGTGACGTTCCTCAGACGACCTTCTTGGTCCGATCTTGACATTGAAATCTCCAATGATGACCTTGAAGAATGTATGGCCTTCTCTGTAGAACCTCTCCAAATCCATGTAGAACGCTTCGATTTCTTCTTCGTCATAGTTTGATGTCGGCGCGTAAACAACGAAGATTGTCAAAGCCTGTATTGATCCACATCTTTTTAATCGTAAACGTCCGATTCGGGTTGTAAGCTGTTCGAATGAATCGATGTTCATGGACTGGGGACGCGCCACTTAGCCTCGCGACTAACCGGCTCGAGATCCTTCATATGAGGGAGATCCGTTGAAGGAATCGAAAAGGAACATGTATTGGAAAAAAAAAACGTCGAAGGATGTGATTTGAAGAGGATTTTCAAGCATGGTAACAGCTGTCAATTCATGATGGCAGAGAGCGTTTAAGCAGTTCATGGGCGAGAAATTTATTCGAGGTGACCAGCACGATCTGATCATAAACAAACTTTCCAGATGACACTGAACTGCGATCTGGCTATAAGGACGAATCACTTTAAATTGTTGACGCAGGATTTTCGCATTGAATATAGAAAGTGTAGAGGTAGGATGTATCGGACCTGGGAATCGAAAAGGAACATGTATTGGAAAAAAAACGTCGAAGGATGTGATATGAAGAGGATTTTCAGGCATGGTAACAGCTGTCAATTCATGATGGCAGAGAGCGTTTAAGCAGTTCATGGGCGAGAAATTTATTCGAGGTGACCAGCACGATCTGATCATAAACAAACTTTCCAGATGACACTGAACTGCGATCTGGCTATAAGGACGAATCACTTTAAATTGTTGACGCAGGATTTTCGCATTGAATATAGAAAGTGTAGAGGTAGGATGTATCGGACCTTGGCATTTGGACTCTTCTGACCCTGATGTCTTTGATAAAAATTATGGAGAACTAAGTTTTTGACGTTGTCAAACCTACACCTAGTGGTCGATCTCTTCTTCCAATTCATGTATACTCGAAAGCAGCTACCGTTTTCAACAAGCATAAAAAGGATAAAAGGATAAAGCTCTCGGCGTTGATCAATCCCTGAGGGATGCGCCATGCATTCGACTTCATTAAGTATCGTTGAAAGTGATTGAATGCACATGTGGCCTTTACAATGACTCGCGGTGGCCTGCCGATGTATCGAGCCAGTGCTGCTATCCTCCCAGACAAGTCTGGTACCAATTTGCCGACCCCGAAGGGATGGAAGGCTTGGTGGGCCATGGACAACAAGCATATTTCAACTTATTATTAACTTTATGAACTTGAATGAGAACCACTGGAATCTAGGAATTTTTACCAACAAGTTGCAAATGGGCGCGTGTAGCGCAGCGGTCGGAGGCGCCTTGCAACACACACGTGGAATCGATCCCTGCGCCCATGGCCCACTAAGTCTTCCATCCCTCCGGAGTCGTCATATTGGTACCAAACTTGTCTGGCAGGATAGCGGCGCAGGCTCGATACATCGGTAGGCCACCGCGAGTCATTGTAAAGGCCAGATATGCATTCAATCACCTCCAAACGATGCTTAATGAAGTCGCATGCATGACGCATCCTTCAGAGATTGATCAACGTCGAGGGCTTTATCCTTTTATCCTTTTACATGAGGTATACTTTTGACCAGAAATTGCCTGATGTTTTATTCGTATTCGCTATGGAAAAGCATAAAGGGACTCAGCATAAATCGCAAGATACTTCCAAAGGCTGACAGCAATGTGTTCGGATGGAAAAGCACTGTAAAACACTGTAGATAGCGGTATGCACATTACACGATTGACAAAGCAAAGCCTCTCCTACAACGCTATTATGCTCGCGATTCCCGTAAAGCAAAGCTGTTCGATTGTCTGAAGTGCCACCTAACTGAGTCAATCACCTTAAAAAAACATTCGGTATCTGAGAAAGGTCTAGGTAGATCTCCGAAACCACTGGAAATCCCGCAGTTCTGCCTACGTGCTTGGATACTTGGACGGGCCGTCTGCGGATTCCTGCACATTTGCCGTTCGTTTCATTCCCTAGCAGTCGTCGTCCATGGTGGTGGTTTTATTTGAACATGGTGGCGCGTGAGAGTCTCATACCCTGTAATAATCTAAATGTAAATAATCTGTAAAATAACTGCAGCTATGCTTACATCTGATTAATTTCGGTTACGAATGCGTCTGCCCAAAGTGTAGATCGGCTTGCAAGGGGACGGTCGCATTATCGTGGAGTCCACTCCACAGCTCTTTTCATCCATCTGTCGTCCATTTTTCTCATTATGTTACCGGCCTATATGTGTTTCGCTATCGATGTATATTTTTCTGGATCCCGAAGATGCGACAGATTTCGAATATCAGAGCCTCATATTCCAGCTTAATATTGTGAGTGCCGGTTGCATTTCAGATGATATCGTTCAAGTGCTTTGTGAAAAGTGCGCAGTATTCTTTACGTGGTTGAAGTATCAACCCACGTCTCTCCACCATAACAGAGCGCTGAGGGAACCGTGGAATCGGAAAGGCGGGCGCAGGTTTTCGTGTCCCTGAGTTGATCGTTAGCTTCTTTGAGAGATCCAAATGCGGCCTAAGCTGGTCCAGAAAGCCATCAGGTTTAACTTCTTCTCCTTCGCACCATGGGTTTTTCATGAACTGGATCTTCTTCTGATTTATGCACAATCCGATTTTTTTCCCTCCTCGTTAAGCTTATCGATAATAGATCTGTTCCACTGTTGCTTCCTAAGAAGGTGACGTTCTTGTCGGCGGAACGAAGGTTTGATAGGAGTTTCCAATTAATATGTATGCCTTTTCCATCCTAATCAAGTGACTTCATAATTCACTGCAGTGCGGCACTAAACAGGCTCGGCGATATTGTGTAGCTTTTCCAAACCCTTTTTCCTATGGGTATCGTAAGAGGTCGATGGGAAAGTTGTATTTTAGCAATGCAGTACCGATAACAGTCAGAGTTTTTATGTAGAACGGGTCCACTCTTTGGTCGGCGACCGCTAACAGGATCGCATTCGTTTCAAAACTGTCAAACCCTTTTTCATAGTTAACAAAAGTTGTGAGTAAAGGCATATGGTATTCCCGACAAACTTCAATGACCCTAGATGCATAATCGCGATGGTGCTGAGTTATTTGCAAAACTCTGAACCGCTGGTGTCTGCGGTGAAGATCGAGCACGCTATTATCCTTTCCGGGGCTAACGCGTTCGCCACCACACCATGCCAGTTATTCGTTTCCTCTCAGCCGTATTATTGGGTTGTAGGAGTTGTCAGTAATAATCCGTCAAAGGTATTGCTGCAGATACCAGCTGTCCTTAATTTTGCTAATATCTGAGCATCATCCTGATTATATTTCACATAATACCTTGCCATTAAAAAAGAATAAGGAGTGAATAAAAGTGACGAGACCCTGGACACGGTTTGGATGTGGTCGATGCAGCAAAATCCATGTCGAAATCCTGCTTGTTCCACTGGTTGCGCTTCATCCAATATCCTTGATGTGCGCGAACGGATAATCTTCATGGAGAGTTTGTACAGGGCACTCAACAATCATATCGGACCGTAGTTACGAGGATCTCTTCAGTCACTTTTCTTAGGTAGGGTGACCGTGTGAGACGCCCGCCCCTGGTTTGGGATATCTTCCCCTTAAAAGCGGCCTATCATGTGGTTTGCCAGAACTACGTGTAAATTGTAGCTTCCAGCTCTAAAGAAGTCGGCAGTGAAGGTCTTGGAGCTTTACCCTCTTTTATACTTTCTACCGGAACTCGAACAGCAGACCGAAGAATTCCAGAAGTGAGATTTTCATCCATCGGTGTTAGCTGTTTCTTTGTCCTCTCCATTTAATCACTTCTTTCAGGACGACCAAGAGACAAGCATCATTCCAGCTAATAAGACAAACAGCATATTGATATCTCTCTAGCGTCTTAATATGCTAATGGGTCTTCATTGTTTTGTAATCACAATAAACAAAAAAAAGTAGCTTTCGAAAACCGCTGAGATAGTGATTTGAAGAAGATTTGAAAACCTGGGCATGAAAATTCTTCATGGGCACAATAGTCCCTCATTGATGTTCGACACTCTTTTATGTTGTGTTAGAAGCTCTCTCCAACGGATTGTTTTTTTATTCCATCAACGCACCCAACTAGTGGTTTTGATAGTAATTGCTGTTTCACTGTTGAGCAGTCGATTATAAAAGAAAAAAGCCCTTCACACCGTCGGAATCAATCGGGTCACCATCCGTAGACCATTTTGTCTCTGCTTTCCTGATAACACTGCCATCTTTTCCAAATGTAACAGCGAAGCATACAAGGAGTTCAGCGAGTCGGAAGAAAGGACAGTGCTGCGCTTAAACCGAAACATTCAAGATGTTGTACATGTTCGCCTCTTCAATGAAGATGGATAATAGCATAACGGAGGATTTCTAAAGTTGACCATAGAAATACGTCATTCTGGAGTCCAACTAAAACATCGAAATCTCAGTCTTGGTCCCTAAATACCTTCGTAACGAAGCTAGTTTTTCGACAAAAGATAGTAGTTTCCCACTGATTAGAATCGTTTAGTAGCTGTCTTTGTGGATTTATTGAAGAGACTTTGCCTGAGCGCACTCATCGCACATGTAATCTTTAAACAGTGTCTTTCAAATTCAAACATGTTTAGAAACAAAACCTTCGAAAAATTCAATACGAAACTTAAGTTTGTAGAATTTTCAACGCCAGAGTGGCGTCTCGTTCCGCGAGACGAAAGTTCGCTTGTCCGTCTGCTTCCTCGCTCGAGCTATGAACCTTCAACTTACAAAGCGGAAAGAATATATGCCATTGGCTCCAGAAAACCAAAATTTCATTGCGGTGAGTAGATCCTTTAACCTTTAAAAAAGGATTTTCAGACTGCAGTAGCTACCATACTCAACACCGGCTGTGATATTTACTTATTCATTTTTGTTTTATACGATCGACCTTCACATCTGCTGTCCCGATCCCAGCACTTCCGCATTCAATTCGTTTCTTGCATACAGTCCTTCACAGCTACTGTGCGGATCTCAGCACTTTCCACATTCGATTCATTTCCATCATACACCATCAAATAAGGTCATCCAACTTTTATGTGCAGCTTCGGTTGCTGCTTGACGATTTTCATTTCACCTTGAATATCGCAAATGTTGGTCGATATGATTCTCCTGGAGTCCTGAAATAACCGAACTAGAGCATTCCCATTCGGATTGAAAAAAGTAATTCTTTCTCGGACAAGTCCGGTATCAACTTCCTGCCTAGGGAGACGGGAACCATTGTGGGCCCAAGGTGCGATCGAACCACTACCACCCTTGGGATGATCGCCATCACTGCCACCGTGCTATCCCCTACCTAAACATTCAAAGAATCCGATAACTCTATGTCCCACCTTTGGTAATGGAGAATCCAAGACTCACATATCTGAACGTTGAATTTATTTCAAACAAGGTGCATGGAACCAAAACTGACTTTATTATCGAAGCAGAATAATCTTTACATAAAAGTTATCGAAAACCTATAATCAATAGTTGAAAAAATCCAAAAACGTATTCCACCTCATCAGCATTATTAGCGTGGTTCTACCAACATAAGATACATCCAATAAATCGAAAATGTCATTATCACTGAAATGAATTGAGACGATAGAAATGGCAGGCACTGATAACAAAATGGATAACAACGCCTTCGGCAGTATAGGAATACCTATTACTTAACTGAGTATTAGATGACTGCTTTGAATGAACAAACACGAATACTTTGAGCAGACCACAGTTCAAATACTAAGTAACATATGGTGAGATCAACTGTTTAAGGACAAAATAAAGTAAAAAGAGCATGTAAGTCATTTAAAAAAGCATTCCAAACTAGAGAAGAACGACATAGGTGACTTTCGAAACAAACCTCCACTTCAACAGTTTTTACACTCAAGTGAAAAAAAGCAAAGTATAAGAATAACAAAGATTTCTTGCACAACATCCTTCACTAATAAATCGGATATCTCTTAGATATTAACAAAAAAGAAAATCACGACCCCTGACTTTGGGAAAGAATTTTCTGATCAAAAATAGAGATATTTTCATCTCTTAGATATTAACAAAAAAAAAAAATCACGACCCCTGACTTTGGGAAAGAATTTTCTGATCAAAAATAGAGATATTTTGGCAAATACATCTGACAAAACACTAACTAAAAAGCATGATGGGTCACTTCCGAAATTATGTATGTATTGAAGATGACATCTCAAGTTTAAAGGAGTCGTTGAAAAGTGAAGGACTTTGCCGGAAATCACATGTATTGTGACCAACGGGAGAGGATATAGCATCACCGTTCTGTTCGATCTCTGCACGAGGCTCTAGGTCGTAGCCACGGCTGGATTCCGTGTTAGAACCAAGGTCGTGATCCGCTTCCACTCCTGATAGTTCTTCTTCACCACAACCTTCGACTAATGGTTTGTAAGAACTCCCTAGAAATGCCCGTATTTCCAGCATACTCCAAGAACCCAACGAAACCCACCACTCCTATTGCACATTTTTCCTTCACCTTCTTCTACAGATACCATTAATAAGTACTTTCCTAGACCTAAAATTCGGTCAAGTATGTCACATTACTAGTCTCAACAGCACTAATGAAAAAGTCGCTGAAATTCCTAAGATTTCTAGAACATTTTCAAACACCCTCTTGGTTAAGCTCACAGCTACAATGATTTACGAACCGTCACCACCAACCATCCTCGTTAGAAAAGTAGACTTATTTTTAAAAAAAATACCGTATGCCTCTAGTGGACAGCGTGTATTGAGCAATTCCATGCCTTCCTCACAGAAATTCTCCGTCAAGTCATCACTTTGCAAATTGCGCAGCAGTTGTTTAATATTATTTAGACGTAGTGGAGTCGGTGCAAGATGTTCTGCACTAGTACTCGGTGATTTCGACCAACTATGCAGAGACCTTAAACATGACAAATACTATGAAATTACAACGGTGCTGAGATATTTGCAAACCTCTGGACCGCAGGTGTCTATAGTGGGGAATGAACGCGCTACTGTCCTTTCCGGGGAGTAACGCGTTCACCACCACACCATGCGGGTCCTTCGTTTCGCAATAGTAGGCAGTTAATAAAACGGTTAACACTATGAAATTATTTTAAAAAGAAACTTAATAGAGTCTTGACTACTTGTCACATCGAACAAGGAAAACAGATTTTTGAAAAAAAAAACCACAAGTACGAACCCCATAGAATGGTCCAAGTGATATGGGGAACTGTTTGACATCATAACTGAATCAGCATAGATGTGTTCGTGCATACGCTCCGAACATGGAACACTCAAATCAGTGCGACTAAAACATTTTTTGATGAGAAGAATGAAAACATAAGAGCAGAGTTATACTTACCTATAAGGAGCAGTATGATGAGACTCGAAAAGTACTTGGCTTCCAGCATTCTGGCTTCCGCTTTCTCGTGATCTGAAATTTATTTGTGAACCACATATTTTGGATAAAATTGTATTACATTTTTCAGATCCATATGATGACAACGATGTGTTCAACTTGCCTCACACTTGCTGAATCTCTTTCATCTGCTTCGGTAATGCGATTAAGAGCACCATATACGTGCTTGTTACTCTTTCGTCGACGTTTCTCATCTCTGGAATTCAAGAACTGAAAATTATCAGAAAATACGAAACAAAAAAAACCCTTTACCTCCAACTAGGCATACTGCCGAACTTAATTGAACGTTGAGTCTGATTTGGGAGACTTTCATCCAACTTTTCATCAGATGAGGTGGGAATTTCCACAACTGATCGACGGCGATAGCAAAAGAGAAGACAAACAAGCAGAAGAAGCAGAATAACACCAACCTATTTAAGTACGGATGAGGAATGTAAGTAAAGCCAACAGCTGAAAGAAAACTCACAATTAGCAAAATACCTAGAAGTGTGGCAGTGTCAAGAGTTTTCCCTTCGGCTATTGATGGCACAATGACAATATTACGAGAGAGACCATGGTTTTTTGACAAAGTGGTGTTTGATCGAGTATCACACGCTACGCCTACCCATCCAGCGAAGCAGACGCAGACCTGGAAGAACGGGACACTTATCCAAACTTTTCAAATAAGAAACTGAAGAAGAAAGTACAAAGAATGAAACAAAACTCACAGAGGTAGTGGTACAGTCGCCATGACCTGAACATTGCAAGGCATGATTGTTGGAAGGACAGTTGACTGGTGTTGAGACCTACCAAAAGAAAATCCTTGATTTTAAAATAAAATACTTATTAGAATCTATTAAACAAGAAAAATTAGTAAAAAAAAAGAAGTAGGTATGGAATTGAACTGGCGAAAAGATACAGGAAATGGGAAACAGTAGTATGGAACAGTAGACTCACAGAGGACACTTCGACGCATGAACCAGCGACACAAACTCGACCAGATCCACATGTAGATCCGTCCTGCACAAGACCTACACTGTCATCCGCAATCGATTTACACTGCACCTGAATAGGCGTGTCTTAGACGAAAGGGGCTATCAACGTTGTTGTTGCAAACCAATCAAATGTCTTCGTTAATATCGAATTTCACGTTAGCTGATGTTCCAGCATCCTTAATTTAACTTGTTCAATGTTGTAAAACCACACACATATTAGTCAGATCCATAGGAAGATACCCTCAATTGTTTGTCGCATTATCGCTGCGCAGAGGTCTGCTAGGTGTTAGGCAGTTCAGGATGCGCTCACTACAATGCCTCCCAATCCGAGAAATTTACATTTTCACACGAAAATCCACTTAAAAAGAAATGGAAAAAGGAAATCAATGCTAATCTAGCAATAATGTGGCCAATCGCTAACAAGTGGTGACGACCCTCTAAAGCCCTATCACGGCTTCCGAGAATTTCGTGGATAGAGTCTTCCCTAACCAGCAAATTTCCAGCCGAATGGAAATTGCCGTTGAACAAATAGGAAGAGAATTCCCAAAATAGCCTTACTTTCCGTTCACGTAAATTTGTAACTCGCTGTTAGACAACGCCAACAGTGAAACGGTCCCAGTTCCCAATGCGTACAATTTCCACATTTATTATTTCCGATATTAATATATTAACAAATAGATTTCGACTCATTGGTAGCCAGTAATATTTGCTCTTCTCAACTCAAAACATACAAGCAATCAACAAGTAAACACAAGCTCATAGTGAACTTTATCAATTCAAATAAGCGCCACTGACATTTAAACATACTGCCCTTAAATCTTTAAAACTGTTCTTACTAAAACGCGATAAAATTCCGATTTTCTTGGTCACATGAACAGCTTACTTTTTAGCTTTTTCTCTTCATCGAAGCATGTAGCCCCCAAAACCCACAAAACGTTCAATACGACATGACAATCTCTCTGAATTCGTTGTTGACCTCAGAAAGTTCCGGGCTTAGATCAGAAATTTTAAAATTTCAGACCGAATACTTTCAAATTAAGTTTCAGAAGCATTCTAAATTATTTTAAAAACCACGAACGCCCTTGGAATGATAGAGGATTTTTCTTTTATAAGATAGTAAGATTAAGAGTAAGAGAGTAACTCAAACTCTTCAAATGTTACAATTATCAAAAAAAAAGAAATAGCGGCACCTGCCAAAAAACGCGTTCTTTCTCGAACAGGTTAAATTGAACATACTCTGCTTAAAAAAGAATTTACCTGCTTCTCATCATGTTGAAATTGAAAGGTAAAGGCTCTCAGAGAAGACTTCGATGGTGCAATCGAGCCGTCTTGGCAATGTAGCGTGCCACATCTAATGTGCTCAGGTTGACAAGAGCGATAAGCCCCACTACTATCACTCAAACCACAATTTGCGTACTCGTGACCACGAGCATTCTGCTTGAAACATTCTTCATCCGCGACTCGGGCACCTGCACATTCATGTATTAGTGGAACTAGAACAAAAGTGTAAAACAATATGATGACATGACATTTGCCTCTTTTACCTACAACTTTTTTTACACGACAAGTTATCACATCTACTGCGCGGATCCCAACACTTCTGGCATTCGACTCGTTTTCCACGAATCCACAAGTGGCCTTTGGACTTTTTGCGTGTTTTCAAAGTGCTACTCAAGGATTTCGGCTTCTTCATAAATGCTGTAGTAGAATGATGGTCGAGTCTACCTTCCCTGCAACTTTTGAGATAGCCGTGCGAAAGCGTTCCCATGTCGACTGGAGGAGAGCTTGGGGTGAAGGTCGAAATACCTACCGCTTTTGCTCCCTCTTCTACGGCAGCAGTAACCAATGAGCTATCCCCGCTTCCACTACTATTCGCCAACTACAAGAAAGGAATTGTTTTCAGGATAAGGATTTCATGCGCGATATTCGAATTATAGAGACATTCAAATAGATGATGGATGCATGACAGGAAACTTCATCAAATACAACAAATAAAGAACTTAGATAGCATACGTCCTTTCATTTACAAAAAACGACAAGTCATTGATCCAGAATTCCACTGGGCACTATCACTATCCGAGAAGATCTCAACAAAAAAACCTAACTTCTCCCCATATTTCCTGACACTGATGATAAAGATCGCTGCAATTGCCGCGCCAGCATTGCCCGTCTCGACCGCAGGCTGTGCCGTCGATCAAGTGCCCATCTGCAGGACAGTTTCCCGACTTTCCATCGCAAACTTCAGCGACGTCACATGGCGAATGAGCACTTCGACACACTTCACCGGCTTTTCGTAACTAAAAACTATATTGCATAAGGATTAAGCTTTGCAAACAACCTTAAACAGAACTAGTTCCTGTTTCAAGCAATTTGGGACCCGTAACCTCCCACCGTTATGCCAATTCCTGCTATGCATTTATTCCCAATCATTCGTGAGGATGCTTTTTTATAACTACAGAACTTGAGTAGTTGGGATTAACAAATTTCAGTCTTTCATTCTAAAAGAGGTATTTGTAAAACTTGAAACATGAACTTGAGACTTTGGAAATCAATATACGAGCACACATGCTTCTTCCGAAATATCATGTTCTTTCTAAAATTTCGCTCATTTTGAACGCAAGCGAGGAAACGGCACAAACTAACGATACACTCAAGGACATCATCTTTATACTATAACAAAATTTTTTCTTTCGTTGAACCGTTTTGCATTTGGTGAAACGACTGTCGAGAAAAGAAAGAAGGTTTAAGGCCTTCGAAAGAAGTTTACCATGCTAATACAACAGAACAAATATTCTACTGCAAAGATCTGTAGACTCCAATGGTTTTCACTTATATCGGCAAAGATCATTACGAAACAAGATAAATTTGCTTAGTTGAGAACTGAATGCCGGTCAAGTATGAGTAGAAATCAATTTGTATCCCTAAGAACGCGTCAAAGAACCAGTAAAACTGGCACAATGTAAAATTTTTTCTCATTCTTGCTTTATCCAAGGATAAAAACTAGTTGACCCATTGCCAGATCGCCGGGAAAAATCATACCTCGCATCTGTAGCAACACTGATGATGACCTGCACACTGAGCATGAGCTCGTAGCGTGCATGTAAGCGGATCACAGCACGGATCATTGCAAGTCTCACGTGTTCCGCAATCACACTCTTCTGATCCGTCCACAACACCATTTCCACATTCGCGAAGTTGAGAAGGCTAAACCAATGAAACATATGACCAAACGAACAGATTCGCTCAGAATTCAAACCATCAAGAACAGTTTTCTTGCATCAACTCAATGATCTTCAGTGAAAAATATGCTCATCCACTGCAAATTATGTTTATTCATTACGATTAAGAGTAGGCCGTCATCGATTGTTTATTATTAAAATAGTGTTGTGGATAGGTCTCTATGAATTTTTTGTGAGTTTAGATTGTCATGCTTCTTAATAGTGACAAATTTTCGGAAGACTATTATTTTTAAATACTGATGTAAGGCAAATTGTTAACACTCTTGTGGCGACGCCTAATTTTGTGCTTTGAGGAATGGAGGACGCCTAACTTTTCGATGCACTCTCTGTGACACCTATAGGTGTCGCACCGGCCATTCTAGAATGGCTTTTGTAGCCCTGCCCCTTTTACGTGATTTCCGTTCTAGAAATCGGAATATCTCTTCGTGCTGGAAAAATATATGCGATTCTCGTTTCCTATCCTATTTAACGTTCCACTTTCTCCTACACTGCTCCCATGTTCTTGTGCATATACAACACTAGTGCATGAAAAAAAAATTTCGTCTATGTAGACGTATTCCTATAGGGAGATTACGATGTTTTCCTTTTAGTTTTGTTATCATCTCATTCCAAACAATACTCAAAAGCTATCTTCGTTTCTATTTTATAGGAGCTGTCTCCACGTCTGCTGTGTGGACCTCAGCACTTCTCACATTCGATTCGTTTCCTCGCATCCACTATCCATGAAGATCTTCCAACTTTTACGTGTGGTTCCGGTTGCTGCGTGAGGTTTTTCACTTCATCTCGAATGCCATAAAATGTTGGTCGAGCGATTCTCCCTGTAGTCCTGAGATAGCCGGATTGGAGCGTTCCCAGTTGCATTGCAGAGAGCGATTTTTTCCCAGACAAGTCCGGCACGAATTTCCCGACCTCGGCGGGATCAGAGGCTTGGTTGGCCCAAAGCGGAATCGAACTAGCACCCATGCTCGTGATAACAGACATTACTACCACTGCGTTATCCGCCCCTTAAACGATTGAAAATTGCAAAACAACGAATTGCTTATCAAAAATGATGATGCACAGTGCATGTGATGCTACTTCGACAAATCTCCACAATTTTTCGATTATTAGTGGTCTTCAGGAATTGGAACATCAACAAATCTATAGAAAAACATTTGCACCATCGTTCTATGGGTACCAATGTTTCTTTGTGTCCCTCGTCCCGCAGCATTACCATGATTCCTCGCAGAGAGTGCAACGGCAATCAGTAGTTGGCAAAAGCAACCATTGTTAAGAAATGGTCAGCATTGTTACAGGTTTCGCCTGACATGCTGAGCGCCTATTATAGAATAAAGTATCCTAAATTTGCCTATGTTAGATATACACCGTATGTTGTGTACAATATTATATGTATATTAGATAACAAATCAACTCTTAGTACATTAAATGCTTCTGAAAACAACTCCCAACACATCGTTATGGTTGTATTACAAAGACTTCACAGGTGCCTATAAAATTAAACTCTGCTGAATCATGAATTCGCCGTTTTTTCTCTCAGCAATCGCGACGTTGTTAAACAGCATACGTTTACTTCCATACAAACGTTTTGGTAGAATCGCCTTCTTAAGAGCCGCTTTTTCCACCTGTCTTCCACCGAGGAAGAACAGCCGCTCAGAGTCGCACATGGTTGACGACTCCTCTGTTCAATCATATTGACGAATGCACGCACTGCAAACATCTGGCCACCCTGAAGAAGTCTTCTCGATGATTAATCATTTCATCCTGGCGAAAACCTCTCCCCAGGTGTCGAATCCCAGTGCACAGGTAGAGGCGTTTCTGCGTCTCCTCAAAGGCCACACTCTCCACGCTGCACACTCTCTTCAGCAGCAATGGTCTTTCGCTGAAGAAATAAACTCATCCAAAACAACTTTTTGTGAATCATTGAATGAGGGATTATTAATGGGATATTCTCCCATTAACCACGCGCGCTACAACATCTGCATTAAATGAGCTACCGAATGACTACAAGAAGTCTAGAAAAGAACTTCTATGCACGAAAATAAACCACCAGAAAGAAAATGACACCTTTAGGTGCCAGTCGTCGTTGGAGTGTTAATAAGGTCAGATCTACATAAGAAAATGCAACATACTTGAAACGGTTTGTTCAATAAGCAGTGAACATGTCCAGATTGCCACACACCATGCATTCGAGCAATTGAACATTTCGAAAATTGCCAAGCAAATGCAACACTGGGTTTTCTTTAAAAAAACATTAACACGTTATAATGATATATTTGTCAAAACAATGGCAAATACTATAGCGGTAAGGATCCAGAAGGCAAAAACCTAACCCTGGTTTATCTTTCATGATACACTGCTGGTTCACTGCATCTGTGTCACATTGACAGGAAGGCGTATCGTGCTCGAGGCCAAGTAAATGTCCTAAGGAATGTGCCAACATCTGACCGGACCACTGTGCAGCGAACATGTCGACACTCTGAAAAAAAACTATGACCCTGAATACGTGTTTAAATTGGGCCTACACGAGGTAAATAGAGATGTTTATCCGGCTAACGTTTCGACGTTGTGGTCTCACAATGCATCGAGGCAGTGATTGCTATTCTATCTGACGGGTCTGTTAGCAATTTACAGATCCTGAAGAGATGAAAGACTTGGTGAGTCCGAATACCAGATCGAACCCACGTTTACTGCAGGGTACCTCGAACACTGCGCTACACGCATTCTTTCCGAACAATTACAATCCAGTAATCTATTCATGGAAATTCCCGCGATCTGTTAACGAAAACAACTACGAAATCTTTGAGATAACCACGCAAACATTGCACGTGGACTAGTCATGAATGGTTTTCCACACATAGAGCGCGGAAATAATGACCGCCGCAACGTCCAGAGTTGGTTTCCCTATAGTGACGCTGATTTATCGTTAACTTCAGTGTTTAGGAAATTGACAATGAAAATCTTACTGATCGTGCGAAACCGACAAATTTACAACTGAAATAACATTCTTCCAAGCAGGTTTACCCTTCAACGAACCCGAGTCTACTGGCAACCCTTCGTCATTCTCAACTCTACCGTCAGTGCATCTAATTTAAGCGTATAATTTCTGTGACGGACGAATTGATATAAATAACATAAGGCAGTCGACTACTCAATCCATGGGCCACAAACAAAATCTTTCGAAATAAAAAAAAAGATTAAGAAGGACAACTCCGCTCCAAACAAATATACGGATGAGTTCGCAAGAAAATTCTCAACCAGCAAAGGAATCATCTGTTGCGAACTATATAATCAATCAAACCACAAAGTTACAACATTCAACTTTCGGAACCGGATGTGATGACAGGTGCGATAATGAGGTATGACGACTAAAAGTATTATTGAATGTGTAGGTAGAAGCATTTCTACTGGTATGACCCCATTCCTTCCACATTCTATCACAACAGACAGTGGTATTTAAATACAGAAAAGTCTAACAGAATAACAGCTTAAAAATAGATCAAGATGAAGGGAAATCACAAAATTTCTATGTCTACTAAACAATCCACTTATCACATTTGGTTCCTGAAGTCTTGGATGTTGTAAATTAGATTGGGCAACTGCTGTTGGCACCTTCGTGGATTGTTATGCTTACACGAGGTTGTTATACAAAATTTTATTCGGCTAACGTTTCGATGTCTTCGTCTTCATCAGAGTCGATTATCGAGAAGACGAGTAACTGTGGTCCATCGAGTCGTATCATCTACCCCGATAAAGACGAAGACGTAGAAGCGTTACCCGAATAGAACTTTTATAACAACCGCATGTAGGCTTAATAACCCCAGAAGATATTGATAATTACTACCGAGGTAAATGATGCTCGATTTAAAAAAAAAAAATAGAGATGTTTATCCGGCTAACGTTTCGACGTTTTCGTCTTCTTCGTAGCCAATAATACGAGTCAATAGTCCACAGCTGTACTACTTGATTCGAATCACCGGCTCTGATGAAGACGAGAAGGTCGAGATGCTAGCCGAATAAACATCTTCACCAACTTCGTATAAGCTCAACAATTTAAACACATGTTCGTTTGCCATACCGAGGTTAAAGGAAAGCTGCTTTTGAATTAGAACCCTGAACAGTTCGAACAATTAAAAGCTAAAGGTTGAAGCTCTTGGCGTTGATAAATCACTGAGGGATGCGGCATGCATTAAAGTTCATCGACCATCTCATCAAAGGTCAATGAATATACATACATATATATATATATAAATGTGGCGCAGTGGTTAAGGGCACCCTACGACACACATTGGATTGATCCTGAGCCCCAACCCACCAAGAGTTCAATCCCTCCGGTGTCGGCAAATTGGTACCTGACTTGTCTGGCAGGACAGCAGCACTATCTCGATGTATCGGTAGGCCACCGCCTGTTATTGTGTGGGCCAGGTTATGTAGAGCTATACAAATATATAAGTATATAAATATACGGAGAGATCTGAAAAAAAAAACTATATCTTACATCTCTCCATGACTTGCTTCCTGTAGTAGATTGGGTGATTCGATCTGAAATGACTTCAATGCAGGTAAATGATGCTCGATTTAAAAAAAAATATTGTTGTTGGCACTACAACAAAAGCCCAGTAGTTTCTCGTTGAACGACGAACTAGGTTTTCTTCTGCCTCACGGACCCACTGATTGATGATGACGACATAGGTGACGTTAAAATCATAAAAAAAGAGCTCACATGTTATAAAAGTGTGGTCGGCAAACTGATCGATTCCTTCTTCATATGTGGGTCAATTAGACTTCACAAACATTATTGTCTCAGCACTACTAACCTTTACATGACACTGCTTCTCTCCACGCAAGTGTTGAACGACGAACAAGGTTTTCTTCTGCCTCACGGACCCATTGATTGATGATGACGACATAGGTGACGTTAAAATCATAAAAAAAGAGCTGACATGTTATAAAAGTGTGGTCGGCAAACTGATCGATTCCTTCTTCATATGTGGGTCAATTAGACTTCACAAACATTATTGTCTCAGCACTACTAACCTTTACATGACACTGCTTCTCTCCACGCAAGTTCCACCTTCTACATGATGCACAAAGGAAAATATAATCCGCAAGAAGATACAAAACTCAAAAACTCATTTTGTGGTCCTTACGAGCCATATGGCATAAACGCCATTTCAGCTTAAACGACGTATTCAACCATATGAGCTTCGAAGGAATTTGAACTCTTGTACTAAAATCCCTCCGAGCGTAGAAATCTCCAAAGAAATTATATTCACTAACACTGCTCCATTTCTTTGCGTTCTTTGCAATCAGTAACACACAGAATTCCGATGAGGGAAGTCCCTTGTACGAATACAAAGGTAAAAGCCTCGAAGTACCTCCTTGGTGATAATACAAAGAAAGCAACAAAGAGGACCTTTGTTACTAAAGCTACTCGATGTCCCAGTCCTTTTTCAGCCGGTGCTAAGGTCGTTATGAGTAATTGATGACCCATACACGATATTTCCATTTTGAAGGCTGCCTGAAGTTGAACGTATGCGAGAGCAAGGTTCAACTATCTGTGCCCATCTCCACACTAATTAGGGAAAATAACGGAGTTTCCACGGCACCAATCAAAAACGTTAAGCTAACGATGCTCACATTACCTCTGACGAGAGAAGGACACGGACAGACACCTGGCTAGTGCCCGACAGACCCAATTAGTGGTGAAATTGCAGATGATATGGCACAAACAATTCATGACGTTTAACTGCAATACACGACCTAAAGGTGAAAACCTGGCGAATAATCGATTGACGATCCTGTACACGATGGAAACCCATGATTAAAAGAATGAAGCAATAAAAAAACACGAAAGAAAAATTTTTTAAATTAGGGAAAATATTGACCACAAGCTGGAGAATGAATATGAACAATCGAAACATGAACTTCTGATCCCGATGACTCAAAATCCCTCTCTAAAGAGAAATACCCTCATACTCTCCCATATACGATAACTCGTCAAGTTCCACACCGTTTGTAATGATGACAGCGGATAAAAAACTTAGTGGTTTAATATACATTTCCATAAAAGGTGTATAGCGCGATGGTTACAGGTGGACTGCAATACATACACAATGCACAATGGTTCAACCTTGAGCCTTGTAAAAATCATACCTTTCTACCTTAGCGGTTTCAAAATTGGTGCCGAACATGTCCGAGAGGATAAGAGCATTGATTGGAAAAACGATGGGTTCACACACACCACTGTGCAGGCGAAATATTCATTCTATTACCGCTACGCTCCCTAATGGAGTCGAAAGTATGATTTAAAGCGGATTGGTCAACAGAAAACATTTTGCTCTTTGTATCCTTTTATCATTAAGGCATATACAGCTAAGACATAAACATAGTTTAATTATAAACAAGTGAAAACAACAAACGCATTTTCTCTGAGGCATCAACAACCATTAACGCCGATGAAGTCATTCCAAAACAAGAATGTTTAGAGTCACAATGATGTTGAGATATTTCCAAAACTCTAGACCGCTGGTAAATAGAAAACTAGCTGAGAGAAAAGCGAAACGAAGGACTCCCATGGCGTGATGGTGAACGCGTTAGCCCCTGAAAAGGGTAACAGCATGTTCGATCCCCATCACAGACACCTGTGTTCCGGAGTTTTGCAAATATCTCAGCACCATTACGGTTGTACTGCATACATTAATCTACCGTGAAAAATTGTAGTACGCAGTAAATAAGAAGTTAACACAGTGTTTATAACGTATTTCTTCACGAGAAAACGAGTCCCTGTTATGGGGTTGAAGAGACGTGGAAATATATTCAGGATCTGGGCTTAACTTGTCTGTTGGAGCACGCAAATTCATCGTGAATTTACTACATGGACATCACTCGAACATTGTCACATATGCAAATATATAGGATGGTACGGAAATGACATCTTTTCCTGCCATGACAATTGTTTGAAAGAATCAGCAATAAATATTTTTTGCTTAAACTGTTTACTTACATTATTTCATAAGATACTTGTCACTTCACTATTTGTTACGTGGTAACTAATTCTAACCTCTCAACGGCTTACCACCTCATCGTGGCTGCAAGGTGTTCCTCGATGTCGGAATGCGATGTACAGCGTGGGGATTTATTGCCCCGGCAGGGTGTCCCACGCTGAGAAAGAGTCTGGTGTTTCCATCAGGAAGCCCAGCTAAGAGCAAACTAATTCCAGGATCTACCACCGTCTTGGTATCAAAGTCGCAGAGTGGTAAATCTCCCTCTGATTCACAAGGCTGCGACTGCCTGTGGTGGTGAACACTGAGGACAGACTTTGGCCAGGCTGCGCTTGGGATTGCAGGGAACCACAATGGCTTAACCAGCAAATCTCTGAAAAATGGTAATTATGCTTGGACCAGCACAACTAGTGATGACGGGCCGTTTAAGTATCAAGTAACTAATTCTAACAAATTGAGAACGATTTTAGAAGCTGACTGAAAAGGTGCTATTACAACACCGCTTTAGCTTTATGGGTTCAAATTTAACATAAGATAACGGTGGCAACTAGAATTGTCATCAAACCATGACAATTAAAAGGGCTTTCGAATACACAACACTCAGATGGTTCCTAAGGTGTCATTCTGGAGAAATGAATAACTTATGAAGGAGAAAATCGTGGACGTCTAACAGCAGCTGACGCCTGGGGTGATAATCCTCGTTGTCGCTCAAAAAACTACACTAGGATATACAAAAACAATTGGAAAAACCAAAGCTAAAGATGGGAAACATTCACCATCCAAGAATCGATTGACATTCCGAAGACACTGGAAAGGTGGAGCACTTTGACAGTTGGGTGTCATATGAACAGAACGAGAACGAAGAAGACTATATGATTCTCTCTGCGCTTTCTACATAAAAAAAGAAGAAAAAACATCTATTTCTCAGTCGCATTATGAAGTGCGATAAAAAATGGTTAGCATACGACAACCTATTCCACGGAGTAATTGGCCTGATTTGAAGTCCGAAAGCACTTTTCAAGACAAATGCACGCCAAAAGATGGTTATAACGACATTTCCAATAATGTTCTTCATTTTCGATAAAAGGAACCATGCACTACTCAATGAAACTAACCAACTCCTTTTTCCTAGCACCTCGGCAACTGCTAGTTGAGAAAATCTCCCACAAACAAGTCTCTGCTAAAATGCCGTTCGAAAAACCCTCACATCCAGAATTTCAGAAATCGATGTTTCCGAAACAAGTGAATTTCTATCTTGTTGACAAAAAATCGTAGGTTTTAACCGTTCTTGTGCTCACTAAGTGAATTTAACCTTGATTATAGCATTTCAAAGGCGCCGTTTAAATTTGGTCATTATTTCATCTACCAGTCCAAAACAAAACGAAAGAAAAAAGCAAATCATAACAATTTTGGTAGATATTCAAACACGGATTTCAAACCTTAAAGCTGCTTATGATCACTTCAGCTATTAAACTTATCAATAAGGAATATAACCCATATGCGGATTATAAACCGTAACGCATGCACGTTATAATAGTTATGCATAATGTAAAGTGTATGTAAGAAATACTCATTGAAGAGGTTTATAATGTTCGTAAAAGATGGTGGGAACAATAAAGAGGATAAAGGATAAAGCCCTAGGCGTTGATCAATCTCTGAGGGATGCGCCATGCATTCGAGTTAATTAATAAGCATCGTTTGGAGGTGATTAAATGCATATCTGGCCTTTACAATGACTCGCGATGGCCTATCGAGTATCTGGTACCAATTTGCCGACCCCGGAGAGAAGGAAGGCTTGGTGGGCCATGGGCGTGGGGATCCATCTCACGTGTGTGCTACAGGGCACCTCCCACCACTGAGCCACACACGGGCCTGGGGGAGAGTATCAATGCCACATACATTGCAGGGCGCCTCCGGCCATTGCAACACACGCGCCCTGGTGAGAACAATAGTTCAGAAAATCAAGATTTTAAAAAGATGCACTATCTCTCGTGGGCTTCATATCCGATGAAATTCATCCATAGGTTTTTTTACGCATCCCTAAGTGTATAACAGAGCTTTTTTCAAGTACATCCGCCACAACATCTGCGTAGGATAAGTTATCGAATGGATAAAAAGAGATGTAGCAAAAAATCTCTGCGAGGTAAAAGAAGGAGCAGGAAATAAAGTGAGCCACCATTTAGGATAGGATTAACCACTAAAAAGGTTTATCGTTCAGAAGATGAGAAACGTGTGTATAAAGACGATCAGTTAAGGGATCTGCTAAAGCAATAGGGTCATTCAAACAAATCAGAAACTGGTTTCGGCTTTTTCAAAACTCGTTATAAAACAAATACAATAACTAAGCCATATAACCGACAAACTTAATACGTTTACGATACGAAAACATCGCTACAGTATTCATAAATAAGAACTAACCTTAATTATAGCCGAAGACCTTGCCGTGCAAATACTGCGAAAAACAGCATTAATCGATTCATGGTTCGCGAACGATCCACCACTGAACAAAACGCTGCCATCCTTAGCTGTAAAATATCAATGTTATTCCCAATAGAACCTCAGTGGAATAGTAGAGTAGACATACCTTTCATCGCTATGTAAGACTCAACCTACAGCCTAATAAATGACAAACACCATGGATAAGCAACATGAAACTTGCCGATATTGTAAATATGCCCAGTCGAGTAATCGACGACACCGCTTAAGGTCCTTTCAATGTCCTCGAAGAGGTCAACTCTTTGCACATCCAGCCAAACTTCAGAATAGACCACTGACAATCGGAGATTCAAATCACGTGAAAACATCTGAAGATGACTTGTTCAGCCCAACTAACTAAAACGTCATCTGCCACAATTACCGTACTACCTTGTAAACGACACGGCCGTTCCTGTTGTAAAACTATTGCGAATTCATTTAATACCTCCATAACTACAAAGGAAAACTTCTCTACTCCAGGAACTATCTTATTTAGGAAAAAATCAAAGGTTTTTCAAACAACAACTTTTCAGACAAACAAATGACCACGTGTTTTCTACCGACTACAATTTTACGATCAATAGAAAAAAGAACTCTTACATTATTAGGTCATTCAGCATTAAATGTTCGATTTTGCAACATGAAAGTTTCGGACGTTTTTTTTTGCAACTAAAGCTGCTCGTATAATAATGTACCTTTCATAAGCATCCTCCCAATGGCTCACTGCCTCATCGTGACCAGGAGGTGTTCCTGGGCGCCGGCTGCGCTGTACAACGGGAGGATTCATCCACTCGGCAGTCTCCCAAGCTAGGAAGGAGTCCAGTTTTCCCATCAAGGAATCTAACTAAGGGTAAACCAATACCAGGATCCACCACCGTCCGAGTATGAGACTAGTCGCATGCTGGCACATATCCCTATGATCCACAAGGTGTGCGACTGCCTGTCGTGGTGAAGACCCTGGGGAACACTTTGGCCAGGTTGACCTCGGGACTCCAAGGAAACACAATAGCTAAGCCAACAAAACTCCGAAAAATGGAGATGATGCTGGAGCCCGCACACCGGTGAGGTCAAGCCGTCCAAGTATCCAAGCAAGTAAGTACATAAGTATATGTTAAAACAAACACATTTAGTTCTAGTCACAAGTTGAATAATTTTTGAAAAACTGGACAAACTATAATGGATAAACCAGTTCCCATTAAAAAACAAAAATGAGCAATCCAACAGTACCACTGTAGCCATTATTCATTCTCTACTTCATAATTCTTGCCGATTAAAACGGATTATTTTAGCCGGAAGCTTTCTCCCTGGTGTAGGGTGGATGAATAGACGCCGCTAATGAATTTGTCGGCTTCCTTTGCATCCACAATTTAATACTAGAGTGCGGGATTTCCACTTAGTATCCCTTCTAGCTAACATTCGACACTTGCTTTTTCTAAATTTAATACGTGAAGAAAAATGGAACGCTGCCAAGCCTACTCACAAAATCGGCAATGTTGACTGCTTCAAGCATATAAGCCAACGAGTCCTCCTCTGAGTATCCATGTTGCTTAACCTTCAACGAAACAGAGGAAATGCAGTAAAGGAACGACAAAGTGAAAACAAACACTTGACATTCAACAAATTAGGAGAAAAAATTGAAAAACCAACATATTCATGGTCACCGATGATAGCCAATTCAACATACTTCGTCTGCTTTGAAATATCTCGCCTGTGTCGTTGACGGTGCAAAGACATCTACAACACAACTTTAAGAAGAGCTGTTGCTGATAGTATTCAATATACTTCTATTGACCAAAACAGCAGCCGAGCTATGTTCGGGAAATTTCTACTAACTAGTAAGACTCGCATTGGGGACTCTAAATACGGATGTGTGCCTTTCTTTTATTTTTACTTAATACTTTAGAACACTATGTATAAGTTACACAGAAATGTGTATAGAACACACTTACGAATGTGCACCACTTATGGAACACTTATGGAATTTTTCACAACAAATTGTCTCACAGGGCAACTCAAAACCCCACAAATAAAATCTTATTACTAGATAGGAAGAAGTGTCAATATACTACACTGCACTTTTTTTTCAACTAGAAAGGACCATATAAAGAATAGGATGCAGATAAGCTGAAGAATTTCGAGTAGCTCGTATGTTAAAAAACACATTTAGTTCTAGTCACAAGTTGAATAATTTTTGAAAAACCGGACAAACTATAATGGATAAACCAGTTCCCATTAAAAAAATGAGCAATCCAACAGTACCACTGTAGCCATTATTCATTCTCTACTTCATAATTCTTGCCGATTAAAACGGATTATTTTAGCCGGAAGCTTTCTCCCTGGTGTAGAGGTTGACCTCGGGACTCCAAGGAAACACAATAGCTAAGCCAACAAAACTCCGAAAAATGGAGATGATGCTGGAGCCCGCACACCGGTGAGGTCAAGCCGTCCAAGTATCCAAGCAAGTAAGTACATAAGTATATGTTAAAACAAACATTTAGTTCTAGTCACACAGATAAGCTGAAGAATTTCGAGTAGCTCGAATATTTTTTTAAAAAAAACTCAGATTTGATCCCTAATCTTATAATCTGCGGATATATCTCCCTCCGTGCTCATCAATGTGCTTGCTAGTGCCCACTGTACTGATATTTTAATGGTAGAAAACTAATAAGGAACCTTCACTATAAATGCACTTTAAATTTATTTCAACACTTTACTTAAACCTGCGAAGTAATCTTATACTGGGTGAACACTTGTGCTAGCAGCAAATGAGGGCTCCTTATCGCAAAATGGGGTGGTTAGGAGTCGGAGGACATTCTTATACAAAGCTGTCTAATTTAACGAAGTGCTTTTTGTGATTGAGATTTCTCAAAGCGCCGAAAAGACAACGAAATATAGAGAGGGTTATAAGGAAGTGTGGGGCTGTTCTCAGCCGCATGTCTACGACTTTTTCAGCATAAACCAAGGAAGTCTGGCACGACAGGACATTTCCGTGAAGGAGACGAACAAGAGCTTTCTCGAATGCTTTTTCTCACAACAGCAGTTTCACAAACGATAGAAAACGCTTCTCTAAAACAATGACTTAACTTCAAACGGTGAATCCGAGTGTCATGCAAATTTAGTGGTTCATAACAGCTTTGTTCAATTGGATCACATGCGTCAAATCAGATAAATCACTGCTGACAATGAATGCGCCAATGCTATACGGCACGATTGAACTGATGCGAGCACTCCAATAAACATCAAAAGAGCGCCCATGGGAGATAGTCGGCGGCAACAGATTCTTCTTTGATTATGGCGACTACGCTCAAAGCTTCTAGAACAACTTTAAATATAACATGCTGGAACTCTCGACAGTGTAAAAGACAACCGAGATCGAAATAAGAAAAAAGTGAATTTACTTTGATTCAAATGTTTTTTTTTGGTCGTACACCTTTTTCAAACTCTTACATTCCCAAAATTGGCGTCTTTAAACGTTGAAACAAACATTTCAGCTAATAATCAACCTTATCAGAGCTTGATCTAGTACTGTATACACTTTTAGCAAATCCTCCTCTATTAATCTGGTAAGTCTGAAGGCTCCCAAGAGCTACTGGCATTGAAGAATTATCGGGAGCTAGTGAAAAACCACGATCGATCACAATTTCTTGAGAAAAACATAGACAAATGAGCAACTTACCCTACGGCGAATTATATGCTCAATAGGTGCCAAAGATGTGCCACATTTTGCATCCTTCGACCAGCCAGTTTTGTATAGAATATGTGGATGTCTACGTCCTCTATCACCAACATCCAAGGGCCATACTCCATACGTGGACCCATTTGAGAACGCGATTATCCCTCTGAGTGAAGTATGTCACTAACTTATGGTAGAACATTCCTCTTTATTAGACTTTCAATAAAAGGATAGAAAATTAGACATAAATAGTAGCAAAATAAGATAACCATTTCATACTCAGTTCTCATCGACTACAATCAAGAACCGTATTCGGTCATTAAAAATTACACTAATCATAAAATACTGAAGAATGTCCCATGTAAACTTGTAAACTAAAGAAACTGGGCAATTATTTGCACCCACCAAGGTATTTATTAACTTAGGTTACCCTCATATGTAATCCTTTCAACTCAGATTTGTCTCAACACCTCCACTTCATCTAACGGTATCTTCAACATCGATGTATACCTTAGCTATATTTGAATTCGAGACCAGTATTCAGTTTTTTGTCGTCTGTCCACTGTCCCATTTTCAACTCAAGCCACACTACTGTTTTGGTAATTGGGTCAAATCATAAGTGTACGCTTACCCAAGTGTATTCCAGTCACTGAGGAATATGTCCCTCTTTCTATGCGTCATGGTTTATACTGGTGCATATAGTATACAGCATATACAGTATATACACATAAGAGACAGACTCGTCAAAACGTTAAGTCTGATGAATTTCAAGCAGAAAATAAGCTTTCTTAATAATTCAGAAGATCAATTTTCTATAAACCTCGGCATAAATAATTGATACATTTATTTAAATGTTCGTATGAACTGCACTTGTTGGGATTCCCACTCGTAACAGCACGGTTCTGGGAAGGAGAAATTGCCGAGACGTCAGCCATCAAACAACGACAACAACAGCGACGACGACAGCAACAACAACAATAATAATAACAACGACTACACCTCATAGCAACCTCTCATCAGCTCAACAAGGTCAGTTCATATGAAACTTCTTACTAGATTGTTTCAGCCATTAATCTACAATCTAACCATGACATGCGCTTCTAGCAGATATAAAACGTGAATTTTACATGCATTTAAAATAAAATATTAGCTCTGCGATACTCTCATCAAATACGTTCAAAGCTATACCAAACACAGAAAAAAATTTTGAAATGTTGTACCCCATCATTAACCTTGGACAAGTAGAAAAAACAACACGGAATTACGAGAAGCGGCTATACCTCAATCCATTACATGACGAAAGAGCAACGAATGATGATGAATCGCCTGCCACCGTGCCTTGATAATAGCAATTCTCAACACGATTCGAAAAACCGTGCTCGCCAGTTGAATCCAACTGAATGTAAAACAGTCTGGTAACCTGTCTATGGGTAAGGGGAAGGTCTATCTGGGTTACCTTACGGAAGCTCGTCTGGTTTAGGAATATGAAATTGTTTCGTTCTAGCACCAACTTAATGCGACCGACAGCATTGCTACGAATTACAATCGTCACATGTTGGTAATGTTCGGCAGCTTTGAGAAAGTAATTACGAGTATCTGAACTAAGATCGATGAAATATATGTCTTTAGCTTACGAATAAAATGTGGCACAAATTCCCTGACCAATTCCCATTCGCTCATTTTTGTCACGAATCTGGAATGGATGAACAACTTCATAGTCGCCATCAGGTATAGTAGCGATAAAGGCTTTGTTAGTTGCCGACTGACGAAGGTCAACTAAAACAGTACAAAACAGTACTGATCAATTAGATAGAAGTTCATTTTCACTACAGTTTGTAACTAAGTCAGTAATAGTAAGTCATCCAGTAACAATCAGCAGCAAACTTTGCAGATGACCCAGAACTGCTTGGAAACCCCTCGAAATCTAAGAAACACAAACGGTTTGGTGTTATATACTTGGATACACTGCAAAACATTGGTTTCATAAAGCAATTCTTTGACTTATACAATAAGGGATTGATCGATCAACGTCGAGAGCTTTTTAAAACGAAAAAAGATTTGAGAGGGTTCAATGAGTCACTCATGGTGCAACATTCTTTGAACTAGGAGCGATTTCTTAAAGCGTTCCATATATCTGTCCAGTAACTAATTTCTGTTATAGTTGTAGACTTAAGCTGCAGTCAAACATTTATGTTTACTCTGCAATCCCCTAATAAGACCGTGATTTGGTCTACCGATCCTCCACAAGAAATAAGAACAAAGTTATCGCTCCACGACTGATTTCCTATATACTGTAAACTATAAATAGACTGTGGACTACAAAGTAATCAAATACTCGAAGGAAGGGCTCTCTCATTTTGACAATGTTATCAAACCAAAGCCAAGCCTAGTCTATAAAGAGGGGGCATGACGCAGATTACATTGAATTATCACCGAAAACACGAACCAAATAGGAACTTCTGAATCTGATTTTACAAACTAAAAAAGCAATATCTGCACTAATGTCAAGGAACTAGGAGGAAGAACTCTAGCACTATATAATAGCCGTGAACGACAAAAATGCTGACCTTAGTTTACAAAAAATTTTCACGGATAAAAGAATGAATAGAAGCAGAACAACGTGCACAAGGATTCACCTCTGGTTCCAAAACATAGTGTTTGAAGTAGAACGAAAATCGAGCCGTAGTAAGAATGGCCAGTCATAATTGTAACCGTTTCAACATCTGGAAAATTAGAAAAACATCTGCGTTCATCGCCTCATTACCGTCGGATTTTAAACAACTGGATTAACTGACACAGCTTAAAAACCTTAAAGACTTCAAAAAGCAAGGAGAAAAAGAGAGAGAAACAGGAAGATTTGAAGGAAAGAACAGAATGACACTGTAAGAAAATCGGTAGATCCGTAGATCCGGGTCAATTTGACCGTTCCATGCTCTGAGGGAAGCGAAATTCGCCAAAACGTCAGCTAGCTCTCAAGTAAAGGAATAAGATAACACCTCGTGTTTGCTCAAGAAAAATACAAAGGACAGTAGGAAAAATTCAAAGCAAAGAAGTGTAATGACGCGAAGGTGTAAATCGAATGAATAACAAGGAAAATGAATGAGGAAGATGAAAGAAGCCGTAGCTCCAAAAATTGAATGCAGATAATATGATGAGTCTAATGAGGGGTTCGTGTTCACTAAGACCACCAAGCCGAGCCAATCTAGATTTGATGGAGACTTTTGCTACTGATGTTCAAACTGACAGCACATACAGTGTATAGCATCACACATCGAAACAGAGCAGGAATCAGACTACCATGAGAAGAGTGAATTTTAGGAGTATTTCCTAAACATCGACAAAAGAAAAACCATGGTGAGAGTTGGAAAACCGATGACGCTCGACTTAAAACAAAAGACTGATGACTTTTGATGAAATGCCTGACACGAAAAAATAAAGGAGTAGAATGGAGGTGAGAAATAAAAAAAAACGAAAGTATAAAGCGATCAGGAGAAATCCATATTTATCAGATCATACACTCACAAGTTCTCGGTGATGAAACTTCATTAACGACAACTCAATCGCAGGACGTTCCAATAATTCGGGAAGAATGACTAATTGGATTGTGTGGTCGGAAGCGCTTGGTTAGCAGAAAGGTTAGGTCAGGAAGCAGAGGTCACCACTGAATGGACGGCTGTGACGAAGTGGATCGATCGGGCACTGCGCACGCCCTCCTCGACGCCCGGCTCCGCTTTATCACGAGAGGAGGATCTGCTGGAGAGGCCGGAGGGAGACAAGGGACGACTCGAGTGGACATTCACTCGTGGGAAGAGGCCCGCACACACACAATGAGCGACGTGTGAAGATGGACTTGAGATTAGATCTCTCCAACGGACACTCCATAGACCTCTCCTTGTCCCGCGGGATTCATCGGCTACGATTCGCCACATGCTCGCCATTAGTAGGCATTGTGGGGTGCCACCCGGCATGCAGGTATGCTCGACTGGTTAGGTAAGGTGTCAGGGTCCGGAATACCCAGCTGACAAGGAATTAATTCAGAGTAGAAGGGTTATATGAATCATAAGTGTAATAAAATAACAGTAAACAACTGATGCGTGAGGAAAAATGGTCACTAGCATGTTTTCCATGATAGGAAACATAACGTGGAATGCCATCCTTCAAAAATTATGCACGAAAAAGCGAAAAGGATCAACTTCGTCTCAAAAATGGACTGAAAACAAAAACCGCATGTATAAATAATAGATGGGAATATCAAAAAGTCCGTATAAGGTACGGAAAGACGACTATGACACTAAGGGAATACCTTAATGTCACTAAGATATCGACCACATTAAGTCATCGTTGAATCATAAGGACTTCGAGAACCAAGCACATTTGACACGAAACTAGAGTCTACTACATCCGAACATTCAGTGGCGTGACCTCTATAGGCGTCACATGATGGGAGAGTGGCGTTCGCTTCAAAGTTCAAACTAATACATCTCAGCTCACAGCGAATTTCACTGATGAAATACAAGATACTAGAATCCGTAAATATTTGCCCGCAGTATAGAACCCTTGCCTTTCCTGGATGGAACCCTGACTTTCTGGAAGCCATCATACACACTTCTTCGGGTTGACTGCTTCATTGATCTTCGAATATGAAAGCAGATGAACCAACGGGATTTCGCCCATCATGACGTGATGATGTCAGTCAGTCTATCATTTATGTTTCCAGCTGCCAATTTTCCACGGGAAATTTTAGAAACCTAGACTTCGCAATCGTTTTTTAACCCTAAACATATTCGAATCTGAAATATTGTGTGAAAACCACATATAGGCTAGAGATAAGTCTCTTCTCTAGGTCTATAAAGTTCTGAACCCCGAAGACCTAATCGATATGCAATCCTTCTTTGATCAGCCTACGCGAGGACGAGAAGTGACTTTCATTTTCGGCTAATGCATTGTCGTCTTCGTCCTCATCACAGCCGTTCTGAAATACTCTATTGATCGAAAATTTATCACTAGTTGCCGGAAAACCAGTATCGCCGCGAAAACTTTAAAGATATAGGACTTACAATCGATCGAGAATCGGATCGATAGTTGATAATATGCTATCATAAAGGGTATACTATCACAGTAATCATCATCTTAAGTGAGATGGATCGAGACAAAAAGTCGAGAAATCGAAAAGCAGTCCGAAAAAAACGTCTGCAAAACAAAACAATAACACAACTACAGCTGGTTAAGTATTACAATTTATATGAAGTACGTCCATTCGCAAGCATTCTACCCGGATCACTTCTGGACGAAAAATTTGAAAATGAAACGACTCCTTTGTGAAAGAAGCCGAGGACCCCCCCCATCGACCATTGAGTGCCATGACCTTGAATGAAGGCTCTCTCACTCTGATCCAATTCTTGAACCGCAGAAATCCTACTACAGATCTTTTCTCTTAGGCTCTCAAGAACGCAGCTATCTTTAAAGTTCTTCTCTATTGAGGAATCTCTTCCAGAAACTAATCACCTCCATCCCTGCTCTCATCTTAATTTTTTCCTAAGTTCTTATCTCCTTTATTAAGTGAATCTGGTTTAATGTAATAGTTATTTACTAATAGGATACGCTTCAATGGGTTCCGACTTATTCATACCAGTACCATCTACACAGTTCGCAAAAGAACTGTACTGAGTAGCTTTGACATGGGGTGAACTCTTCCCTTTGGCTATTTCCTTTGTCCTAAAGACAACTAGCGTTAGGTAGCCGACAATCGGATGTGCACAGTATCAGGATATCGAAGACCTCCAGAAAAATTTAACTGTGGTTCGACAAAATCTAAGATGAACACAGATAAGACGCTAAAATGGAATATTTCGAATTTCCCGCGCTTGAACCAGTACGCAAATTCTCGTCGGATTACGGTATTGTATAGAGAGGTGTGCAGAAGTGAGTTCACACGCCGCACGCTTCTAACTGATCAGGCATTGATTTGTTTGTTTGTTTTGTTTTAGTAAGGGGCTTTGTGGGAACTTAAAGAAACCTATAATTGTTCCCTTATCTCATATGACATGTCTTATCGTATACGTGCTTTGTGATAGTGATTTCCTTAAGTTAGAAGCGTTTTCTAGAGGGCTAGTCGGGCCTCAATGGCTCATTTGATGGTTTTTTTTTGCCTTTCTATCCATTGTTTGATGCAATATTCACTGCCTAGGTATGGCTCTGTTAGTTATTTGTGGGAACTTAAAGAAACCTATAATTGTTCCCTTATCTTATATGACATGTCTTATCGTATACGTGCTATGTGATAGTGATTTCCTTAAGTTAGAAGCGTTTTCTAGAGGGCTAGACGGGCCTCAATGGCTCATTTGATGGTTTTTTTTTGCCTTTCTATCCATTGTTTGATGCAATATTCACTGCCTAGGTATGGCTCTGTTAGTTCGTTCACTCACTCGAGCAAATTTCGTGCTTGGCTCAGTCGGACGTGGCATTTCAACTTCCAACTGCCTATCGAGCAAGGATGACATAATGGAGAAATGGCCAGCGGAAAGTGCGTTTGTTTTCACCTAGTCGATGATCCACTTGGTTATAGTTCTTGGCTTTTATGGCACAGACATTGGAAGCTTCTTTGTTAAAAATTGCAATTGTTCGCTTGTTAGAATCAGGGCGTAGCTGTAATTTAACCAGTGAAGAGTTGGAATGGTCAAAGTCGCCTTTTTGGCTCATCTTAAGGTAGTGCGGTGTATTCTCCACTGGAAACTACAGATGATCTGTCTAATAGGTGTTTGTGCGTGAAATTTTTGGTACAAAACGAATTGAAAATTGAGAATTTTCTACTTCTACTGCTTTTCTTCTTCTTTTTACCTTTGTTTTCTTGCTGTGTCAATAATAATGGAAGTGGGGATTCGCTAGCGGGTAGACTCTCGTTTGTTTAGTTTCTTCTTTAAAAAATAAGCTTTTTTATTTCAGGATTCGACAAGCATTTCATCGATTATTTCAACAGACCGGAAATTGACGGCTGGGAAGTGCGGAAGGGTTAAGTCATTGTTAAGCCGTTTTAATTCCAAATTTTCGCTTTTGCGGGAGTGGAAGTGGTTTTGATTATTGTAAAATCCTTTATTTTTCACCCCTTTTGCTAAAATATTCGACCGTTGAGTTCGTCGAAATTTGTGTGGGATGGCTACCTCGTTCTCAGAAAATTTGCTATATTTTCTTTTGACCTATGGGCTAAAATGGTGAGAGTTGTGCTGAGATGTTTCAATGAAACTCCATTTTTGGGTGAACTACGAAGTGACTGAGAATCTTATAATGTTCTTTTATATATTTGCATGTGCCGTTAACAGTGACCAAGGAAGAAGCTAGAAAATGAACCTAAGCTATGTCTTGACATAAAAGCGTAAGGAATCCAGTTTTGATCGGCGAATAAGAGATAGGGTATAGTCTTCAGTTCTAAACATCTTAATTCCTATCTCCTGTCAAGACGATTATTTCTAAAAAAAAAATGCAAGATCGAAGCAATTCTAACGGCTTTCAGTCTTGCGGATTCATGTTGCCTAACAATGGCTTAACATCTGGATATCATTTCATAAGTCGATCCAAGCAATGGTTGTCTTTTTGTGGTTTAGAGAATGTTTTCTACAGTTATGTAGAGATAGATGATAACAGGGTTTTATTTACAACGGAAATTTTGATTCATTTTCGTATTAATTTCTTCTTTCAGCTCTTACTGAACTTCATGACTATGACGTCATCCCTGACCCGAAGGTATTCTAGCAACATCTTTATTTTTAGTTCTTAAATTCGAGACAACATGGCATGTACACAGGGTTGTTTCGTTGCTTGGTTTTAGTCGACTCTTCTTTTTACCACTGTTGTTTTCGAAATTGTTTCGGCAATCGCTTAGGTTGTTGAAGCTGCTCTACGTGCTTGTCGCCGGGTGAATGACTTTGCTTTGTGCGTTAGGTTTTTGGAAGCTCTCAAGATAAAGTGTGGTACAAAAAAGAACAGAGCGACGATCTATCCATACATCATTAATGAGGTTGGGGTTATTCTCGTTTCTTCACAAGTACACATTTATCTTCACTTTCAACATGGAGTGAATTGCTGCTTTTAAAGATAAAGCCTGTCCTAAGTGAACTTGGAATTTCGACTCCGGAAGATCTCGGATATGACAGACCAGAGTTATTTATTCCTCGGCCCGAGTGTTGGTGGGAGAAGAAATGGTGAGTTCTTAACGTTCTCTTTTTACAATTATTTGATCTGATATTGTATTCTTGTTCTGGGAAAACTAGAAGTATTTCTGTGAAAGAATTAGAATGGATTTCCTCGTGATGGTTAAGTTCTTACTTCTGTGTCAAAAGATGTGCCTTTTTAATACAGAGTAGTATAAAGGGCATTATTAAATTTTCAGGTATGCTGAGTATGGATTCGACAAATACCCGGCTTTCCAGTACTAATAGATCATTGTCTAGTTTTAGATATCACCAATAAAACTACGATTGTACACGTTTAATACTAGAATATGAATCTTGCTATTGATTTTATAAATGGTGTTAATGAGCGGCCACACTTCCTTCTGTACTTAGCAAATATCGCGTTAGAAACAATTTTAGATCTGGGAACTTTGGATGACATTTGAGCAATAAGTGTGAGATGATTCTCTACGTTACATTAGTTCTTTAATACTTACATACTTGATCCTTTAATGGCCCCTCTTCAGTAACTGTGCTGCCCTCAGCACAATTTCCACTGTTTCGGAGTTTTTCTGGCTTAGCTACTATGGGTCCCTGAAGTCCCTAGGTCACCTAGGCAAAAGTCTGCTCCCAGATCGTCACCACCACAAGCATTCGCCGCTGTTGTGGACCAGGGGGGATTTGCCTTGCCACTATGGGACTAGTCTGATACTAGGACGGTGGTGAATTCTGCTATTGCTGAACTTCTTGATGGAAACGCCGGGGTCCTTCTCAGCTTGGGAGGTCCTGCTGGGGAGATGAATCCCCTCGCTGTACATAGCCGCCCGACACCCAAGAAACCTCCTAGCCACGATTAGTCAATAAACCGTTGGGAATAGTCCTTTAATACTGATTGCATGTTGCCGAATATGCATTCATTGTAGCGTTACCTTCAGGCTTCTTCCACAACTTAGAAAACATCTGTAGGAGCCTTTTTGGCGTTAAATCAATAATAGTAGTATGCAATATTAAAGGTTCTAGCTTAAAAGTAAGAAATCCGATTTATTACTAGCTTTGAGATCATTTGCTGATGAGAGCAGATTTCCTGGCGCTAAAATCATACATAGTAATTAAGTATTTTATTGCTCGGTAATTCATACAGAAAAAGTGGCAAAATGTTGCTTAGATATTGCCGAACTCTTTGACTATGATAAAGCGACTATTTTGATCTGAACCAATGTTTCACTTCTCGCTCTCGGGTGCCGCTTCGTTCGCCTCGTTGATCGTCCCTTGGTCGTTTGTCTCATAAACAAATCACGCGTGATCTCGGGACATTCTTCCCTGCTATTCATTGTAGGATTTTTGGCATTTATCCAGAAAGCCTCGAGGAGTTTACGCGTTGGTGTTTTAGTATCCCGTGCGATTATAGCTTCTTTTGTATCAAAATCGTCTCCGCTATGTTTTTGTATCCTAAGCCTCTCTAGTGGCGTGCCTTGTCTTGCTTTTCGTTTGCCATCTAGGTGTTCTTTTATGCGGATACATAAAGGTCTGCCCGTTTCGCCAATATATTCGTCTCCGCAAGTACCACAAAAGATTAGGTATATCGCACCTGAACTCATGCAGTCACCGTGCCTGCCATAAGGGCAGATTACGAAATTTTGTGTTTCATACAAACGGTATTACAAGCGGTTAGGAACTAACTAGCGACGAAGAGTATTCGGTGGTATTTCAATTATTGCTACCGATTCCTCTAGATCTGTCCTTCTTAAGCATCGTTTCATTGCTGCACTTATTTCATCACTAATGAAGGGCAAGATGAACGGGACCTTGTTTTGGCCAAACCGTTAGACCGGTTAGCTTCGTAGCATTGATCAACAGTATTCTAATGCACTGAAGTAGTTGATAGTCACAGAATGCTCTAGGTAATTACCAGTGGAAACTAACCTAGAATCGTGTAATATTTGGAGCTGAAATTATAAAGGATAGAAGGATAAAGCTCTCGGGGTTGATCTATCCCTTAGGGATTCGCTGCGCATTCGATTTCATTAAGCAGCGTTGGAGGTGATTGAATGCTTATCTGGCCTTTACAACCACTTGCGGTGGCCTACCGATGTATTGAGCCAGCCATATCTGGTACCAATTTGCCGACGCGAGGGGGATGGAAGGCTTGGTGTGCCAGGGGCGTGGGAATCGAACACGTGTGTGTCGCAGAGCGCCCCGACCACTGCGCTACATGTGCCTCTAGCTGAAATTATACGGAGAGAAATATATTTATGTCTTGTTTTATACTTTTATGCGATGTTTCTTCAATATACAGGAATGACAATGAGAATTATGCATATTAGGTGGAATATATTGAGACAAGGAAGTACTCACATTACAGCGAAATAACGATAAGTGGTGCGAGACTTAGAGACGTCTTAGTGGTTTCGTTCTGTTCTTGTTTCTTTTGCTTCCCTCACGAAGTTTTAGGATTTTCTACAGTTCTGGCGATTTCCGCAAATATTTGGTAGTTACCCATTCGTATCGGTTGTACATTTTTGCGGGAATCCATCGAAATATCTGCAATCACAGCTCACCTTAACATCCTTTGATAATGGAGGCTGTTGATCGTGATCTCGGTCTGAAGACAATTCGGCTTCTTGCAGCTTAGTTATGAATTGTGCCTTCGTCTTCTTAAATACAGTGAAATGGGTGCAACAATGCTTTTAAATGAGCGCATCTTCATTTAAATAGGAAGCTTTTAGTTCCAAATGTTGGCCGCACAGTGTAGTCGTGATTCTAGTTCATCGCTACTAATGAAAATAGTTCGATCTAAGCCTCACTGAAATAATGAGGTTTAATGTAGACAAGGTCTATATTGTTTAATAGCACGTTGATTCTATATGCCTGGAACCTGTTATCTTAAACAAGGGGTATAAACTGACCGAATACAGGTTATCAATGTTGCCTCGTTTTACAACTAACGTTGGGTCGACGACCATCTTTTTTAGACCCGCTTCGGTCTCGTATTGATTTGCTGGTCGTTGGATTATGGCTAACTAAAATGAAGCTCTGTTTAAAGGCTGGTCATAAACTACGTAAGAGATAGGGGTCAATGATTCTTTGACTGCAAATGTCTTTAACGATCTCGGTCGACTACGAATTTAAATCAACTCGTAGTCGACCGAGATTCGTAGCTGTTGGGGCTGATTTCCACCCATGCAGTGCCGGAAATATTTGTGTGTCCCATGGTTAACACAGCAGATATCCTGACCTACATTGAGTATAATATGTACAACAGGAAAATACTGGTATATTTCAACTTTAACATTCTCTCGATGACGCCTAATCTCGGGTTTGTGGACTAAACGACGCCTAAATCAATCTGCTGTTTTTTGAAAATAAGCAAGTTTTTCGATAACTAGAGACTGGGTTGTGAAGACAAATGGATTGTTCAAAAGGCTTTGTTCTTAAGCTGTCCTGGCTGTCGGACTGCGATGTACAGCGGGAGGATTCATTCCCTGGTAGGGTCTCCCAATATGATGAGTCTGGCGTTTCCATCAGGAAGCCTAGCTAGGAGTAAACTAATACCAGGATCCACCACCGTCCTAATATCGAACTGCGACTGCCTGTGGTGATGAAGATCTGAGACAGACTTTGGCCAGGCAGACCTTAGGATTCCAGGGAACCACAATGGTTTAGCCAGCAAATCTCCAAAAAATGATTATGCTGAGGTCCGCACAACCAGTGAGGATGGACCATTCAAATATCAAGTAAGCACGAGTCTATATTTGAGCATTTTTTTATACCTACACTATAGAATAACTTTCATGCACTGGGATAATTAGAATTCAAGTAGTGGTTGATTGCCACTCAGATTTTTGGTTAGTGAACTCATACCGATGTATTGAGCCAGTGCTGCTATCCTCCCAGACAAGTCTGCAAACAATTTGCCGACCCCGGATGGATGAAAGGCTCGGTGGGTCATTGGCGCGGGGATCGATTCCACGTGTGTGTTGCAGGCCACACTCGCTCATAGGAATATTTAGGTAGGCGAATATCAGAGTGGTTGTGATGCCGACCATTACGAGAACGGTGCTGATTCGATCCCGCCTCAAGCTCACGAAGCCTGTCATTTTTCTGTGGTCGCGAAATTGCTACAGCACTTGTCAGAGAAAAAATCACTCTGCAGTCAGAACGGGACACTCCAGTCCGGTTATCTCAGGACTGCAGGCAGAATCGACTGGTTCAGCATTCGACGACATTCAAGATGAAATGAAAATCCTCAATCATCAGCAGAAGCTACACAGCAGCAGTCAATCAGCAGAATTGGAAAACCTTTGTAGATGATGGAGGAAACGAATCGAATGTGAAATGTGCGGGGATCCGTATATAGTAGATGTGAAGACGGATCGTATAAAAATCATATATAAATACATGTATATATAAGCACATACATCGGTTCGAATTTTTGTGAGCATTTTAGTCTTAAATACTTCTAACTTCAAAGTAACTTTATACAGGAATCATGCGCACACTTAAGGCCGCAAGACGAAGTTCCTGCCAAAAATCCATCAAGTCATTAACTTTCCAGATACTTTATTGATCAAGAAATCGTCGTTACCTATCGAACAATTGGTTTCGAACGTTATCTATCAAGCAAAAACATTTCAGTACTTAGTGAATTTTACTACTTGAGATAAAGATTAGTGGGATCCACAAATCTATGCGAACACTTTGCCAAAAAAGACACAGTTTACTTCCTTTAGAAAAGTAGAATCCTGATCTTCTGAGCTCAGAAAATGTTCCTTTTTTCGCTTTCTTTTTCTTCGTCGGGGACTTTAGATTTCGAGGCGGATGAACCGACGGGAATCCATTGCCCCTCGATAAGGTGATGATCCCGAATGCACTGATGATGGTTGCTTTTGGTGGCCTTTTTTTAATTTTTAATATTTCGTCCTCTACTTGCTGAAAGTTTTGGATTCTAAACAAACCTAGTATTAAAATAGCACGCTAAAAAAATTATATACATCCTTGATGCAATACAGTAGTCTTTTCACAATACTTTCAAGTTCTCAGCTCTTGAAGTACTTATGTTACCACTTCTTGCGATCGTGGATCATGTAGGAAACCGAATGCCCTACTACTCAGTACTTATATATTTAAATGGATACATGAGCGACCAGTCTTTACGAGTAGTGTGGGCCAGAGCACACCTTTCGTGTCTTCGCGCAGTAGTCGTCCACGGTGATATTCTGCTTCGAAGATGGTGGCGTATGTAAAGCGTATTTCCTTGCCCATAAATCATTTAGATCTCTAGGTGGTTTTTCCATAGGATGCTTGGATTTTGTTGGAGTTCACTGTACAGTTTCTCTCATTCATCTGTCATGTGCTGCTTTTAGCATATCATCGGTCCTTCCCATCAAAATCGTCTTGATTTCTGCAGAACTGCTCAGTGCACTTTGCTAGCTCAAGGAGTGCCAAAAGCTTTGTAGTATTGGTATGAGGATTTGATTTACTGTCTTTTGCGACAATATGTATAAGGGTATGTCGCCTAGATTGTTTTATTCCGTGTTGGGTCCCTCTATTAATAAACTTCGCAAGCAACAACCGTGCATCGCACTCGGCTTATTCACCTATGTTGGTACAGCAACTCATTAGAAAATTTATTAACATGTGTTCATTAACGACTCACATCCTCGTCTAGTCTGGTCAAGGTAACAAATGGGTCATCTGGGTATGCCATCCCTTCTTAGTGGTCCTAAAGGAAGCTAAGAGATCTTGTGAGTTATTTCAGTGATTACTTATAGAACTAGGCTACTCTGGTTAAATCAAAGGTAACACCCAGTTAGCGCCAAATGACTTAACCATTGCAATCTCCGTTCGTCATATCCCGAATCGGAGCTGTCCACTAGGTTCATTTACCTGGACGAACATAAATGGCACCACGCTTTGCGTGATGTTCTTTATTTAACCGTTTTTAAGAAAAGATGCGCACAGCCTACTTTCTAGAAGTTGTATGTATTTGTGTATAATATGTCGTACTGCACTAGAATAGGTGCGGAGTTTACCTGCAGAAGACTACGCCGTAGAGCCTCTTATCTATTGAGCTAGGATGCTGCTTGTTCGGGAGTTTTTTTTCGGGTGTGTGAAAACTTTGTGCAGTTTGTTTCCATTTCTTCACGAAGGGCAATTGCCAGAAGATTTGGAACTTTGAGACTAGGTTCTTTTCAAGATGACTGCAATTTCTTGTATTACTTTACTATTGGCTGAGCTTACCGACTGAAGTATTGGAATCACCACGTCGTTTAACGGTATTGACGAATCATTGAGAACCTAGTACCAACCCTACTGCCACGATGAAACAATAATTTTTGGAGTTGAGTGTAGAAATCAACTCTGATTTGCTTTGTTGCTGGCTAAATGTTTCAGTTTTTGTATATCAATTATTTCAATCCTAACCCAACCTTAATTTCTCAAATATAAAAGGAGATTTGGTCAATTCCAAGCGGCCTGAAGGGGTGAAGGATTTCTAAGCAACTTGGGAGCGACGTGTTTTTTTTGCTAACGTAGTATGATGCACTTTAGTTTGAAGTGGCCAGTGAAGTCGCACCTAAGACAATATCAATAGATTTTGGGCAGATGAACGATCTTATGAGACTTTGTGGTTTGCAACAAGAAAAAGAGATGAGACGACTTACTGGTCTTGCAATTGGGTAGCTTTGACGATTTCTGGCGTCTCCATTGCCACTTTGTTAGTGCCCGTGACGCCAGAAACAACTGTTTTCGAGCGGGTCTCAGTTCTACAAAGTGTTCTTAAATGTCGATTCGGCGCTTTAGTGCGCGTCGCTGCATTTTGCGTTCTGGATAGAGTATTTTCACTGGAACCTTTTCGCCGGCGCTTTGAAAGGTGACTTCCTTTCTTTTACCACTTTCGGCGTTTCCGCATGGAAGGAAGTTTCTGCCCCTCCCGTTTCCCTATTACTTTGTGCAATAAACAGTTCTTAAACAGTTTTGTGAATGACAAAATGACGTTTGCTAAATTTTCTGTTCGATTCCACTGCTCACGATACATAGATTTTTGTGAATACTTTTGATTGGCATTTGGGTGGTGAGTGCGAACAAGACGAACAGAGACGAACTACAGAAGGATGTGTTGCGAGAACTGACAGGTACTGATGAGATCAAAAAATTTATCGGTTTCCGTCATAAGATAGGAATCGTCAAACTGACAAAGTTCAGGGATATTCCTAGACTTCCACTTCTGTCCTTGTATGCTACCTTAGAGAGCACATCCGTTTGAATTTCTTCAGTGACAACCACCGATGGCGTTTATATTGGGTTTTTCGGATATTACTGACAGGACAGCTTTTTTCCCTTCAAATACTATGCCATTGTAAAGCATTTCATTGCTGATTTTATGCGCTTTCGCTTCGTATAATTGAATTTCAATATAAATTGTGTTCCTGGAAAAATCTAAAGGTTACAATTTACGATGTCGAGACAGTAGTTTCGGCCACGGATGTGTTAACGAGCGAATAGGGCAGTGCTAGCTTGAAAAATTTCATTTCAACGAATGAGGCCTTGAAAATGAGGCAGGTTGCAGACGTGTTTTTGTTATTGTCGACGATGAATTGAACGCTTCCCTGTAATCGTACACGCGGACAACTCATAGAAAACTGCAGAAGAACTCAATGTAGGCATATGAATGGCTTGAAGAAGATTTGAAAGTCGAAGAACCCGAGAATTGGGTTGTGCAAGAACCGAATGAGAAGAAAATCGTCGTTTTGAACTGTCGATGGCGCTTCTTCTGTGCAACTAGAACGACCCGTTCTTTTGAACTTACCATTGTGTTCGAAGTGAATCCTCTACAACAACCAGCTACTATCGGCTCGGCTGAGTCGGTGGATCACGATGGAGCTCCGCATTGCATTACTTACCAAAGCCGAAGTTGCACAAAAGAGGATCATACTTATCATTTGCTTGTGTAGAGTTTGATCCATCGCAGCTTCCTGAATTCAAATTGAACAAACTTCCACGACCGACTTTATATTAACCTCGGCATTGATCAAGTAATTCTTCGTATTCTTGTTGAGCAAACGCGAGGTGTTATTATTATTCTTTATTCACAAATAAATTAAAATATTATTCAAATACATATTAATATATATAATAATATTCAAATACATTGGGGAAACGGGCAGACCCCTCGGTGTCCGCCTAAAAGAACACCTAGTCGGCAAAAGTAAACCAAATACCCCACTAGGCACGCATAGGACACAGAGACATAACGGAGAAGATTTTGTAGTAGAGGTTACGATCCAGGCGCAAGAAACGAGAACACAAGAGCGTAAAACTCTCGAGGCATTCTGGATTAATTCCAGAAATCCGAAAATGAACCGCAGGGAGGAATGCCTCGTTATCACGCGTGATATTGGGCAGTATATAAGCCTATTATTTTGAGGGGAAGGGCACATTACGATTCCATGTGAATTCTGTGCGGTTGGTCTCCACTAGACATACTCAGTGGAAGCCTCATAGAAAGCGGTGGGTGCGCAAAGTTGTGTTCATTGTGGTTGAAATCTTGGTTTAGCGTTTTCTTTGTTTGGTTATGGAGGCGTTTGACCGAGTAGATTGCTGCCAACTTGACCTTTCCAGGCTCTGAAGAAGACGAAGTCCGCTGAAACGTCAGCTTATTTGTGAATAAAGAATAATAATAACACCTCGCGTTTGCTCAACAAGAATACGAAGAATTACTTGATCAAATTGAACAGTTACAATGGAGAAGTACACCTAGCAAATCGACGACGTGAGCTGGAAATTTGGATGGCTGTGCGCCACACCGATCAATGTAGAGGGACCAATCCTTCTTCACGAAAATGGAAACGCGGCTACACGTCGCACTACCGATTCTGCAGAAATAGATCGAACTTGGCTAAGAAGGTCTACCTCATCCACCATACTACACATGCTACCACTACTTCAGGCGGCTCAGTAACTTCCCCTACGAGTTGACATAGTCGCCTCCAGAATTTCAGCAATTTTTATTTCGACTAGCAAAGTTTATTCTGAGTTAAGATGTGTCATATTAAAAAACAGGTTGATACACGACACTAATTTCCGAAAGACCTAATGATCGAGGCTACAAATTGTAATAATGATAAATTCCAAATAAAAATTGTATAACTACAACGATGCTGAGATATTTGCAAAACTCTGGACCACAGGTGTTTATGGTGGGAACGAACGCGCTATTGTCCCTTCCAGGGAGTAACGCGTTCACCACCACACCATGCGGGTTCTTCGTTTCGCCTGTCTCTCATCTAGTTCTATCGATCACTGCCATCATCAATCAGCCTTCAGCGGGATTGATCGGGGGAGCACAAATCGGCATTAAAAATAGTAGGCTATAAATAAAACGGTTAAGACTGTGATTATAACTAAAAGCCTCAGCTTCACTAGGTTCATTGCCGATTTGTGCTCCCCAGATCATTGCCGCCGTTGGGTGATTGCTGATGGTAGTGATCGATAGAAGTAGATGAGAGACAGGCGAAACGAAGGACCCGCATGGTGTGGTGGTGAACGCGTTTCTCCCTGGAAAGGACAATAGCGCGTTCGTTCCCACCATAAACACCTGTGGTCCAGAGTTTTGCAAATATCTCAGCATCGTTGTAGTTATATTTCGCATTATAACCTGCCATTGAAATTAGTATGCAGTAAATAAAGCGGTTAAGACTGTGATTATAAAGTGTGTTTGGAGGTTACAGATCGCAGAGATTGCAGATCGTTTACAAATATGTGTAGATTTCAAGAACAACACGTTGTTAAACAAATTCCTTTGGATGCAGCGAAGGGCACGTGTGGCGCAGTGGAAGAAAGCGCCCTGAAACACGCACATTGGATCGATCCCCACGCCCATGGCCCGCCAAGCCTTCATTCCCTCCGGTGTCGGAATGTTGGTACAAGGTACAACGGTAGACCACCACGAGTCATTGTAAAGGCCATATATGCAATTAATCATCTCAAAGCATAGTGAAGTTGAGTGCATGGCGCATGCGTCAGGGATTGATCAACGCCGAGAGCTTTATCCTTTAGCTTTTTACAATGTTTATAACGTGATCACTAAATGAACACCCAGAACTTTTAAAGATAATAGTTTGGATGACGCCGAGAGTACAACTACGCAACAATTCCATTTTTATAGACCTCTTCAGTACTTTTCCACCTTTTCTTACTGAAAAGCCATCCTTTCTTGTCGAACCTTATTGTTCAAGTACAGCGGAGAAGAACCTACACCTTACTGGGTGGCAACGATCTCTATGGCTGACACCGTCTTCACCACCTGCATTTACCCGCCGCAACACAAACTCGTCCAAAAAGCAGTTGTTTACAATTTATTAGATGTAGAAGGTAGCCTTTATGAAGCCCGTCACAATGGTCTGTTTTGGATAATCTATCGATTGATTGGCGCAGTGGTTGGATGCGCCACTGCGACACACAAGTGGAATCGATCCCTGCTCCCATTGCCCACCAAGCCTTCCGTCCTTGCGGGGTCGGCAACATGGTACTAGACTTTTCTGGGAGGAGCAGCACTGGCTCGATACGTCGGTAGGCCACCGCGAGTCATTGTAAAGGCCAGACATGCATTCAATCCCCTCCAACGATGCTTAATGAAGTTGAATGCATGGCGCATCCCTCAGCGATTGATCAACGCCGAGAGCTTTATCCTTTTCTCCTTTTATCGATTGATCAGAAAAAGTGCAGTAGAAGCCCTCCGTGACAGTAAATTAACTCAAATAAATGAGTTTATGACAGCTGACGGCGGCCATTATACACAATATATTAGCTGTATCACCTGCAGTTCCGTTGATGGTCCAGTGACTCGAGCGGGCGCCAGTAAATCTTCTATTTTTCTCTGTCGCTTGCAAGATTAGCCCAGTGGGTTCTGCTCGTTCTAGAGACTCGTTGAACACCATACTATTCTTCTACAAGGTCGCGTGTGGCACAGTGGTTAGAGGCGCCACTGCGACACGCACGTGGAATCGATCCCTGCTCCCATGGCCCACCAAGCCTTCCATCCCTCCGGGGTCGGAAAATTGGTGCCAGACTTCTTTGGGAGGATAGCAGCACTGGCTCGATACATCGGCAGGCCACTGCTAGTCATTGTAAAGCCTGATATGCATTCAGTCACCTCCAACGATACTTAATGAAGTCGATTGCATGGCGCATCCCTCAAGGATTGATCAACGCCGAGAGCTTTATCCTTTATCCTTTATTATTCTTCTACAATTTTCGTGAAGAACGCTGAGCATCAGGTTGGTGGTCTTCCTGCAGTACTTTTGACATCCCGAAAAATCCATGTACTAACTGGTGTTGTCCATCAGTTATCGTTCACACGCAGTACGTGTCTGCCCGACCTTGTCTTTAACAAGGTCCGCGATTAATCTCCTATCCGTCACCTGGGGACGCTCCACGTAGCCTCGCGGCTGACCGGCTCGACATCCCTCATATGAGGGAGGTCCGTGGAAGAGCAAAATAGAAGAACAATTCAGATCCAGTGAATTTTACATCAAGATTATTTAAGTAGTTGTGTTGCCCACTGCCGCATTTTTTTAGAAGCAAGAATCAAGTATACCACACAGCTGAGCAATAGTCAAGAATCAACACGGTGATTTTTCATTAAGCATAGCTACAAAACGCTGTGGAACTTCATATAAACAGCAAACGTACATCAAATGTACAGTAAGGATGTGATCGCGTCCCACAACCGAAAAATATCGGATTCTGAAAATGGTCGACACCACAGTTTTACGGAAGATAACCTTTTGTTTGTCAAAAACGGATATACCAGTTGTCTTAAGCTCCGGAACGTCAACTCATGAGAATCATCTGATCACGCACCACTCAATCAAAACTGGAAAGGCGACACTCTTGCTATCAACTCCGGATACAAGAGGCATAGGAACCATTCTCTAACGTAGAAAATAATTTGTTTTCTCTTACCGTACTGCTGTTAAGATTTAATCTCTCTGGTTGAACTGTACACTGTCTTGAAATTGTTCGACATATGTCAGTGACAATTCAAATGCCGATGGTTCAGTCTCTGGCTCAACCTTTCTATTTCTCTGGGCTCGTAAAATTGGCACCATAATTGCCCGGGAGGATGGAGCGCTGACTTGATAAGCCGGTAGAATATCACAAGTCATTAAATTGGCCAGATGGCATTCATTCACCTTTACGGTGCTTGTTGAAGCCGAATGCATAGCGTATTTCTCACGGAATGATTAGCGTCGAACGTTCCACCCTTTATCATTTTCTATGTCACAGTATACAAAAGGCCAAGCACGACTAGCTAGCGCTAGCAGGAATCCAGAGGAATTCTATTGTGCCGGCATTCAACAAATTTCGTAACTGAAAAGAAAACATTTTTGGACATCAGCCCCAGATAAAAGAGCCCTAGAGAAACGACTAGATCACATTCGCGACAAAAAAAGCATACTCGGGCAGTAGCCGAACCCAAACGCAAAAAGTTGGAGGCCCTCGTAAATGGAAATAAGCGTCAAGTGCAAGAAGTTCTTGCACCACACTGCCTGTGACGTCGAGTCATGTGGAAATTGGAAAAAAAAATTCCACACTAAATATGTAGTTAATCTTTTATTTGCTTTCTGCCATACTTCTTCATGGCAGGGTGTAATGTGAAATACAACTACAACGATGCCGAGATATTTGAGAAAACTTTGACCCTCGGCCACATCAAACACGATTACCTTTTCCGAGTGCTCGCGTATCATACACTGCGCCATGCACGCCGTTGCTTTGCGATTCTGTCAGCTAGTTTTCTACCTAACGATGCCATCAGCAATCACCCGTCAGAGGGATTGATCTGGCTCGAACTGCATATACTCTATGTACTTGTGCATTGGACTATTCAAGTCATCATTTCTTTCGTGTATCGACAACATCCATATGTATAATACACTTTCTTCTGTGCTGAATGTGAACTGCTTCAAACGAAGCAAACGAATCAAAGAACAGTTGCCAGGGATGTGTGGTAACTTCGTGCTGCCAGGTATTTGTGATTTTGTCAACAAGGCAACTGTTTGACAAGTATTTTCTGCCAATGCACATCCACTTTTTGTTCCAATCAAGCAATTTTATTACAATCACCACAGTGGTTGGTGAACAAATTGGCAGAAAAAATTTCGTTGTATCTCAAATGTTATAGGGTTGCTAGAGACGTAATGGAAAAGGGTACAAAAGCAACAAAAAAGTGCCCTTATGGACGGTGTCTCCAGACTTTGATTGAGGGAATCCCGTTGATTTTGAAATCACCACGCTATTCCTGCAGACGACAACACTACTAGGTTTTGATATCATCCATGCAACCGGGTTACCTATCCGAATCCTCCTTTCTGCTTTAGCGTTAAAGCTTCTGACTACAAAAATGACTAGTATTCTTATTGCATGAGAACTTCAAATGTGAGATGACCACGTGATGTGACAGAATTCCTGTGAATCGACTTCATGGATGATGAATTGGCATACAACGTCACTGCTACTTCTTGTTAGTCTAGAGAGTATTCTGATGTTGAATTTTATCCGATCCGCAGTTCGGAACAGTATGAAAACTAGTACCTGAGAAGACTTATTGTGGCGCGCTTTTTCTTACCGTTAGGTTCGTAGTCTAAAGTCTTATGCAGCTACGACCAGTGTACTGGGTACTAAGTATACTCGAATAAATATTAAGGATAAAAACAACACTTTACTACATGTGTAAGAAATTTTCACTATTGCAAAGACGTGAAACAAAACAACAAATAACATCATGTCCAGATAACAAATATACATGAGATGACTTTTAACGAGTCGGAACAATTAATAAAATTGCAAATAAACTTCTCCAGCTCCTCTTGCAAATCGCGCATCCACATTTATTGTGGATTTACCAAGAAGCTTTGGTGAAAAGAGGTATACTCCTTGCCTTACACCCTCTTTCCATTCAGGTGCATCACCTATAGAATACATTTGTTATACATGAGAGAAATGAAGCAAACAGAAAATGACAAGAGATAACGCACTTATTTGAACTGGATGCTTCAATCCAGTAGATATTGTGTAATTTCCAAACTGCCATTCCATCCACAATGGAATCCCGTTAGTACCAGGTCTGAAATAAGAGGTATGACATCACTGGTTGATGAAGCACTTTCCTCACATCCACATCTGATTAATCCACTCTCTATTAGCTTTACAGTTTCACTGGGTTAAATCTAACTCAAGGCCAATTAATGCGTCTACTCCATGGCAAGAACTCAAGAACTTTACGTAAAATATGCACTACACTAGCTTTAACTGGTACCGACCTTAACGAAATCTCGAAGTTTGTCTCCACATCGTGAGGTTCTTGGCGCAAATCGAACCGTAGAATTTCAAACGACCCGCCTGTTGCAACACCACTATACTCCCAAAGTGGATGAATATCAACGAGCGCGTCCGTCGCTTGGCGTGCTTTCTGAACAAATTCATTGAAACCTATTTGTAGCAAATCTGACTCAAACAGGCCTGATTCGCCATTGAGATGGATAAAAAAGAAAGAATATAGCGCATGAAACTGTTAATACATGTTTAGCAAAATTTCGCAATGCAGTGTATTCTGATGACTAAGCAAATTTGTTTGGTGGCACGCATGGCGCAGTCGTCGGAAGCGTCCTGCAATACAAATAGGATCGGTCTTCCCGCCCATGGCTCTCCAAGCCGTCCATCCGTCCAAAGTCGGCAAGTTAGTACCAGACTTATTTGGGAGGATAGCAGCACTGGCTTGTTAGATCGGTAGGCCACCGCGAATTATTGTAAAGGCCAAATATGAATTCAGTCACCGCCAATGATGCTTAATGAAGTCGAATGCATGGTGCATTCCTCAGGGATTGATCAACGCAGGGAGTTTCAGCTTTTCCATTAAGCAAACTTGTTCGGTTAAACTTCTCGCAGACGAAAACTGCTTTATAGCCTAACATTACCTGTTCGAATACCTGAACTCATAGAGTTGTACACATATATATTTACTCAACTATAGCGACAATAAATAAAACCTTGTTGGAATATACATCATTCTGTGCAAACCAATAAGATGTCAGTATCACTATTGTTATTTCTTCTTCAAGTCACATAACTATTTATGGTTCTACAAATACTTCGTTACTTTGATCTCAAGAAAGACCAGTCATACTTGGGACAAATCATCAAACGCCGAAAGATCGAATCCGTTTACGGTTCCCACAGGTGCTGCCGTGTTTTGCAAATGTTCGAACTGTTCACACATCCCATATAAGATCGCTGACTGAAACCCAAATTTATGGAAGACTTCGGAAGAATACTTCAAATCAATACTCCAGAACTACACCAAGTAGCAAAGTAACCTGCGGGTGTATTTCGATAATCTTTCCGAAATGCCTTTGTAGCACAGTAACGTCGTACCAAAATCGAAGATTCTGCCAAGGACTCATAGAAGAAAGATAGAACGGTTCACCTATGGCAACGTCGTGCTAAAAGTATGGTGCTAGAACACAGGTATTATTAACGAAGCCTATACTGAATCACTTTAAACCAGTTGTTACTCCGCAGTCCTCATTTTCCCATTCTCTGTTTAGGAAACAGACAGCAGGCATGCAAAACTACAAATCTTTTTGAGGTTCACTCGCAGAAAGTTTACCAAAGGAATGTAGATTTTAGAAAGGCAAGAAAAGCTTTTGGAAATGATACCTCCTTCGATATATCGACTATATTTTCCACAACGTCCACATTTTGAAGGTTGTAGAAGGAGATGTATCTGAAATTTCAAGACACGTTAATAATGCGCACACATGTTCAACAGCTGAAATCCTAAACGTGAATTAGAACAAATATGTCTGAGGGGGCGCTTGTAGTGCAGTGGCTAGGTGTACTCTGCAATATGCAACCTGGATTAGCCACTGGTTCAATTACTCGCCCCTAGCATTCAAGGTTTTCATCCGTCCGGAGTTGGGCAAACTGGTACCAGATCTCTTTTAGAGAGCAACAGAACTGACTTGATACATCAGCACGCCATTGAAAATCATTGCAGAGCCCAGAAATGTTTTGTCACTTCTACAACGCCACAAATTGAGTTGAATGCATGGCGCCCCTCAGGGCCTAATGAACACCGAACATTTTAGCTTTTTTATCACTTATGCGACATACATACTGAATAATGGTTTAAATACGGCTGTGATTTCAATCCAAAACCCAGTTCAACCAACAACTCCATCCCTTCTGGGTTTGCAAATTGAAACTAGATCTATTAGCTAGAATGGAAACAATGACTTCATGCAATAGCAGACCCTCACAAGCGATTTGGTCAAATAAGTCTGTTTCCTTTCGCTCTCATTTTTTCCTTGATGCCAAAATTTTCCACATTATCACTTGGCGTTCCACTGACCATCCATTTTTCACTGTTGCATGCAAAAGTAGCCGTAGCCTAGCACTTTCGACTGCGCGTTCGATAACGCTGAGTGATCTCTCATCCTGCTCACGCGGAGACCAGGTTTCTGACGCATACGTTAGGGCAGGAAGAACCGTTGAGTCGAAAAGGTGGGCACGGAGTCAGGTGTTCTTTGTTCTCTTCACTACATCCTCGATGCTCTTGAAAGAAAAAAAAACGTCGCCTACATCTATTTTCATTGAGGAAAAGATATCAGTGAGCCAAGCAGGAAGTGACCATTAGGATGTTATAATCTATATCATTAAGCTTTAGCGATTGTAAACACGGTGCAAAACATGCAAAGTATGTTAACAATAGATCCAGCCATCGTATATACAGAATATTCTAATCATGATCAAACAAAGTGTTCCTCTTTGGTGTGAAGTGCAAGGTTTCAGTTAATATTTGACACTTGGGATGCATTGCATATAATGCATTTAATGTGGAAATAACATCCATATTAAACTTTGAAGTAAAACTCTCAACTCACTAGATTTTACTAGTTCGGAAATAAACCAATTCAATCTACAGATCTTTGCCTACGAAACTCAAACTATCTTATTCTACCTGCAGAGCACAAATCGACATTGAACCCAATCAAGCTAAAGCTGCAATCGAAATCACAATGCTCAACAACTTTTTTATTTGTTGTCTATTATTTTTTTATGTCAGGGTACTATGTGAAATATAGCCACTATTGCAACTATCCCCGAAATATGACTTTAATGAAGCTGAGATATTTGCAAAACTCTGGACCGCAGGTGTCTATGGTGGGGAACGAACGCGCTATTGTCCTTTCCGGGGAGTAACGCGCTCACCACCACACCATGCGGGTCCTTCGTTTCGCCTGTCTCTCAGCTAGTTCTATCGATCTTTTGCCGTCAGCAATCACCCAACAGCGGGATTGATCTGGGGAGCACAAATCGGCAATGAACCCAGTTAAGCTTTAGCATTAAAGTCATATTTCGCAATGTACCCTGCCATCAAAAAGTGTAGGCAGTAGACAAAAACGGTTAAAATTGTGATTATAACTAAAGTCTCAGCTTAACTGGGTTCATTGCCGATTTGTGCTCCCCAGATCAATCCCGCTGTTGGGTGATTGCTGACGGCAAAAGATCGATAGAACTAGCTGAGAGACAGGCGAAACGAAGGACCCGCATGGTGTGGTGGTGAGCGCGTTACTCCCCGGAAAGGACAATAGCGCGTTCGTTTCCCACCATAGACACCTGCGGTCCAGAGTTTTGCAAATATCTCAGCTTCATTAAAGTCATATTTCGCAATGTACCCTGCCATCAAAAAGAGTAGGCAGTAGACAAAAACGGTTAAAATTATCCCCGAAATAGTTACTATTTCTTCCTATTACTGCATGTTTCTGTATCGAGTATCATATCTACTTTTTCTCAAGTTGCCTGGCAAATGTCGGAGTACGTAAAGATTTTGACCCCGTCCTAGGAAACTTCGTATAGAGAATTTCTCTATCGCCCGGTGAATTCTATGTCTACCTAGCAGACACATTTAATGGGTCGATGGAGACGGCCTTTGTCACAACACCACACTAGACACAGCATCTCGTGACCATCGGTCACACCACCAGGCATGCTGTTGGGTACGTCTCATTGCTTAGGGAATGGACCCCGCGACCGGGCCTTGACCTTACCACCAACGACTCGCTTGGACGTAGCCACGCACGTCTAGCACCACCCTCTTTTGGGGGTGGGCACATGGGGTTTCTTTAGGGTCTTACGTATGACTTCATTGCCTGATTCTTGCGTCAGTATTCTTCCATTGTTATCCCTGTTGTATCCTTGTTACTTTTATGTATATAAAAATTTAATCCCAAGTTTGAGTGTCGAGAGGTCGCCCTCTGTCAACTACGAAAAGTCCCTCGTGGCCTCTTCTCACGAAGTCGAGCATTCTGCTTAAAGCTACTGGTTATTCGGTGTCTAGAACTGATTCGAAGGCCTATATTCCGCTACCAACTGCGACAACCACAATGTTAATTCTACGTAGGACACCTAAGTTCTTTTCATGTAAAAATTAAGCGCTTAAAGTTATAAAATAAATGTTCATGAACTAAACTTCTAAAACGTCAGTAAAAGGCTATGGTAATATGCCCAAGCACAGTGATGAATGCATGCTACGTGAAAACCGTGTAGCTTTGAGGAAGTCTCTTCATTTATTCGGCGTCCTATTGAAGTGAAAAGCTAGCCTTGTCAAATTACTGACTGGATGTTAAAAGTGCGGCAAATAAGCTCAAGGTAGCAAAATACACCACTGAAAAGATATAGCTTGAGTGCAATGCCAGTTTTCGTCCAGTTTGCCGTCATCGATCTCTTCACTTCAAAAACATACATTGTCTACAATGTATGCCGGAGAAACGAGAATGGAAGTTATAATACATTCCTAAGAAAAGAATCGACACCAAAGGCGTTGCCTTTTTATTATATCTCACTTCTTGCAACAACATGCAACTGTGATAATAAACATTGATATTATACTCCACATGAACTCCCAAGATATGAACCAACAGTGAAAACTTTACTAACTTGTCTATGAGCTTCCGAAAATGAGGATTTGAGTCAACAACTGTTAACGATGAGGCAATCGGAGCGACGAGAAGGAACAAGAACGATCCTTCTCCGAGTACTACAACTCTACGTCCTTCGCAGATCTAAAATGTCATAGTGGCGATAAGCATGTAAGGATGAAATCAATGAACCACTATAATGATTGACATTTGTAGCCCGAAGTCTGATCTTGCGCCGCCGGTGCCTAGAACGCGTCATAATTGTTGGCGTCTGTTATGAACTGCAGGTGATTCAAGCCGGTCACACTGCTCGTCTGTCCAGCATATAACCATGCACGTTTACAGTACTCATTGGACTGCTTTTTCCAAATGGTTTATTTGCTTCTTTTCCATGTTCTAAGTATCTAAACTCTATTTCCTTTATTTCTAAAACATTGACAACATTTGCGTACGACGAAAAAGAGTTGTCCACCGTCCAATCACGATGATGCCAACCATTGGTCCGTTTCACAATATACAACATGGTAAGTATACTTAGGCATTTTCATATACTTCTATATCCAACCATATTGGAACACCATGGAGTTGAAAAGTTCCTCCACATTTATGAAATATACACTGTGTGGAAGCATAGTGATGAACTTGCACTCTGCGTGTGTTTAGGAATATTTTACTGCCCTCCTTACCAGCAAAAGTTTCATCGGTAAGGAATATGTCTGCATTTCCCTAGCAACATCACTGCGGCCTAGCGAACAAACTCATGTTAAAGCGACTTCATAGATTATTAGGCATACAGGACATTTTTGTGGGAGAGCTACCAACCAAGTGTGAAAAGTCTGGCAAAAATCCCTATACAGAAAAATAAATAGTTGTAAGGAATATTAGTGGGAGCCAATTCATAGCGGCCACTACTGCCTCCTTACATGTAAATGGAAATCATCTCAAGTCGGGCTGTAAATGTTAAAGAGTGTTATAAACGAAATGACTTACCAACTTTACTTCACGGCGAAATACAGTATTATCTAACAGCTCATTTGCAGAAAATATTGACTGTCTAGACATTATTGTGTGTAACTGACAACTGCAGTACATCCGATCGAAAGGTCTGAAATATCCCAGGACAGACAACGTACATCGACAGAAAAAAATACGAATTCGTGAATAGGCTCCTTAAGAAATTGAACGAGTTTTCTTAGCCCATGGTTATTTCAAAGATATTTTGAAGAACCTTGATATTTGCACTTTCATGGTTGAAATTTGTAGATCCAGAAATTCCCAAAAACTTTTCCATCTCGTCGTGATCCCTAGCAACAGTAGCTGTAAACTCCAACTCACTCTTCTCCAACGGAAAACCACATGCTGAATTCGTCATGACAGCATTTAAGACAGATCGTCGCTCCTTTTTTCACCTGTGCCCGCTCCGGAAGGTAGTAAACTGCTTGCATCCAATGGTCGCGCCACTCAAAAACTAATCTAATAGATTTATTATAAGATTTACTGTATAACATAACCATTTTTGACGTACTACAAGCACTGTGCCGCAGTGTTAGTACAAAAATAGCATAGTTTCAGTTCTGTGTTTTATCGGCCACCCGAATTTGTGGAGAACACGCTAATCACGTATGAAATCTCAAATGCTGAAAATTCGCCACTGGTGTCTAAGTCAGTGGGTCTTACGTCACACGCATTTAACTCATAATTTGTAGAGGATTTAATGCCGAGCTTAAAATTCGTTTAAATGTAAAAAGCGATTGGGTGGTATTCAGACAGTGCAGTGCACTAACGTGATAGTTATTGTTTGCCCACTTCGGAGTCATATCGATCCAAGACGTTCCTTTTCCATCCATATCTAGATCCCACCTGAAGGCCAACATAAAAGGAAACGACCACAGTGGCTCCCTATTCAGTTATCACTCACCACATCATGAGAGCATCAACTTGGCCAGATTCTATGCAAACAGCAGTCCTATCGAATGATTCGTCGTAGATGATTGAATCAGAACATTCGAAGTTAAATCTAAAATAATCTATCTACTTAATATTTTCCAGTTCACCCATGCTGCTCCAGTTTTATCAATGGAGATGAAAACCCGCTTTACTGATTGCAAAGCTATATGATTCAAAAAATAGTCAAATACTTATAAATGGCTCCATTGCATAACTCAAAGAATAGGAATGGTAGAAACTCTCTCACGAAAAAGCTAATATAGGCTCTGTTAAACGAATAAATTGACGCAAGTGCAGTTGGGACAACTGGACATCGAAAACCGCTGAAGTTCCTGGACAATCTCCCAGTGGAAAGTCTCCTAAAAATTAGCTCAGTTGGCAACGCTGTAGTACTAAATTAGCCATCAACGACCAAAATGCAGGTTAAAACCTCCAAAAAGTCGTGGAATTTGATTGAACTTGGAGAGGAATGCACTTTCAACAGGTACTATCCAGACACGCCCTCGAGAAGGAACAACACGGCATCCAGGCTAAAACATTTAATTTGGATTTCGCCGGCACTTACAATGAAAGCAACTGTGCCTGCAGAATCTGTGAAAAATGGCTTTAAAAGGGCATATCTTTCGCAGCCCTCGACGTTTTATCAAAATAAAAACAGACACAACTTTGATGCATCGTGCATAAGAACTGGTAGATTATGTCCGTCTCAAAAAAACCTAGAAATAATTTTGGATATGTTCAGTCTGGGTAAAGACTAGCGCACTAAACCAAGTTGGTATAATTATGTGTGGTACAACCACAATGGTGCCGAGATATTTGCAAAACTCCGGACCGTAGGTGTCTGCGGTGGGGTACGAATGCGCTATTACCCATTCCGGAGGCCAACGTGTTCACCACCACGCCATGCGGATCCTTCGCTTCGCGTTCTCTCTGCTAATTTGCTACTTACCAATGCCATCAACAATCACCCGCCAACGGGATTTATGTAGGGAGCACAAATCAGCAACGAAACCAGTTTTGTAGACAAAACACTAGCTGAGAGAAAGGTAAGACGAAGGACACGCATGGTGGTGGTGAATGCGTTAGCTCCCCGAAAAGATAAGAGTGCGTTTGCCCCTTACAGCAGACACCTGCGGTCCGAAGTTTTGCAAAGATCTCAGCACCATTGTGGTTGCATTGAACTGGTATAGCTGTGGCCAAACGGCGGAGACAGTATATTTAAATTTATTTATTAAATATTTATTTATCCGGTATTTAAAATCATGGCACACCCACTGTTTAATCTGAGTCTAGACTACATGACAGTACCTCAATTACGCTAAAAGTAAAAAGGTCCGATATCTCAAGACCGAAGCCTAATATGCATTTATAGCAGGCTCTGCGGCATCTTTATTCCATTTTAGGCCATAAGCAGCCTCTCACAACTCATTTAACCTTCATTCAATTTTCATACGAACCTGAACATGACTGATCAACGCTTCCTTAAACGTTCTCAGAGCACCTTCGCCAATTAGTTCTGTGTCGAATACCTAAAGCCTATATTATATTACCACACTCCATTAGACACTTCTTAAAAGACCAGGTTCAATTTTAAAACAAAATCTATGGCTTAAGGGAAGCCAACCTCGGCAACGATTATGTTTGGTTTAGATGACAAGGGAGAAAGCTCTGTGGAACGTGATGGTATGACCTGAATAGACCAAATGAGTAAGGCAGATGAGCAAGTGACGTTAGTGAACAAAAACTTACGATATAACAATGCGACTGGAACACACGACAAAGTGCTTGAGTAATAGATAAATTTTTTGTCCTACAATGGCATAATTCCCAACAACATGATGCGTCATCGTCACATACACATCAGCAATCACAATGATATTTACTTATTTAATAATTTGGATAAAAGTCTTAACGTCTTCACATTAATCTACAGCACATAACTACCGGTTGAGCTGTCTGGTTCCGTGAGGCTCTGAGATAACTATGCTGAATCATTCGTTTCTGTTCGTTACTTGATCAATCAACTAACTAGTGGCTGTGACCGACATCATCCTGGAACGACCCTACTGGTAAAACAAAATATTCAGGACATTCACAGCAGACGTCGATGGTGCGGACCTAAGCCTCTATTTCACGATTCTAGAGAAAGCTACCCTTTACTCGTATTGAAAATGCCAGAAAGCAGCGAAGATGAAACATCTTGGAACCACACCCAGTGTAGCACACGAACGCGTCTACTTTGGTGGATGACGCTCGTAAGACAGCCAAACCAATAGAAAAAGTTCTGAGGCTCACAAATATACGAATACATGTTACCAAGTCATCTAAATTATTTCTGCATAACAGAAATGAAATTACATTGATTTTGTCTCTCCACTGACTAGACTGCGTAATTGCACGTGCACATTCGGCCATTGGTTGAAATACTTCCACAGCCGTCACCTGGGCCCCTTCTCTTGCAGCCATTAGAGACAGAAGGCCAGTTCCTGTGCCTGAAATATTTATGAACGGAATGACAAAAGCTTTTTCTTTGTCAACAAGGCGTGAGCATGAAAAACCTCAAAAAAAGTTAAGTACAAAAGAATTTATTTTCGACAGCTTGTAAAGTAGGTCATATAAATACGGAAGTTTTAAAACGACATATCAGAAGTGCTCATCGACCTTACTCATGTGAAAGATTTCAAGCCGATCGGTCGTCTTAGTCAAATTCTCTGATGGACAGAAGTTAAATGCCGACAAAAGCAATTATGGGCTTGCCATACTCAGATGAATTCGGAGCATCGGTGCATTACCTTTACTGCGCCAGACGAATTCATATTTATGTTCAGATATAATGATATTTCATTAAAGGTACATCAAGGCCGCGTATGACGCAGTGGTTAGAGGACCATGGAACATATGTCAAATCGATTCCGGCGCCCCATGGCCCACCGAGACTTCCATTCCTCCGGGTTCGGCAAATTGGTATCAGACTTTCCTGGGAGAATAGCAGCACTGGCTCAATACATCGGCCGGCCACCGCGAGTCATTGTAAAGGCCAAATAAGCATCCAATCACCTTCAGACGATGCTTAATGAACGCATGGCGCACCCCTCAGGTATTAATCAACGCCGGAAGCTTTGTCATTTTTTTACAGGTACATTGTTGTTTGCATCTATAAAGGTTACAAAACGATAACAATCTCATCAAAAACCTTCCGTCAAATAACTGGAAAGTAAAAATTGAGAGCTTCCAAGTCATCTCCAAGAAGTAAGCTCTACGATGACTTAGTAAAACCCCAAGCTACTGGTGAGGCAGAGGTAGTCATCATAACAGAACTGGGTTAGGAAGTCGTTGATGCTCCTTCGCAAAGAGAAAGTATTGAGACAGTAAAGATAATAATCCACTCAGCAAAAAGAATGTTTTGTATGACATTGAGAATCTTCTTTATCTCTATAGACAAATTACAGTTGTAGTTTTCTTACATCTACTGTATTATGTGGGTATCTCGCAGCAACGACGCAGACAGTGATTCTTTTACCTCTTAACGCTTCCTAATCGCAGTTATACTTGTCTGATAGAGGATAAGATAAAATCTATAGGCGCCCATCAATCCCTGGGGGATGCGCCATGCATTCGACTTCATTAAGCATCGTTCCAGTTGACTAAATGCCTGTGTGGCCTTTAAAATGACTCGGGGTGGCCTACCGATGTATCGGGTCAGTGTTGATATCCTCCCAGACAAGTCTGGTTTTCAAACCACTTCCCCCACATTAGATAATAAAGTAGAATCTTAAGCATTTTGGTAAAATGTAAAGACAGCTAGCTATACACCAACAAACCTATGTCAAAGACATGAGGAACAACGCCCTGCTCTTTCTTCTCTTGTATTACGCTACGAAGTCCTTCGAGAAACATGTCATTGCGATTGTAATCCAGAATCATATCAGCAAATCGACTCCTATAACTGGTTTCAAGAACAAGATTATCGACATGATGATGAAGAAAAGGCTTGGGAATACTTTTAGAGCACAAGGGAATTCCTGAGATTCACAGAAAGTCACACGAAAAACTCATATAATGGTAGCGGAAACCAATCAATTACAATAAAAATAAATGGTGTCTCTTACGGGTTCGAAAATGTTAGATGAAGTAGCTGCGATTGCCTGTCGTTTGTCAACTTTGTGCACAAATGTACAATTTTTACTACAGCGCCTGAGTTTAGTAAAACCAAGATCAAAGTGAAAAAACATATTTTATATGGTAAAACTATTTACTTGCTCTTCTGGTCAAATCAATGTTTCGATCTTTCAAACTAAGTTATCATAGCTTAGAATTCTTGGGATGACAAAGCGTACTGCAACACACCTAGCAATTTCTTGCGCCAAATCGTGGTCCTCCTCAGCTACTTCCCATTCTCGCTCACCTGTCACGTGATTAATTCTTTCCATAAACATCTCCACTATTAAGAAATCTAAACATTACTACTACTCACTACAGTTAGAAAGCAAACAAACTGAACTGGAATGGCAGCTCAATATGTTAAAGGCCTCGTTCCATGCAATGAAAGAACAACAATAAAACATAAGTTTCATGAACCTGTGGTAACAAAGTTATGGGATAAAAAGTATATACAAATCATCAAAGGTGAGACTCAAACGTGGAGTCAAGCCATTGAGCAACAAATGAAATGCTACAGAGTTTACAACACTAACCTAATGTCAAGATAATTGTAAAGTGAGCAACTATACCAGACTAGAAACTAGTTATGACCAATTATCTTAACGTGCCATATTACTGAGGTTGAGACTAGAAATCTTGTAGACAAGATATGAAAAGTTCTGGAACAAAAACGACTGTTACAACAACACTACCATTCTGAAAGACATAAATTCCATAGGATATCAAAACACTATGATAAGACCAAATGAGATCTCAAATATCTATTTCATTTATGTGCGTCTGAAGATCGTCGATGGAAATGACATCTTTGATGTCTGAACTAGTATTCCAGGTCTTGATTGACTCACAACATTGCTTATGGATCGACCAGTCGAACTTCTGACATTCAACCGAGCAGTAACAAAGCTAGAAAAACTGTACGATAGCAATTCCCACGACGGACTTTCTATTAATCTCAGCTTTGATCTAACAATTCTTCATAGCCTTGTTGAGCAAACATGAGGTGTTACTTTATTCTTTATTATGGAAAAGCTAACGTTTCGGAGCATTTCGCCTTCCTTAGCTGTTTGCGTAATAAGTAGCAAAGTAACAGCTCGTATTTGCTGAACCATACTTACTTGGATACTTGGATGGCCCATCCTCACTGATTGCGGAGGCCCCAGGAAAATTTCCTTTTTCTCGAACTATTGCTGGTTTAACAACTGTGATTCGCTGGAGTCCCGAGGTCAACCCAGCCTAACTCTGCCCTAGGTCGTCACCACACCATGCAATCGCCTCTCTTGTGGATTAGAGGGAGATTTGCGAACATGCGACTTTGACACCAGAAGGTGGTGGATCCTGGTATTGATTGACTCTTAGCTATGTTTCCTGATGGAAACGCCGGACTCAGCTTGAGAGGCCCTGCAGGAGGGGTGAATCTCCCGCTGTACATCGCAGCCCATCACCCAGGAACATCCCCCAGCTACGATGAGAAGACAAACCGTTGGGAGGATTTGCTCAACAACAGTATGAAGAATTGTAGAATATCATTTAGTCGAAAGTATTCCTAACACATATGCACAAACCTTGCACCTGGAACATCGTTTCTTAGCTGTACATGAACCACATGTCGCACAAAATTTACTGGCCATTAATAATCGTTGACCAAAGAGTCCTTGCACAATGTAATCGAAAGCGGTAGGTCTCTCTCCAAAAGGTGTCTTAGACATTGCCTTAATGTTACCACTAAAAGATAAATAAAGGATTAAGCTCTAGGAGTTGATTAATCCCTGAGGGATACGCCATGCACTCGACTACATTAAGCGTCTATGGACGTGATTGAATTGATTGAATGCATATCTGGCCTTAGCAATGACTCGCGGTGGCCTACCGATGTATCGAGCCAGTGCTGCTATCCTCCCAGACAAGCTTGGCATCAATTTCCTGATCCATGAGGGATGGAGGGCTTGGTGAGCCTTGGGCGCAGCGATCGATCCCATATGTATTGCAAAGCGCATCCGACCGCTGCGCAACAAACTCTCCTCTTAGCACTAAATGTGAGAAAGACTGAAAAAGTGGGATAAGAAAAAAGAAAAAATTACCTTGACTAATGTCTCGTAAAGGAGAGAATGATGATATGGAAACGCCGCAATTGCATTTCTCAACAATGTTTCCAAATTTTTCCTTTAAAAATTGAAGGTGTAAAAAACAAAAATACTTAAGAACAGGAACAAAACAGCAGCGTTACTTTATTGAACTCCAGGACGAAACCATAGCTACCCTACCTCACTTGTTCTCCAGGTTCCCATTTTAATAAAAACTTCGCATACACAAGACATGCATCATGAGCAGTCTTACCAGATGACACCAACTCAGCAATAAACTTGTAAAGCCCACGCATCACGAAAAGAATTATCCAGATCTTTAGAGACATGACCTAAAAACAACCAACATTCGTAGTGATTTGGTACTAAAGCAGAGAAAATTAGCCCAAAGAATGTACCTCGTTTCCCTCCTTGCAACGCAACTGCCTCTCAAAAACGCGGTCAACCAACCACATAATCTAAAACAAAGTGGTAGCTTCCGGAAAAACTCGGTACATAACACCGACCACAAATGGAATGTTGATATGTGCTTGTACATGTACAAGCGAAGTCGTTGTTTCAAAACATCTAACACTCCGGTTTATTCAGTCTTTTTTAAGGCCTAGGAGGGGCGTGTAGCGCTGTGGTCCGAGGTACCCTGCAATACACGTGGGATCGCTCCCCGCCCCAGACCCACCAAGTCCTCCATGCCTCCGAGGTCGGCATAGTGGTACCAGACTTGTTCGTGGGACAGCAGCACTGGCTCGATACATCAGTAGGCCACCGCGAGTCATTGCAAAGGTCAGATAAGCATTCAATGATCTTCAACAATTGTTAATGAAGTCAAATGCATGGCGCATCCTTCAGGGATTGATCGACACCAAAAGCTCTATCCTTTATCCTTCTCATCCCATCATAAAAGAAATGTTGTGCTAGTAACCTTGTGTTGCTTACCAAGATCATTAACGGAAAGTCGGTAAAGAAAATCCTTACAGTCGAATGCATTTTCAAGGGTTTCATATTTATTTATATGATCTTATAAACCGATCTTCTTTAATTGATGCGAGGTTGGCATAGGTTTTCGTTGTTGTTGTTGGTGTTGTTGGTCGATGGCTGACGTTTCGGCGATTTCGCCTTCCCCAGAGCCGTGATGTTATGAGTGGGACTCACTCCAACAACAACAACGACAACGACAACGAAGACCTATAGCAACTTCGCATCAGCTAAAGAAGATCGGTTTATAAGGCCATATAAATAAATACATCAACTATCTATGCCGAGGAGCGCCTGTGGCGCAGTGGTTGGAGGCGCCACTGCGGCGCTCACGTGAAATGCACCCATGGCCCACCAAGCCTTCTATCCCTCCGGGGTCGGCAAATTGGTACCAGACTTGTCTGGGAGGATAGCAGCACTGGCTCGATACATCGGCCGGCCACCGCCAGTCATTGTAAAGGCCAGATATGCATTCAATCACCTCCAACGATGCTTGATGAAGTCGAATGCATGGCGCATCCCTCAGGAATTGATCAACGCCGAGAGCTTCATCCTTTTTTTATCTACGTCGAGGTTTATAGAAAGTCGGTCTTTTGAGCTTCATATTTGTTTGAGATTGGACTACCATGGACTACGATTGCGACAGAAAGGAACCAATGGCATATGTGCTGGGGTCCGCACAACTCGTGAAGACGGACCGTCCAAGTATCCAAGTAAGTAAGTATTTGTTTGAGAGATGATAACTAAATGTGCATCACTTAACGAACCTTCTTTTGGTACTCCACTGCGCATTCGTATTCACTTAGCTCGAAAGTGATTGCAACGGGATGGATCTGAAAGAAAATTTAAGGACGGTCACCCTGAGTATAACTGCGGAAAAAACAATAAGCATTCTCGATCGAAATCATCTAAACCACTTCCTCGAATTGCTTTCTGCTGGAAGAAACCCATTAAAACCTAGAACTTTTTAAAATTAATGACTAATGACTACCTCGAACCACAAAGGGAAAAATACCAAGTGGTTCCTCTGCAGCGAGGAATTCATGGTCCGAGGCAGAGATTGTGGAATCGAGAAGGTAAGTGTAGAACTTTTTCGTTACCAACACTTCATATCACGGAGAAAAGTTTTAGTCATCCCGTGTTCGTTCATCATCGCCGACAGTGGAACATTTTAATTGCGCAGATCCCAATGGAATTCCCTTAGACTGGTTCCTTTTTATAATTTCAACAATTTCTTATCCCAATACCGATGCACCTCATAGAATTACGGTACCACAGTGGTAGTGATGCCGTTAGTCAGATACGGTGGTGGTTCAACTTTGCTCGACCTCTTATCTTTCATCCGATGTCGGGAAACTGGTATAAGACCTGTCCGGGAGCACTTCCCTCAACACAAGCCAAGTGGAAACACTTTAACCATGCTACCTTAAGACTGAAAGGAGAATAAACTCGATTAATGGCGAAACGGGCAGACCCCTCTGTGTCCGCATAAAAGAACACCTAGTCGGCAAAAGTAAACCAAATACCCCACTAGGCACGCATAGGACCCAGAGACATGAGCAGGAGGACTTTGAAGTACGCGTCACGATCCTCGCACAGGAGACGAAAACACAAGCGCGCAAACCAGAAATCCGAAAATGAACCGCAGGGAAGAATGCCTCGTTATCACGCGTGATATTGGGCAGTATATAAGCCTATTATTTTGAGGGGAAGGGCACATTACGATTCCATGTGAATTCTGTGCGGTTGGTCTCCACTAGACATACTCAGTGGAAGCCTCATAGAAAGCGGTGGGTGCGCAAAGTTGTGTTCATTGTGGTTGAAATCTTGGTTTAGCGTTTTCTTTGTTTGGTTATGGAGGCGTTTGACCGAGTAGATTGCTGTCAACTTGATCTTTCCAGGCTCTGAAGAAGGCGAAGTCCGCCGAAACGTCAGCTTATTTGTGAATAAAGAATAATAATAACACCTCGCGTTTGCTCAACAAGAATACAAAGAAACTCGATTAACATTCAACGATATTCATGAAGAAAATGACAATCTGTGGGAGCAGCTGAACACGCAAAAAGGTTGAAGATATTCCTGGATGGCGAATGTGAAGAAAGGAATCGTATGCAAGGTCGGCTGGGATCCGCATAGACTATGTGAAGACGTGTAGTGTAAAGTAAAAAATATGACGCTAATATTATCGCACTTCACAAAAATGAATACAATAATACACGTAGGTAAATTGAAATCTCAGAAAGTATTGTTGCCCCAAAACAGGGCTAAGTGAATTGTTAGGTCACGAATTTACGTATCTGACGGAGAATTGCTCCGACACAATCATTGAACACATCACCTGATGCCAACTGCAAATCTTGTGGATGAACCGGGAAAGATGCTCCGGATAGACTTCTTCAGCGGTCTCACCCTGTGGAGAAAGAAACTTTTCGATTTGATCGATGCTCACATGATTGTTAATGATCGAGACGCATTCGTGCTGACCTAGAGATTTGTGATGAAAGAGGGGAAGAATAAAAAAATATGGCAAACCGAATACATACCGACGAAGGCTGCCATTTCACTTGCTGTCTTTCCAATCGAATTCGTAGAATATGAACGCGCTCCATGATCCATCAGTAGCTTACATATATCTGGCTTTCCTGAATTCTTGCATGTTCAGTGCTTTATTAAATGTTCAGTGCTTTATTAAGAATTCTAGCCAGAATTATGCAACACAAACCAGCAAGGGCTGCGAACATGAGGGGAGAATAGCCTTGATTGTGCTGCTTGTCATTTACATCAGCCCCTCTGTCTATACACAACTTCACAAGAGAACTATGACCCCTGAAACAATAGTTCTTAAGCACCCAGACATAACGGTTACTTGAAAAGAACGAAAAAAGTTCCTTAATGGTAAAGATTGGTGGTGCTAAACAAGATGTAGTATGCAATATCTGAAGCATAAATTAGCTGGAAAGATTTCCATGCTTTTAAAAGCTTAATTTGAAACAAATCAAATGAAACGGCAAGGCCAGTAGAGGGAGAGAGACAGACAGACAGACACTGTTGTTGCGATGACAAGGATTCAGAAAGGCACTCGATTTGCTAGTTTCTTCTTCCATTCCAATTGCAATCATAAAAATGTTTCAAGAAACGAACTTATAGGCAGCGGCACTTAGAGGCACCATCCCTGTAGCATCATGAGAATTAACGTTCACGCCAGATTCGATGAGACGTGTAGCGTTTTCTATATCACCTGAACGGGAACTGTATAGTTTAAAGTGGGGAGAATAATAGAGTAATCCCACGTACCCATCGTTCTGCATAAAAAAGAAATAAAGTATGAGAGGATAAAGCTCTCTGCGTTGATCCCTGACGGATGCACCATGCATTAGACTTCACTGGAGGTGACTGAATGCTTACATGCCCTTACAATTACTCTTGGTGGCCTACCGATGTATAGAGCCAGTGCTGCCGTCCTGTCGGATGAGGCTGGTATCAATTTGCCGACCCCGGGGGGATGGAAGGCTTGGTAAGCCTAAGGCGTAGGATCGATTCCATGTGTATTGCAGGGCGCCTCCAACCTCTGCTCTACACACGTTCCTCAAAAAGAAATAACAAAAAACAAAAATCCAAAGAGTCACATACCTGCGTCAATGGCAGCGAACAGAGCGTCTTCTTCTTTCGTCATGCGAATTTCTCTTTCTGCAAAATGAAAGTTAACAACTACAGCATAGAATCTCCATCATGTCAGGAACATTCTTAAGTTAAGTGTCGAAATAAATGAGTTGTGCCTCTATTCTGAAAACAATGATATGTCTTAAGTCACCAAAATGGAAGACGCCAAAGACTACTAGACCACTACACCTAGTAGTTTCCAGTACCAACTTTCTCTTAACCTGAGGGTTTAAAAGTAACTTTATATGTTCCTCATTAGCAAACACGGGGTTGTTAAAACAATATTTATTCTGCAATGACTAACGCTTCAGAGGGTTTTGCCTTCTTCATAGGCTGGAAAGATCAGACTGGCACATAAAGGAAGAAACCCGAAACCCAAACCTCGTTAGAAAAGGAAATATCCTCTCTGAACATTCACCATTTTCTATAAGTCTTCCACTTAATGAAGAACACCAACGGATTGGGTTTCGCCTTTCTCCCGTTGCGGTTACGAAACAATTTGGCTGGTGAATTGGGTTTCAATTTGAAGTTTCCGGGCTCTGAAGAAAGTGAAATGCGTCAAAACTCATCAGGAAAACATTAAATTACCACAAGTAGTAACGGTAAAGAACACTTGACGAGTCGTTTTTGGTTAAAAAAAAAAAGGAAAGAAGATCTATAAGGCCTTAGTAATGCTCAATCGGCAGCATATTCTACGGGGTAGAAAGAAGAAACAAGGCTACACTCAGACCTGATGAAAAGTTCCACCTTGGTAGCCCAGGCCTATTTCTATCGCCTAGATCTTCTTAGAATGAGATCAATAAAAAAGAGGGGCAGATTTTCAACCAGGACTGACAAACTACTAGTGTTGAACATAACACTGATGTAAAACACTTAAAACTAAATCCTGAAATTCAGTCTGGAAAGCGGAATGCACAAAAACTAGACGCGTTTTGCGAATCCATGATGGATGCTAAGAGTAACCGGATGGAATCCCAGTGTCGTCATGAGAGCCGGGATGACGACGAACGCAGGCGGTGGCGTGCCGAAGCTTCCGCACGCGATCATCCGCAACGACGGAATTCTTGAGGATTCCCGGGCTCGTTGCTATAGTAGCCGCCACCACCGATGAGCAATTCCCGCTCAACAGTTGGCCTGACATACACCGATAGAAAGTTCATTACTAACACATTGGTTTTGTAAACCGACCACTCAAACCTCAAATTTTTATTCCAGAATAGAGCGAGAACGGTAACCCAAGTGTTATAGTGTCATAGAAGATAAACAAAAGGCCAAAATAACAACCTAAAAACTAAAAAGCTCTCAGCGTCGATCAATCCCTGAGGAATGCGCCATGTATTCGACTTCAGTAAGCATCGTTGGAGGTGATTAGATGCTTATCTGGCCTTTACAACCACTTACGATGGCCTACTAATGCATTGAGCCAGTGCTTCTATCGTCCCAGCCAAGTGTGGTACCACTATACAGACCTAAGAGGGATGGAGGGCTTGGTGGGCCTGGAGCGCGGGGACCGATCCCAGGTGTATTCCAGGGCGACTCCGACCACTGCGTTACACGCGCACGAGACTCAAATAACAGCTTGAAAGCCTAATTTGTAATATCTAAGCAGATCAGTAAGAAAAAAAGTGAATCATTACTATGATAACCTGTGCATGTACCACAAATGACCACCGTTGATTGCAGGAAAGACGAAGAAAAAACTGACAACTCGTCCGCTCTCTAGCGCAGTGGGTAGTCATATACTCGACCAGGTACCAAGGCGGTTTGAGCTCTCCTCAGCGGTCTAACCCAACCTCCCTGGCAATTCCTTCGCCCGGTTATCTCCAGCTTTGCAAGGAGAATCGACTCAGCCAGCTTTCTGAGGCATTCATAAGGAAGACGAAATACCCAAGGATTAGCCGAAACAACACGCCAAACGTTCGACGGTCTTTGTGGACGATGAAGGTGAGTGAGAAGAGAGTGAATCGAATGCGAGAGGTCCTGGGATCGCACTGTAGATGTGATGACGGGCCATGTAAATTAAATAATAAATGATTACTGAGGAGAAAGAAGCTACTTGTTCTAGATGCACTTCGGTATTTCTTATAACTGACTGTTCCACACGGTAATCATGACCCATCTCGGCAGATGAGAATGGAAAACAACGACTTACTAGTCGAGAAATTGGAGTTTGAATACCTCACAAAGTGATCGTGATCTTTTTTTTTGCAAGCGCCCGTGGTTTTCGCAACTGGAGGACTCATAAGGCTTATAAGTTGACAAGCCAGTGAAGGAGACTTTCTCTCTCACTCTTGCTGAAACCAGCAACTCTTCTAGGATGTGATCTGCATTCAAGCTCAAAATGAAAATTTTCATTAAGAAGGTCCACTTTTAAGCGCAGTAAAATCGCAGTAATGCATTTGCAACTTAAAAAAGGGATGAAGCTCTCGGCGTTGATCAATCCCTGAACGATGCGCCATGCATTCGACTTCATTAATCAACGTTTGGAGGTGATTGAATTCTTATCTGGCCTTTACAATGACTGCAGTGGCCTACCGATGTATCGAGCCAGCTCCGATATCCTCCCAGACAAGTTTGGTACCAATTTGACGACGCCGGAGTGATGGAAGGCTTGGTGGGCCATGGGCGCAGGGATCGATTCCACGTGTGTGTTGCAAGGCGCCTCCGACCACTGCGCTACACGCGCCCATTTGCAGTTTGTTGGCAAAATTCCCTATATTTCAATGGTTCTTATTTAAGTTAATAAAGTAAGTAATGAGTTGAGATATGCTTGTTGAAAGCGGTAGCTGGTTTCAAGTCTATATGAATTGGAAGAAGAGATCGACCACTAGGTGTAGGTTTGACAACGTCAAAACTTAGTTCTCCATAATTTTTACCAGAGACATTGGTCTGGTCTATCAATGGTCCAGGGTCATTGGTCTATCAATTGTCTCCCTGGACAACGGGAAGGGTACGCAAGGCTCACCCTTGTGACGCCGTCGCCAACCCATTTCTATACTCTTCGTCATCTTAATAGCATCGATTCTCCCAATTATATTCGACTTTCTTGTTTACCATTGCTTCTTCCATTTTGGTTGTAGGCAGATATTGCAGGATGTTATTTTCTTATTACTACTTGTTATTAATATTAATCCGTACTGTATAGGTCATATGTTTATCATATATATATGATATTATGTATATATATATATTTATATACACGTGGAATCGATCCCCACTCCCATGGACCATCAAGCCATCCATCCCTTCAGAGTCGCAAATTGGTACCAGACTTGTCTGGGAGGATAACAACACTGGCTCGATACATCGGTAGGCTACCGCGAGTCATTCTAAGGGCCAGATATGCATTCAGTCATCTCCAAATGATGTTTAATGAAGTTGAAAACATGGCACATCTCTCAGGGACTGACCAACACCGAGAGCTTTATACTTTACCCTTATTTGTATGTGAATTGTACATCTCAACTAGTTTATTGTAAAATAAAAATAGAATAAAGTCTTTAAAAGATTTGATAAATCGCTCAAAATAGAAACTGTGCTGAATCCCACCGATCAATGCATACCATATGAACACCAACCCACTCTAAGCAATTCTTCTCTGCGGTCCTATCATCATTTTATCTTAGCGAAAAGCTCTCTTAATTGTCGAATCCTGATGTTCTAGCAGAGGCATTTCTGCGCTTCCCTAAGTAGCATGAGGATTGATTGATGTATTGATAAGAACAAAGAACAACCCACTTCGTGTCCATCTTTTCGACTTTACGATTCTTCCTGCCTTAACGTATGCGTTAGAAATCTGGACAGAAACGCGTAAGCAGAATGAAAGATCACTCAGCGTTATCGAACGCGCAGTCGAAGGGACGATGCTAGGAGTATCCCGTTTCACACAAGGAAATGGATCCGAAGCTCCAACCTACATCAACGACCGAAGATCAAAGTTGTCAATATATGTGCAAATATGTGGAATATAAAGTGGGCCAGGCACGTTGTGCGTCTGAATAACAACGATGCACAAGAATCGTTAACGACTGGATTTTTCAGGATGCCAAACACACTGCAGTAAAACCATAGACAACACAGTTATTCGGTTTCGAAATATTGATATGCTTTGTGCTAGCTAATAATAACACCGACTTCTGCACGATGTGCGCGATGATATATGTCCGGAAGAAAAACAAATAGTTATCAACGGACATTATCATTATATCCACCATCAGCATCGTGTATAAAAGGGCACCACTGAATGAGTGTGCCTCATTCGAGGAGACGGAACGCTGAAGAAGACCTGACTTTACACGAAGGCGAAGCCGCCACATCGAGACGAAAGACAAGCGTGGACCATCGATTCGGAGAAACAGCCGAAAATAAATATAATTATCAACCTCGTGTAAGCTCATCAAAGAAAGAACACAGAGTTCTTCATAAAAACCGTGAAGAAAGATAAGATGCTTAACGAGTCCTAGAGAGAGTAGACCCCACTCGGCTACTCTTGCACGCGACAGGGAGAAATGGATGATTTACTGGCGCCTGACCGAGTCCCTCGACGATCAAATGGACGACGGATGAGGCAGATGATAAGTTATTATTGTTAAGTCATATGGTAGATGCTACATATTTATTGCATATATGCATACTGTAAGTTGCAAGTTGTATGTTGTAAGATAAATATAGAATAAAAATGCAATAAGATCTGATAAGTCTTTCGAAATACGAACCATGTTGAATCCCACTGATAAACGCATGCCCTGTGAACACCAAGCCACTCTTAGGAAGTCTCCTCTACGGTCCTATCATCATCTTACCTTAGCAAAAAGCTTTTCATAAGTGTTGAATCCCGATGTACCAGCAGGGGCGCTTCTGCGCCTCTTCACTTGCCGTACTGCCTGCTGAACACGCTCTCCTAAAGCAATAGTCTCTCGTCGCGAAGTGATCTGACCCAAAGGGGTTTCCTTCCAAAAGCAGCTCTCCGTGAACCACTTCTGATATTACATCTACGCTTCACACTCTATCCACAAAATGCAAAAACTTCGGTAAAGAGTCTCTGTGAACGAAAGAAGAGGCGTGGCAGGACACAATGTCACGTCGTCGTGTGTGTTAGGTACACAATCTAAATAAAAAAAGAGCTTAGAAAGTTTTACTTAATAAGCTTCGATCGCTCGTATGCACGTGTATTGACACCTTCCTAAAAATGAGAGGTACTGATCCTCGGGAATGAGTCGTTGCTACGTTTCGGATAAGACTGCTATTTTTTCCGAGGGGTCAAGTTGATGCATACTGCCAGATTTACGAGGAAAAGGATTTCATAGAGTACTCTTTATGTCTCTTACGGAATCTTGGCGACATGGTTTTCACGAGAAAAGTTTGGTATCGTTTTAGGAAATATTTCTGCTTGGCAAAACCACGATGTGTCGACAGACGAAAAGCTGAGTACACATTTCAAATAGATCTTGCTTCACGAGATCGATATCGATTCCCATCGGAAAAATTGGTTCTCTCCAAGTTCTCTCGAAAGTCATCCTTTTTATTTATTTTTATTTTTTATTTAATTAATTAATTTTAATCTAATTCAAATCATAATAAACTTTATAAGTTAAAACAAGAATTGGTTTGATTTTCAACTCTTTGCCGAAAATACAAGTTCATTTGCTTCAGCATAATAAAATTTGAGACTTAAGTGGCGCACGAATCTTCAATAACCATTTTCAATAACTGCTTAATTATTGAAGGGTTTCAAGCAAGTGGATGACGTTCTAGAAAAAGTGGTAGGCAGTCCGTGAGAGGCCCACTGGTGATGGTGGATGAGACTGAGTTGAGTTACCGGAATCGTTAAACGTTTACGGTATTCAGTGTACGACCTGCACTCCGGCGTTGGTCGTACACAACAGAATCGGTCATTCAGTTCTCTTGGAACAATCACTGCCGAGAGATGAAGACGGAGTTCTTGCGGCAATTCGTCGATTTATCGATAGGTTATCGCTCTTATGATTTTACTGGCATCCAAATTACAGTAGATGTTCCCATCTACCGACAAGGAGTGTATAAAATACATTTGTTCTGGCGAAAATTTTATATCACAAGATATTTCGGCGCCTCACCTTCGTCGAACAGCCACATACATTCCTGGGTTGTCGAAGGTAATCTATTCTCGGCGATCAACTGGCGAGCACTTTGGTGAACAAGAGAAGTCTAGAAAAAAGAACTCGCGTTTTTCGTTCACCGAATTCCTCCTTCAACTTCTTTTCCCTGTCAATTGAGTTTACTTGAGGTTTTATTAAAGTATTCCTGTACTAGCGTGGATCTATTCCACTTAACCTTCTAGAATGTTCGTCTTCGATCGAACTCAGTAGGCCGTACCGCCCGCCATCTTCAGCACTACCAGTTCCATCACGTTTGAGATGAACCCCGGCAGTACTTCACATTAGCTGCACCGGCGATGATGACGACGAAAATTATTCCCAGACATTTTCTGTACTAAGGTATTATTTTAGGTTCAGAAAAGTAGAAATAGAATTGTGCTTAGCAAATAAACGGTAATGAATAAAAAAAGTAGTAGGATTGTCCTATGCTAAATTAGTAGCGGAAGTAAGAGGATTACGGAAGCAACAATGGGCTTGAGTACCCTTGCTTATGATGTTGTTCCCACTATCAGTATGACATAGTAGGATGCTGAATCAATCAGGACACAAGCTGCACTTGCCCAGAGCACCGTACCTGTTCGTTCTTGTCTAATTTACATTCCATCTATTGGATCTGACGACTGAAATGTACAAACAGTTCACATCCAATCTCGTGACTATTCGTTGGCTCTTCGATCAGCTCCATCGATTTGCGTTTTTAGATAGTCAACATTTCAGCGATATCGTCAGGCCAATAACATCTGTGTATTCTGGCCCATGCGGCACTGTCCTGCCTCATCCAACTAGACCAACCAGCCACCTGCCTGAACAGATTCTTCTTCAGGAGCTTCTCAACAGGACTCTCTACAGTGCCTTCCGAAGATGGTAACAACAAAAGCCATTCTTGAAACGCTAGATGAAAGATCAGGTTTGTAAATCTTGCAGAATACTTCATGTAGTAACGTTGAATTCTTGTTGATAAGTGTAAGCGGGAAAGTATTCTGCCCAGAAGGTACTAAGGATGTCAAATTTCCATGTGTGTATCTTAAAGTTCTTAAAGCTCTTTTTCCATCTTATCTTAAAATCCCATTCTTAGATCTTGAAACACTTCTATAGTAAGTATCAAATGTATTGGAGACTGTTAAAGATTCAGTACCTTACGAAGGTGCATTCGAGCTTAACTAGCTGGGTTGTTGTGTTGTCAGCTGAGCAACGATTGGGATTCTTCGGCCACAAATCATTTTTTCCATCTTGTTCACAAAAAAAAATGGGAGAATTCGGTAAAAAGTGGTTTGTTTGCTCTGTGGAGTTCGCTAGTTCCCCAGTAGCTGTAGTCCTCAGAAATCGGCTGATTATTCAAATAGGGCAATCGATCGATTGCACATGGCTTGAAATAGCCGTGTCCAGTAGACGTCCGATCAGATCGGAAGATTCATCACTTTCCTTTATTAAAGTTACCATTTTTTTTTACTATGGTTCTCCTAGGAATTTTATGGAGAACTTCCTCTTTTCTTTGTTTGTAGCCATTATTTCATTGTCGCACAGCACATTAATTATCGCGTAATTTTGCTTCATCCACCTTACTCTGTATAATATTACCAGATTACCACATACGGTAGTGCTCGTTACATAAAAAAAATCACTAAACATTGCTGAAGCAACTATCCAATTAGCCTCGTCTATTACTTAACCCATAACTGACATGCGGCGTTTAGCGCGGTTGGCCCAGTGGAACACCTATTTGGATACTCGGATGGCCCGTCTTCACTGGGTATGCGGACTCGAGCATAATCTCCATTCTGGATATATATTGGTTTACCCATCATGGCTTCCTGGAGGCCCTAGCTCAGTCTAGCCGAAGCCTTCGGCAGCTCGCCACCATCCCAGGTAATCGCTGTCCTTGTGGATCAGAGGGATATTTGCTATCATGCGACTAAATTTGATACCATGACGGTGGCGCGATTGCTGGTAATGGTTTACTCTAACCTGAACTTCCGGATGAAAACGTCAGACTCATTTTCAATTTGGGAGGCGCTACAGGGAAGATGAACCTCCCGCTGTACATCACAGCCCGACAATGTATTTACTTACTTGATGCTTGAATGGGCCGCCCTCACTGGTTGTGCGGGCCCCAGTGTAATCTCCACTTTTCGGAGAATTTCTGGCTAAGCCATTGTGATGTCCTGGAGTCCCGAGGTCAGGTTGGCTAAAGTCCGCCCTGGGTCTTCACCACCACTGGCAGTCGCGGCCCTTGTGGATCAGAGGGAGATTTACCACCATGCGACTTTGATACAAGGACGGTAGTGGATCCGGTATTGGTTTGCTTTTAACTAGGCTTCCTGATGGAAACGCCGGATTCCTTCGCAGCTTGGGAGACCCTGATATGGGAATGGGATGAATCCCCTGCTGTACTTCGGAGTCAAACATCCAGGAACCAAGCCACGATGGGACGGTGAACCGTTGGAAGGTATTATGCATTAGTGTGGTCCATTATGGAAATACATTGCTGTCTGCATTTACAAGTATTTTGTACCATATGTAGAGTCTATCTTCGCCGTTCTTATATTCGCACATTTTATACAATGACCATAACGATTAAAATCAAAGTTAATTGTTGGTTTAATTACCGTTCAGTTAATTTATTCGGAAAACGAATTTTTTCTAGTTATTAATTGTAAGGTATGGTTTTAATGACCTCACGGCTTCCATTTCGATCTGCTTTCGTTTAACTGTCGAATAAATGTACCTAGTGTGGTGAATAAATTCTGGAACTCACTGAACTGGAAACGAACAACATAATGCACATATCGTCCTATGGGCCAGGGTTGTATGGACACTGTAGTGTCTACATCAGGCTTTAAAGGATGAAGATCATTTCACTACTGTATTTAAATCTCTACATAATTTGGAAGCTAAAGCTGCATCTTTAGCATAAGACTCTATTTCGCTAAAGATGCAATTTTCACTTCTGTTGTCCTGCTTAGGAAGCTTAAGACATAATGTCTGAAGCAGGATTTTCGACGGCTAACGATAGTTTTGCGATCATTTCAATATTAAGAGAGCTGAGAACTTTACAGGCATATAAAAGCCCTTGCGTTATCATCTTAAGGATATATATATATATATATATATATATATATATAATGTATATGTATGTACATGGACTCGAAATCAAGATTTTTAAGTTTTTCATACCAGCCGAGCACCTACGAGCACCATTGATGGACCCTGCTGTGTTCTGAACGAAACCCCGCTTAACCAGTTGCTTTCGTGCTCGAAGTACGAGCCCAGACGCAAAGATTGTGAGAAAGTGTTTCGTAAATCGGAATCGCATTCGGTTGTATAAAAGGAATAAAAGTACAATGTATTGAAGCTAGTCGAGTACAAAATTGAAGTTAATGGGAGAAATTGAAGGTTTTCATGAACTTAGAAGAACATCAGAAATATAGAGAAGACTGCAAAAAGTCCGCTTCCACAATTCTCTGCTCTGACGTCTTCTGCATCATTATGAGTACGGTGCTGGTTCGACCCCGGTTCAGGCTTACCGAGCCTCTTAACACTCCGCGGTCGAGAAATTGCTACCGGATTTGTCCGCGAACGGTTCACTCTCTGCAGTAGAGATGGAGCGCTCCAGCCCTGCTATCTCAGGACTCCAGGGAAGATCCAATTGACTAGCATTCAACGACAGTCGACGACAGCGTCATCTGTCGGGAAGGTGAAGGCGTCGAAACGTTTATGGGTTAAAGGTTTTGTAAAAATTTCGTTTAAGCTGAACAATCCAAACAAGTTAACGTTTGATGTAAGCACCGGTAAGGGAGAGCAGCATTATTTCTTTCACGTTATTGCAATTCTCTGGAACATCTTTGCTTCCATGTATAAATGAAAATTCGCCTATAGGTAGCGAAGTAGCGAAGTAGCGCTTACCTCCATGCCCGTAAGGAACAATGTTCCTGAAACAAATATATAAGTTTCATCATCTGTATTAACTGCTGTCGTCACAACACTTGAGCCCGTGACTCGCCGTACATCTCACTATCACAAGCACGTCTTGCGTGATAAATTTTGTTCACTCGATGAAAATGAAGAGCATTATTTCTAAAGTATTCTTAAAGAAAATAATCGGATCATTGGTCTTCTTGTGATGCATTTGTCACTCAGCAACCTCGGTTATTGTCGACCTGTTCTCGCTAAGACGCACAATATTCGACATACTTGACTATCCTGGTTTGTACGACTGGGTCCATAATCTCGGTAATCGAAACAATACTGAACTTCAGAGCTTGTCTCTCACTTGCTGCGATACGTTCGTTATACCTCTAGCATCCCCAATTCGTTAACGTGATCGATAACCGTGGCTGCAATTCCGTCCTGCTTACGCAACAACGAACTTCCCGACGTGCGTTCAGGTCGAAAGAAGTGTTTAATCGAGGGGCTGGATCTGTGTACGGCTTAGTTTCTCCACTATCTGCTCAGCGCTCGTATAAGCATTCAGCAGTTTCATTCACGATTGGAAATACGATTCTTTTAGGGATCATCCGTATAATGAGTCTACATTATGTTCTAGGAGGAACTTCGAGGAAACCTCAACAAATTTGCAACGGTGCCTAATTTGGCGTGGCGGCAGCATAGGTTGATACCTGGTTTTTTACCGGACGTCGTGAAGTGAAACGAACGCATACCAGATACATTGTTGAGAAAAAAATGATTGGATCCCTCCTGCTGTGCTTTTTCATCTTTAATGCAGGTGCAGGTGTCTGCGGCAGGGATCTAACCCTTTATTATTCTTTCCGCGAGCTGGCATATTCATCATCACACCGTGTGAGTCCTTTTCGCCTTTCTCTCAACGAGTTCGATTTCCACCGCAGACATCTGCAATCCGGAGCTCGGCAAGTATCTCAGCATCATTGTGGTTGCATTTCACATTATACCACTCCATGAAAAAGAATAGCCAGTGAATAAAATGTGATTACTCTCGATAAGTTTTTGATAACTAAAATACATGAAGAGATGAAATCGTGACAGACAAAGTCTTCTTCGACAAAGTGCTTTTTTGCGCACTGTTAAGTATAAGATATAGTTGTCGTTTTCTTCATTAGAATACACAAAGTTGTTATTAAATATTTTTTCCAACAGCTGTTTTTTCTGAAGATTTCGGCTTCCTCAGAGAATGGTAAGCTCGAGCCTACCGCACTTTACCCAGCTAAATTCCTCCATAACCAAAACAGAAAAGGCACAAAATCACAGTTTCTATCGCGTCAAAAACAAAATAACTTCTTCACAGACTCTCCGCTTTCTGTGAGTCTCTCACTGAGTATTTCATGTACAGACCAAACGCACAGGGATCAGATGGATCGGAATGTACACCCCTCCCACATTAAAGCACCAGTCTTAGACACTGCGTGAGATCAGATGTGATGACGAGGCATTCCTTCTTCCAGCTCAAATTATGATTCATGCAATTTGTCCAGATTGCTTCCAGGGTTTTGCTCACTAAAGTTTTTGACTCTTACCTGAGGATGCTAACTTCTATGGCAAAATCATTCCAGTTATGTCTCTGCGTCCTACGCTTCCTAATGAGGTATTTGCTGTAAGTTTATCGATGAAACAGTATATATATATATATATATATATATCACCTGTATCACCTGTAGCCCCGTTGCCCAGTGACTAGGGCGGGCGCCAGTAAATCTTCCTTTTTTCCCTGTCGCGTGCAAGAGTAGCTCAGTAGGTTCCTCTCGCTCTAAGGACTCGTCGAGCATCGTATCTTTCTTCTAAGCTCTTCGTGAAGAACTCTGACCATCGGGTCGGCGGCCTTCCTGCAGTACGTTTGATATCACGAGGAATCCAGTCACTAACGAGTCTTGTCCATCGGTTGTCATTCATACGCATTACGTGTCCAGCCCACCTTATCTTCGACTGTTTGACGTAAAGAACGGCATCTTTGATTTTTGGTCGTTGACGCAGGTCGGAGTTTCGGATCCCATCTCTTACTTGTGTGAGGTTCCTCTCGCTCTAAGGACTCGTCGAGCATCGTATCTTTCTTCTAAGCTCTTCGTGAAGAACTCTGACCATCGGGTCGGCGGCCTTCCTGCAGTACGTTTGATATCACGAGGAATCCAGTCACTAACGAGTCTTGTCCATCGGTTGTCATTCATACGCATTACGTGTCCAGCCCACCTTATCTTCGACTGTTTGACGTAAAGAACGGCATCTTTGATTTTTGGTCGTTGACGCAGGTCGGAGTTTCGGATCCCATCTCTTACTTGTGTGAAACGGGATACTCCTACCATCGTGCTTTCGACTGCGTGTTCAATAACGCTGAGTGATCTTTCATCCTGCTTGCGTAGACGACTAGGTTCCTGACCCATTGGGACACGAAGTATCGTGCAATCGAAAAGGTGGGCACGGAGTCGAGTGTTCTTTGTACTCTTCGCTACATCCTCGATGCTCTTGAAAGCTCCCCAAGCCGCTCGTTTCCTTCTGTTCAGCTCTGGAGCTAAGTCGTTCATCATATTGATTTCCCGATCTAAATAGACATAGCTGAAGCAATCGGAGATATTCGTTCCGATGAACGTGAACAGGGCATACGAAACCAATCCGTTCCTTGTGAACATGGTTTTTGTAAAATTTAGTCGAACACCGATCTTTCCACAGGCTATATCGAAGTTGGCAAGCATGAGTTCCGGCTGGCTAATGTTTGGTATTGTAAGGGCGATGTCATCAACGAAGCGAAGATGCTGTATCTGCCGACCTTCGATTTTCACTCCCATATTACCCCAATCCAATGTTCGCATGACGTCCTGGAGGGTGGCCGTAAGTAATTTTAGCGGGATGGTATCACCTTTTCTAACCCCGTTTTTGACATCGACGTTAATATCGTTGTAGAATGGTGTTATCTTGGTTGTGAAGCTTTTGTAAGCTCACGAAGAATCTTTATATACTGAGTAGGGACCCCTTGACTACCAAGAGCTTCCATGACTGCTTCTATCTCAATTGAATCAGAGGCCTTCTGTAAGTCGATGAAAGTGAGACAGAGCGGTCTTTTGTATTCTCGCGATACTTCAATGAGCCTTGTTATCGTGTGAATGTGGTCCATCGTACGAAATCCTTTTCTAAACCCTGCTAAAAGTTTGTAGACGGCAAACAGCTAGCAGATTGGGCTATAGTTGCCGATGACGTGTAGGTCACTCTTGGACAACAACATGGTCTTGTTGGTCTTCCACTGAGTAGGTACCTTGCATTCAGACAGGTAACGCGTGAAAAGCTGAGCTAGTGTGTTCACGAGGACTGGCGGAAGATTCTTCAGGTGTTCTGATTCTATGCTGTCTGGACCTGGCGCTGTTCGATTTTTCGCCGACTAAGTGGTACGTCGGATTTCTGAAGGGAGAACCGGTGGTACAACATATCCATCCTCTTTTATTTCATAAATTGGTGAAGCTTCGTCGGGCTTTGCGAATGCTTTTCCCAGCCTCTGCACCTTCGACCACTACTGCTGCTCCTCTCTCTATAAGACCTTCTTTTATCGCCTGTCTGCATCGTTTTGCAAGTTCGGACGTCAGTTCGCGGTTGACTGCAGCTCGTGCCTTTCCACGCTGGCGTATTCGTTTGAGATTTTCGGGAGACAGACGTCTGTTGGTGACTTTCGAACTCTCAGCTTTCATAGCGTTAACATGAGGTTGTTGAATGAGCCAATCGTATGTTGTCGACAACGGCATCTTCCCAGCAGCCAACTAATGAGTTGAATAAGTAACAGCTTGTGGTGGTTCTGGGAGTTCCGCTCTTCTTGGTCCAGTCTTGAAATTGAAATCTCCAATGATGACCTTGAAGAATGTATGTAGAACTTCTCTGTAGAACTCCCTCAAGTCCATATAGAACCCTTCGACTTCTTCTTCGTCATAGTTTGATGTTGGCGCGAAACGACGAAGATTGTCAAAGCCGGTATTGAGCCACATCTTTTTAATCGTAAATGTCCGATTCGGGTTGTAAGCTGTTCGAATGAATCGATGTTTATGGACAAACTCGTGTTGACGAGAACGCCGACACCACTTACTCCTCTACTGTCGCATGTTCCGAGGAACAGTTCTTCTCCAGTGTCATAGACGTCGTTGAATGGGTGGCGTCGTCTCGTCTCGGCCAGGCTGATGACGTTCCTAACCGCTTCGCATACTTCCCTGTCACTTGATTGCAGACTTTTGGCCAAATTGACTCGTAGAATACAATCCGCATAAAGCGAGAACGCACCCACACACGCATGCATAAATACTCCTAGCAAATACAGAAAGTATGTGCCAAATTGGAGCAGCATAAAGAGGGAGTCCATCATGTGGATCCACCCGTGTCTCCGTGAAGCAAAAGTCGCCTTTGGTCTGCGATTAACCCCCTATCCGCCACCTGTGGACGCGCCAAGTAGCCTCGCGACTAACCGGCTCGAGATTCCTCATGTGAGGGAGTTCCATAGATATATATACATATATATATATATATACATATGTATGTATGTATGTATTTTCTGAATAAGCTATCGACTGATTATGAAAATTATAACGAAACGGTGCCCTGCGCCAAATAAACTGCTGGGAAGGAAATGAATGAGGGTAAACTCATATCAGCCAGTGTGCTTTCTAGTTTGATATGATATCAGGTTATTCGTAGCGAATGTGTGCCCTTATCTCACAATTACGAAAATTGTAGAAATCGTGATGAACCTCTCTTTTCAATCCATCTGCTAACAGTATCTCACATTTCTAAAGGCAGAGCAAACCTCAAGCACAATCCACTGGCTTGTGAGCAATTTTAGCGAGCTATAAGACGTCGAATAACTAGAAGTGAACCCATGTAACCTTGATACTATTACACTTCTAGTGCATGCTACTAATGGTATCGGTTAGTATCAGTTACTACTACTAGAACAAAATTTAATAAATAGTTCGCTGAGTCAGTACTCACGTAGTGTTATAAGGTATTATAAGCTCCAAAAAGATTATAAGGTAGCTCCAAAAAAACCCTCAAAGCCAATGCTTTGGAATCGCGATCTTTATGAATGAGGTTCGGTCCAGTCCCTCTAGGTTCCGACATTTTCGAAAAATCTGAGGAGTTTCGACTGGGGATTTCAGTTGCAGAGAACGAGACAGAGGATGTTGGACAAACCGGCTGCGTACTTATTCCGGGTGGTGTAAGGCCTGGGACAGATGTCCCAGTTGTTGGCCTCAATCACGGCCTCACACACAGAGAAATCGCCGTCCTTCGTGCCACATTCCCTCGATTGAAATCTCTACGAGCTTTGGCGGGAAGCTCTAACCGGTTTGCTTGAGTTTTAAAACGAGCCCACCAGTTACAGCATCTACGCAGAATTAATTGTTAAACAGCTGTCGACTTTTCGGTGTGGCTCAAACCTCATCACGATATATGCTTTAATCTGAATGTATGTAACTCGAATACTGTGGCAGCTTTCAATTCTAAACCAACATTTCTTGGCTAATGACAATTTGAAGAGCAACCATTAAGATCTTCCCTAACCGGAAACCTTTTTTTGTTTTGTGAAGGCGGAAATCTGATTTTTTGGATCGTACGAAACGTTCTTTTTGTGCTCTTTTTCATTAACATTCTTATATTAAACCCGAAGGCAATTTAACAGGAGCTATTTTACCAGCGTGGGAGGGCACGGTATATGATCGTGCTCATCGTCAAATATGTAAAAATATTACTGTAGATCAAAGCAAGAATAAATTTATGTTCCCGTAGGCGTTCCCATTGCAGTTTTTTCTGTGCTAAGATTCAATTGATTTTAATGAGCAAGATAGCACCAATAACTACTATCACGATTTAAGTTTCTTCTGTGAAACCTTTGGTTTTTCAGGTACCAAATTAGAGGTATTAAACTTCATTCGGATATTTTTTCTAAATTTGGTGCAAAGTTGTTTTGATTTCGTATTAAATGTCACTATGTGTTATTGAAATCTTTTCTATGAAACATTTTTGTTTTTCGCACCATATTTTTGTGCTAGAAAACCCTAGAAAACGGGTGCTCAATGCCGAGGATGGCAGTCTTTCCAAGTTCAGTTCTTACAGTACTGCTGCCTTCGACTGTTAATGTCAGCCGTTTCTGATTTCTCCAAGGGATATTGAGGTCAAACAACGTCCGTCACTGTTCGGTGTCAGCTTCCGTCCTCCAACACTTTTGTGATGATGGCGATCATTAGATTACTGCTGATAGTTTTTCGATAACCACTTTAGAGCCTGAGGATTTGAAGAATATATATATATATATATATATATAATCTGTTGGGTCGATACCACATATTGTGTGTATCACAGCACTTCACTTGATTCATTTCCTCTCATCGATCATCTACGAAAGTCCTCAGTCTTCCTATGAATTGAGCTGCTTCTTGAGGATCATCATTCTTCTTTATGAGTATCCTTGACTGCTGTTAGAAAAGATTCTAACTGAAACGGCTTCATAGCCGTGCTTGAACGTTCCCCAGGTGTTCACCACCGTTGCTTGTCGATTGAAGGAAAAAATATCTTTGCTGATAAATCTTGTTAACGAGATTTTATCGACTTTTACTTGCCTAAAGACGATAGTTTTGAATAGGAACACATTGTTTTAATTCAAACAAGGTTCATATACTGTAGTTGACAAAGCACTGTGACATGTAGTTCTCATCGTTTTTCTCTTTCTCTTCCGTTCAAGTTCACCAGCGAGGTCGTGTTGCGGCATTTCCGCTTTCCAACACACAAACACATTGTTTCTTTGTGTTCGTTCATGCGTTGCCGAAAATTTTCATTGAATATTCTATACGAATATTATTTCGCTGTACCTTCGTTCACCCTTCGTTACGATTTCATCGTTTCTGTTCTTATCGCTACTTAGTCCAATTAGGCTTTGTTCGCTGCTCTTGTCACTTGTTACTGTTACCTACTACTAATGATTTTTATTGCATCCGTGCAAGCATTCGTTTCATATTTCTTCGTTCCATTCTGTTATAATCAGCCACCTACTGAAGAAGTCCTGAAAAGCCATTTAAATCTGCAGATCCTTGCCTACAAGGTGTAGGTCTTGGTACACCATCACCGCGAATTCCGATCTTCTGCTCCCGCGAGGTGTAGTTTTTCGCTTTTTTTCCTTGCCGTCCGGATCATATTTCGAACACGAAGGCATTTGAAAAAACTGGATTTTTTTAAGCGGGAGACCTTGGCGAGCTCCAATCATTCTTGGCTTACAGGCTTGCGTGGGAAATTTCAAAAACTTGAATTCAATTTTCAGTTTTCTAGTATTTCTATTCTAAAAATATGTGCAGTAGAAGGGATATTTTATAACAGTTTTGTACAGCCTTAAGTCGATAAGACAAGTCTCTTCTATAAATCGATGCTGTTCCCAACTCCTTCAATACCGTAGTGATTGAGAAGTTGTGAGATGTCGAAAAACTAGTTTCGGATTATTTACCTGGTAGTATTTATTTGCACTTGTAGCAATGTTTAGGAATATACAATGACCATAAAAGATCAATTCCATGTCTTGAGACCGGACGTTTTACCAGTCTGCGATAGTGAGCCGTATCTTCCGTGGTGAGATGGTCTTACTGGATGTCGGATTGCCTTGCACAGCAAGTGGTTCATTCCCTGGCAGAATTATCACCACAGGAACAAATTTACATCCGAAACCTTAACTGAGAATAAACTTATGCCGACAACCACTACCGTTTTTATAGAAGCCTAGTCTTATGACGACAAAGCTCTGTTCAACCGACAAAAATTATGTGCTATCATCTGCCATCACCTGTGTGAAGGAATTAGAACACACCAAAGTGTCCCTAGCATGCTTCCTTGGCACTTAAAAGCTTTTGCCTCACCAGCAACATAAGCAATTAGTCAGACCGAAACTGTGCAGGAGTTTCTATGGCTTTCCTTTCAAGGAGGTCATTTTCCGGAAATTTCTTGAGTCATTCAACTATGAATTTACTTTGGACCTCGTTTTACGTACAGATGACGTATGAGTCACTTATGACTCATATTCGGTCTGGGATGGTTCAATGTTCAAATTTACACTTCATTGCGTCTGCTCAAAATGATTCTGCACGATTCCTTGAAATAAATTAAACAGTATAGGTCTTTACAGTCAAGACACACTTGTTTTAGGGCGATGAAATCCAAATTTAAGCACAAATAGTTTTTCCTCAATTTTTTGTCGTCGTAGCTCGTTATTGAACAAGGAAGCCATTAAATAAGCAGGGTTCTGCCCAGTAGGAAACGATATAGCTCCTAAGTGCACCACCGGCGTTGGTGGCTGGTTCAGTCGCTCTAAACACTCTAAAACATTTTTTAGTGTTTTCACTTTCCAAATTAAAATAAGGAATCGAGAAGATGCCAGTGCACACTTAGAGCGATTGTTCTTAGAAACTTATGGAAATGTCTTCAAGTTTGTTGAGGCTTTGTCTCCTCTAAGGAAAAACTAGCGTGATTATGGGCCGCATTCTTCAGCATCTTGATGCTTTATACCTAGCATATTTTTACGTCTGCCCCGTAGTATTCCAACGTCGCTAATTGATGTTGTTGTTGTTATTGTTGTTGTTGTTGTTATTGTTGTCGTTGTTGTTGTTGTTGTTGTTGTTATTGTTGTTATTGTTCCAAACGGAATTCACGAAACCTTGTTTATTTCTTCTGAAAAGAAAGTGTTTATTCCGTCTACCGTTGAGTGGAATCGGACATATGAGTTGGTACGACCGAACTGTTTACATCGATCATTTGTATTCTAAGAGGCTTATTTTCACACTAAGCTGAAAATGAACAATGAAAACTTCGCTTCGACTTCATCCCTGTCCTCTTCTCATAAACTTCGACTCGCTCCGCCTGTTCAAGTAAATAGCGCACTTCTGTTCGACCCAATCAATAGTCGGGGCGTTCATAGTCGACGCTGACGTATTACTTACTTTCCCAAGAAAAAAGTTGTTATGAAAGGCTGCTAAAAAATTATAGAAATTGGAAAAATCAAGATAGCGAAGCTTTGATGTTTAGGCTTAGAAGATCAAAAAATTCATTAGCATATGCCATCTGTATGGTCTCGATTTCGCTAAAATCGATCACTATTATTTCCAGTCGGCCATTCTGTCAACTTTGGATCCAAAGTAGGGCGCTATGAAATTCAGGTTTTTTTCTTGCTTAATATTATTGATAGTATTGCCCTTCTACTGGTTGTCATTTAGGCGAATACATTTTGATTAGAAACTGAAATACTCCGGAATTCATTCACGGTTGGATGATCAAGCGCGTAGTCATCCTATAGTTTTTCTTCGCATCATCATTGGTACTTAGGATTAGCGACTTACTTGCTAATGAATTAGAAGACTCGACTTCGCAGGTTGTGCAGGTCTGATCACTTTTCTTTCCAATCATATCCGTCATCCACCAGGCTTTCGTGTTGGCTCGGGTGCTGCTTGAGGATTTCGTCTTCGTTATTTGTAACGTTAGATGCTATCTAGGTTGATTCCTTTGAAATCATTAGTTAGCTTTCTTACGGAGTTCTTACTTCTTTCCAACAAAAAGTTGCCAACCTTTGTCGATTGAAGAAATCCTTTCCCAGATAGCGATGGTAGTATTATGCAAGCCCTAAAGTGGCGGGCGGCTTCATTTGTAGGGTCGAACCAGCGATCACGTATTTACTGTATGTATACTACGTATAGGGGCTTGTGGCACAGTGGTTGGAGGCGCCACTGCAACGCCCACGTGAAATTGATCCCCGTGCCCCTGGCTCACCAACCCTTCCATCCTTCCGAGGTCGGCAAATTGATACCAGACTTGTCTGGGAGGATAATAGCACTGGCTCGATACATCGATAGGCCACCACGAGTCATTGTAAGGGGGCCAGATATGCATTCAATCACCTCCAAAGGATGCTCAATGAAGTCGAATGCATGGCGCATCCCTAAGGGATTGATCAACGCCGAGAGCTTTATCCTTTATCTTTATACTAAGTATTTCTAACCACTGTGCTACCATGCTCTATGTTACCACTACTGTAATAATAATGAGCAATTATCGATCGTATCGTTAATGAATAACGGTCAGTTGTGATGATTATGTATTAAGACGTTGAATCACTGATAAGTGATTAATGCTTGAGAAGACGAGGTCCAAGTCTATGCGCAGATCTTTTGCTTGGCCTGTTCCGCTTCGCAGTGAACTCTGTCTATCGTGTTTTTGTTTACTCTTCACAGCGTTTCGGAACATTTGTTGACAGACATCAACCTTAACCTTATTACCACTGGTGCCTTATGAGCAAAACTATCGTCGGAAAATGTGGAATTGTCCAACGAATTCCAGAACACTCGTAAATTTTCATTTACCAGTTTTCGTTTCCTATAGTTGATATTGAAACTTAACCACATTTCGCCTATCAGTGGTTGAAGTTCGAAATTTCTTCTTGTTTTTGACTACTGGGAAAAAGTTTTCTGGTAGTAGGGAACTTCCTCGACGGGGTTCCATTTCTTTTATTACGTAGTTGTTCCTCGATGAGGCGAACGATTTCTCTTCATCTTTTTCTCACTCGTATTCTATTTTCCTTCAACAGGTGTTCTTCACCTCACTTTTTCTGTAGGAGCACTTTGCTTTTCAAACTAATTTGTTTTTCAATGAACAGATCGTCATTGAGCATTCGAAAACGTTGTCCACCTCTTCATTGTTATTACTGCCATAGTCTTTCCTTCCTTCTGGAGAAGTCGTTTGTCTCCATGGCTTTGGGTAATATTCCAACTTGACGAATACACATTATTTGGATTTAAATCAGTTATTCAATTGCTCCTTCAGCTTGTGAGCAATCGATTAGTCCTCGATATTATTTATTTATTTATATGACCCGTTTTCACGTCTACTATGCGGATCTCAACACTTCCTGCATTCGATTCGTTTCCTCGGATCCATTACCCACGAAGATCTTCCAACTTTTACGTGCGGCTTCGGTGGCTGCTTGAGGTTTTCCTCATCATCTTGAATACTGATAGCCGGGCTGGAGCGTTCTCAATTGGATTACAGAGGGTGATGTTTTCCCAGACAAGTCCGTTACCAATTTCCCGACTCCAGAGGGATGAAAGGCTTAGTTGGTAGTGAGCAGAATCGAACTAACACCATGCCCGTGATGACGTGCATCACTACCCCTGTCTATACAATCTCGAGCGGCTTGGGGAGCCTTCAAGAGCATTGAGTATGTAGTGAGGAGAACAAAGAACACCCGACTCCGTGTCCACCTTTTCGATTGCATGGTGCTTCATGCCCTAATGCATGAGTCAGGAACCTGGTCGCCTACGTAAGCAGGATGAAAGATCACTCAGCGTTATCGAACGCGCAGTCGAAAGGACGATGCAGGAGTATCCCGTTTCACACAAGTAAGAGATGGGATCCGAAACTCCGACCTGCGTCAACGATCAAAAATCAAAAATGCCGTTCTGTACGTCAAATAGTCGAAGATAATGTGGGCTGGATATGTAATGCGTATGAATGACAACCGATGGATAAGAGCCGTTAGCGACTGGATTCCTGGGGATGTCAAACGTGCTGCAGAAAGACCACCGACCCGATGGTCAGAGTTCTTCACTAAAAGCCTAGAAGAAAGACATGATGCTCAACGAGTCCCTAGAGCGAGCAGAGCCCACTGGGCTACTCTTGCACGCGACAGCGAAAAATGGAAGATTTACTGGCGCCCACTCAAGTCACTCGACGGTCAAAGAGACGCAGGTGATCAGAATATACAGTGTAATACAGGTGACAGGTGATCACAATATATGTATGAAAGATACTATTATTCACCATGTGCTACCGTGGTCCACCATGCAAGCACATTGATTTCGAAGGATTTTATAGGTGTTAATGTTGAGTCAGTTGGGCGCATGGGGCGCAGTGGTTGGAGGTGCCACTGCAACGCACACGTGGAATTGTTCATTCCACCCACGGCCCACCAAGCCCTCCATCTCACTGGGGTCTGCAAATTGGTACCAGACTTGTCTGGGAGGATAGCAGCACTGGCTCGATACATCGATATCTATTAGCTACCACGAGTCATTGTCAAGTCCGGATATGCATTCAGTCACCTACAACGATACTTAATGAAGTCGAATGCATGGCGCATCCCTCAAGGATTGATCAATGCCGAGACCTTTTTATCACGTTGAGTCTGTTTCCGTATTTTCCATAATATCCCCCATTAAGAGAACTGTGTTTCATTATAACGACTAGAAGTTGAACAATAGCCATTTGCGAGCCAGGTTACTACATAATGAACTTGATGGAGAAGAAGGTTCTTCTATTTCTAGGTACAGGATAGGCCGGATATGTAATGCGTATGAATGACAACCGATGGATAAGAGCCGTTAGCGACTGGATTCCTGGGGATGTCAAACGTGCTGCAGAAAGACCACCGACCCGATGGTCAGAGTTCTTCACTAAAAGCCTAGAAGAAAGACATGATGCTCAACGAGTCCCTAGAGCGAGCAGAGCCCACTGGGCTACTCTTGCACGCGACAGCGAAAAATGGAAGATTTACTGACGCCCACTCGAGTCACTCGACGGTCAAAGAGACACAGGTGATCAGAATATACAGTGTAATACAGGTGACCCACGGATCTCCCTCATATGAGGGATCTCGAGCCGGTTCGTCGCGAGGCTACGTGGCGCGTCCCCAGGTTATTCACCATGTGCTACCGTGGTCCACCATGCAAGCACATTGATTTCGAAGGATTTTATAGGTGTTAATGTTGAGTCAGTTGGGCGCATGGGGCGCAGTGGTTGGAGGTGCCACTGCAACGCACACGTGGAATTGTTCATTCCACCCACGGCCCACCAAGCCCTCCATCTCACTGGGGTCTGCAAATTGGTACCAGACTTGTCTGGGAGGATAGCAGCACTGGCTCGATACATCGATATCTATTAGCTACCACGAGTCATTGTCAAGTCCGGATATGCATTCAGTCACCTACAACGATACTTAATGAAGTCGAATGCATGGCGCATCCCTCAAGGATTGATCAATGCCGAGACCTTTTTATCACGTTGAGTCTGTTTCCGTATTTTCCATAATATCCCCCATTAAGAGAACTGTGTTTCATTATAACGACTAGAAGTTGAACAATAGCCATTTGCGAGCCAGGTTACTACATAATGAACTTGATGGAGAAGAAGGTTCTTCTATTTCTAGGTACAGGATAGAGTTTTTTTTTGGTTCACTATATCGGTAACACCTGAGTTGGGCAGACTATCGTGTGATTACAAAAGAATTAGGAAAATGATTCTTGACGCCAAGTAAACCATCAGAAAGAGAATGATGACCTGTATAGAGGTCATGCTAGCCACAGTGTCCCATTACCAATGATGTCTATTCGTTGCGAATATGTAAAAGCAGTGACTTCGTAGAACAGAATAAAGATTAAATAAAATATTATGCCATGAACAGAGGCGTGTGATAACTGAAGCGATGGAAAATGTGAAAAAAAATGAAAATTTTGAAAAATCAGTTTCTTCTTAGTGGTAAATATAATTTAAAAAAATAAAAAATGGAAAGCATTTACCACTAAGAAGAAACTAATTTCTTTTTGGTTTTTCAACGAGCAAGGATAGAACAGCTTCATGAGGTTTTTCATTTTGTGATGCTTTCGTCGACCTTAACAGGAGCTTACAAACTCTGGAGCTTTCAAGGACCAAGTAAGTTCGGAGCTATGGACCAGCATGATTCAATCAAAACTTCCTCCCTCTCCATATTTAATCAGGAGTTCGACCCGAGTTATCCTTACATTTTGATGTGCTAATTTGTTTCTCATACGTGATTATACCTCTTCATGGTTTTGTATTGCTTTTGGGCTATTTTTTATAACATTCATTGTCTTCTGCGGCTTATCAATCTTGTGCTTTCGTCGTCATCTACTGTATTGAATTCCCATTGATTTCTTACTTGATATCGGAAAAATCGAAGTGCGCCATGTCTCGAATTGATTGTTGTTGAATCTAATAACCATTCGTATGTTTTCGCTTAGTAAAAGACACTTCATCATGAAAGAGCACCGGCAGTCATATTTGCTTCACTACCAAGTATTCCCATGCCACCACTTACCCCCGCCGTAAGCACAGCAATGTCTTGGCTCGAACATTTGGTGACTCAGTGGTTTTCCAAATCGACTTCATCTTAAGCTTAACATGAATAATCATTCCCTTTTTGATCGTACAGTTTGCACCAACTTTTCAATAAAATTTTTCCCGGTTAATACTTTGACGCCTTCGCTGTATTTAAATCCGTAATAATTCGAGTTGATTGTCCATACTTTATTCTAGCATTGTAGGTCTTTCTAGTTGAATCAGGTTAAGTCCAGGGAGAGGCGTACTCCTCGAATGCTCTTCTCGTGTACATTTTCACAAAATAATATGAAATGTGTTGTAATATAGTAGCACGGAGAGAGTAGCTCGGGAGTCAAATGTTGCAGTCCCATCAGGAACCGAGGTGCTGGTTGGGCTGCCTCCACTAACGCTCTCCTCCAGTCCACGTGGAAACACCTGAGCTCTGCAATCCCACGATTTCACGGAGAGCCGACTCGACTGGAATTCTACAACGTTCTTAAACAAGACTAGATCTTCGAGCAACTGTCGAATCAACACATGAAATTTTCGAAGACCTTTGTGGGTGATGAATGCGAGGAAAATGATTCGAATGCGGGAAGGGTTGGGATCCACCCAGGACATGTGGTGAAGGGTCATGAAAAATAAAAAACGTGGTAATAAATACATTGTAGACTTATATAGATTGATTATAAATTTGTTGATTATTTGTAGATTGATCTAATGTGTAAATTAGGTTGAGTGATTTTTCATAAGAACCTCGTGTTGGCTCGTTAATCAAAAAAGACAGCCAGTGATTCGTCAAGCGGAATCATTTCGAATTGTGCCCACGTTGTGGAGTAATCCCTTGAATCGCCACAATTCGAATCAGGTTCTCCACAAATGAATCGCCTTCGGTGAATTCGACGAATGGCTGAATTTCTAATGACGACCCTCGCTTGGCGAGCACGTCGACAGCGTCGTTGCTCTTACGGAATACGAAATATCATTCCTAGGAACATTTCGGAAGAATAGAATTTATTCTGGATGAATCCTTTTCTTCATTTCTGTTCAGTCCTTTTTTTTCTACTGGAAGAGAAGAACTAAGTGTCATCCGTGCTATTTTGAATGGTAGAAGGTGCATTTAATTTGAAATTTCTATCATTATTGAAAGCCTTTTTACCATAAGAAGTGAAGCGACACACGGGTGCGTGTAGCGCAGAGGTTAGAAGTACCTTACCATAACAACTGGATTGGTCGTTCGTTCTATGTTGTAGCCTCAGGTTCACCCACCCTCTGTGGTTGGCAGATTGGTACCAGACTAATTGGAAGATGATAAACACTGACTTGATACATCGGTTGACAACCGCAAGTCATTGGCCAAATATGCACTCATTCACTCCTGCAATGCTTGGTGAAATCTAAGACATGCAATGTAAGTCGAAAACCTTAAGGATTGATTAACACCGTGAACTCTATCGTCTATTTTTAAAGGACTCTTGGAAGCCGGCAGGTCGACTTATTAGGGATTTATTTCTCGCAATCTATCACCGATTTCCGAACCTTGAGATTGAGATGGCTACATTACTCCTAGAGCAACTTTAGACATGTGAGTAAAGTTCCAGTTTAGTAAGCCTAGTTTGCTTATGTTTTTACTCGTTTTTTTAATCGCAAGAACTCATATTACTCTATTCTTCCATTCCATTCATTCGTTTCATTGTCTCGCAGCCATCCATTCTTGCATTCTTTGGATTTCCATGTAGGTCCGGATCCTAATTGAGGAATTTATCTTGTTCATGAACCTCGTTAAATGATAGTTCGGATGACTTCCTGGAATCCTAGGATAGCTCTGCTAGAAGGTTCCTAGGCCATTGCCGCAGTTGACCCACAGATCATTGCCAGTCGTTAACTTTTGCGGACACGAGCAAAATTTCCCCAAACAAGTCTCATACGAATTATCAACCAAACGTTACTAGGGAGCGGCGTCGAACCTCGGGTTTATTATTCCATAGCACTTCCCAACCACAGCGCTTCCCGCGCTGAAATTCGAATAATTAACCAATGCTCTGTTTGATCCATGTCCGAGACTGCAGCAGAAGCGAGCGATTTGAGGGTTTTCAGAAATTCTCTGTGTATTATGCCAGGTTGGAGTTTTTCGCCATGTAATTGGTCCAAAAGATTCTGCTATTTAGGCGGACCATTCGGCAGGATTCTCAAAAAAAATTGGAACTTCTCAAAAATTTATCTGCTTGCAAGTTGTCCCCACTTCTGGTGAAACTTTAAAAAAAAAGTCACTTCTTACGTAAAGGGCATCACATTCTTATTGCGATACCGCTTCGTCTGGTATTTTGTGGTTAATGCAACCATCGAAGGCTCTCATGCTTTGTTGTGATACAGATTTACTCTATGTTGGCCTACTGTATATAAATATCAAACTGCTTAGCTTGGCATCGTCTACGATGAAGGACTGGGGGTGGCGAGCTGTCGGGGTATGTTGCAATTCGATGTCTAGGTGTAGGAAATCCTTACGGCCATTCTATGAACCATTGTGTGCATTAGTAGCTTAACATTGATAATGGTGTAATCATATGCTAGACACCAAAACGCTTCAGAGACGATATTGGTGAGGGAAATATTGTATGGACTAGTTCACTTGAACTTCTCATAGTTCTCTTGGAAGGTTTCTGATTCCTAAAATTCATATTCTTCATGGCACACTTTCGTTCACTACATCATTGCTTATCAAGGCTATTCTGGAGCACATCTCAGTTCCACCGCTATTACCAACGAAATCTACTTTAAAAGTAAATATACTTGTTAGTTTAAGCACATACTTGGGTATGCCAGCCACTGAAAGTCATCACTTCGTTTGATTGTTTCGGAACCGTCTTCCATAGTCGATTCCATCTGTGTACTAAGCTGGGGCTTGAGGAGCTGCTACCTCTTCTCTCATTTACGTGTCAAATGTTGATCTAGAGTGGTGTTCTCTGAGAACCCTAGATTTTAAGAGCTTTCTCACGTCCTCACCATGTAAGGAAGTACCCCTCCTACTTTGGGACTGGAATTTCCTCAGGACGGCAAGATCCTTCCTATTGGTGAAATGTCTTGGACGATGGAACAAGCTTGATCCATTACTAGATTTCAGGGAGAAAAATTTGCCAGATATTTGTTTTTACATGCTTATCTTTTGCTTTATACTCTCCGTTGCCTGGAGTTCGGCCAATGAAGACTTTTAGTACACTTCCAAGCCAAGTGCTATGGTTATGAGCTTGTGATGTCTAAAACCATAAGTACATATGGTACAACAGTACACAATACTTGTACTATGAGATTAGTCGTAATCGAATGTCTTCAGTTCAATTTCTGTTACATGCTGTCGTAAGGTTCTCAAAAATGAACACATCAATCTACATTAGCGTCAACTCAAGTTCGTAGGACAAGTTGGCGAGGATGTATTATCCTCAGATTGGGACACTGTTAAAACTCTTCACTGCTACTTTTCTCTCACAACAGCGTTCTAATGAAAGGTTTCTTAACCGTCACAAAACTGTTTATCCAGTCATATTCTTGTCTGTAAGAAATTGTGAGTACATTTAATATAAAGAAACACAAGGAGATAAAATGAAGCGATGATTGATGCTAGTGCCGTCGGAGCAAAAAGTAGGCTAAGAGAAAGGTAAAGCAAGGACCTCGGTTAGTGTCGTGGATACCGTGTGAATCCCAGAAAGGGTAATCATGGGTTCGAAACCTAATTGAGGTACAACTTTTGCTCATATCTCAGCATCCTTGTGGTTATATTTCATGTAATGCCCTGATTTGGGATGAAGAATATGTTGTAAGTAGAAGTTGAAACAAGAAGATAAATCCAGTCCCAAAGTCAACTATTCTTACATTTGCGGGTTCATTGCTGAAATAAAAGTGGATTTTGCCTATACCACTTTGATGTCCACGGAATGGCCAACAGATAGTTTTTTTTCTATATTTTCGAAGGCGCCTCTTTCGATGAATTGAACGTTTTGTTAGTGCACAGAGACGGTGGGTTGGGTCTCGTTGGTGCTCTTGAGGAATGACCAGTTCTGCTCCAACAAAAGAACCATGACGTTACCACAAACTGCCTAATGTGTTTGCAATAAAATTCTTGAGTAGTTATCCTATTGTAAAATTGCTGTGCTATCCACGTTGCAGGTAATCTAATGAAAGATGCTTAATACGTCTTCGTAAGTTTTTCGGAGTGTTCAGCTAGAAATAAGATGCAACTGGAATACACTGAGAGAAACTGGTCTTCTGTTTTCTATAGAAGAATTATTCAAAAGTCTGACAAGAGGTTGCAAATATTTAAGCAGAAGTCAAACTTATTTTTTGCTTTATTATTAGTAGTTTTTTCATCGAATGTCCAACCTATTTGGATAAGCATTTTGCCAAACATGATTTCCCATTTCTGAGTTCCTCGTAGTCTAGCTGGAGTAGATGAGTGGTAGTCCTTTATGAGTACAAATGTGCCGTATTTCATTCATACACTAACGCAAGGTTGTTACCAAACATTTATTCCGCTGTCGTTTCGACGTTTTCGTTTTTATCGTAGCCGATGATCAGAGTCGATGGTCTGAAGAACATCCCACTTGATGCAATGACGAAGACAGCATATCGAAAAGGTGAACGTCTGTGAACCACTGGTTCTGATGAAGACGAAGACTTCGAAACGTCAGCCGAATAAGCGTTTGGTAACAAAGTCCTGTTAGCTCGTCAATGAAATACGGTACATTTATCATTCATACCGAGGTTAAATGAAAGTCCGTTCAAAATGATAAAGTTCGCCAATGGAGTACAAAGCACTTGACAGCTTAGTGTGAGGTGACTGTCGGCTCTCAGGCATTGATTCTCTTGTTTCCCTGTAGCTTTTTATTGCTTCCTCAAATATTTCTTTACTTTCAACTAGTGCAATCCAACACATTTAGCCTTCTATAACATTTTCTAGCGCTCACAAACTTTCTGGAAGCATTTTAAACAGCGTCTTGGCTTCTTTAAGGGTTTTCCGAGAAAGTGGCTTTGAAGTTTCTCGAAAAATAGGCAGTTATTAGGAAGAAGTGTAGTGGATTTGTTGTGCGAGATTGGTTTCGTACCTGCAAAATGCTGTCGTTGTTGGTTGTGATGTTTAATCGGATGTTGTTATCAAACAGAATTCGGTCCTTTCAATAGATCAATAGATGTTCGTTCGCAAATGTTCCAGTTCTTAACAACGTATTTTTCGTTCTCCGACGTAACGATTTCGAAATGATTCAAAAAGTTCGAGTACGTGACTCCAGCTCGTAATCGTGGCATTAGTAGCGTCATAATCTTCTTTCGAAGAAAGACCGAGTGTTTCGGGATTTCCCTCTCGCCAGCGTAGCACAGAACGTCATCGGCTTTCGCACATGATCCATTTCTCCTCTATACGAAAAGAAAAAGAAACTTCAGGTTCTTGTCGGTCAAAGGAAGGTGTGGACAGATACCCTATCAACCACTTTTTATCCAATAACTTGTTTCTCTTAACTTTTCAATTTTTTAAAGTGTATTTAAACTGTTTCTGTGTTATTCCTAACCTTCCACAAGCTGTCTAGCCGATGTGCATGGTTATATTTCAGTTTCAACACCTTAGTTTTTTGGTGCTGAGGTCATAAAGGTGTTTGAGCAGACTGAATCTCAGTTCGACCTTTCCAGGCGTAGAAGAAGGCCAAACCGCCCAGGCGTCGGCCACTGTTGATCTTCTTTTTTAATAATCTCATGTCTGCTCAAGAGGAAAATGCTAAGTTATTGAACAATGCTGATATCAATGTATTTTCTTTTTCTTTGATGAGCTTACACGAGGTTGATAAAAATATTTATTACCGGCTAACGTTTCGCAGTCTTCATTTTCATTAGAGCCGATGATCCGAGTCGATGGTCCACGCTTGTTATTCGTCTCGATGTGGCGGCTTCGCCTTCGTGTCGAGTCAGGTCTTCTTCAGCGGTCCGTCTCCTCGAATGAGGCACACTCATTCAGTGGTGCCCTTTTATACACGATGCTGATGGTGAATATAATGATAATGTCCGTTGATAACTACTTGTTTTTCTTCCGGACATATGTCATCGCGAACATCGTGCAGAAGTCGGTGTTATTATCAGCTGGCACAAAGCGTATTAATACTTCGAAACCGACTTTCGTTGAACCTCGGTGTGCATAAGTATTAAAATGCTGATATCAATAAAAAGTTCATACTGGTCTATACAGTAACTTACGAAGCCTACCGATCTGTGAAATCAGCGCTGCTGTAATTCCAGACAATTTTTCGACAAATTTGTCAACTTCGGATGGATGGAAGGCATGGTCGGACCGAGGTCCGGGATCAAACCTAAGGCCACTTGTACATTGCAAGGGATCTGCAACCAGTGCGTTTCATGGCACTGTTTAAATGTCTGAATTTGTATGAAATTCGTTGCTCGGGGTTCCTCCGCCTTCGTTTTTATCTCAGTGATCTAAAATAAGTACAAAAATATATAAAAATAGGGCACAGATATAGAATAAATTCTGCGCCTCAAAATGTGATGCTGGATGGAAACAACGGCATGAAATCTTATTAAGGGTAAAGACGTGAAAATTTGGAAAAAAAATCAGTCAAGTCAAAAATTGACAGGTAATTGCTGATAGCAATTATCGATAGAAAGTTAGCTGAGAGATAGGCGAAACGAAGGACTTGCCTGGTGTGGTGGTGAACGCGTTAGCCCCGGAAAGGGTAATAGCGCGTTCGTTCCCCACAGCAAACACCTGCTATCCGTAGTTTTGCAGATATCTAAGCATCATCTTGGTTGTATTTCACATGGTACCGTGACATAAAAAATTATAGTAAGTAGTAAATAAAAAGGTTAAGAAAGATCAACGTCGTTTGCACGGTAACCTAATTTAATTTAATGGTTGGTTTAGACTGTCTTTTGATGAAATAAACAAGTGCATCTGGAAAGCTACGCACTAAGTTTGAAAACAGAGGGACCACTTTTGAAATATTTTGATAGCCCTCCTATATTTCTCGATATTAGAATGTTGTTGAAGAACACTGTTTATACATTTTTGTGATTTAATGCTGTAAATGGTGCAACAGGGTGCGTGTGGCGCAGTGGTTGGAGGCGCCACTGCGACACGCACGTGGAATCGACTCCTGCGCCCATAGCACACCAAAAATCACGACTATTGATTGTATCACCGCAAAGCGCAATGGTTCAAGGTTTTGCACAGTTCGCCAAGTGTCGCTTCAATCTCGCATTGAGGGCAATTCAAACCCTTCACCCGGAGTCAGCCTGACTCCAGAGTACGATAAGCTGCCCATATGTACTGTCACAATAAAAACTTAAATTAATGGGTATATATGAAAGCTGTGGGAAGGTTTGAGGGAGCAGTGATCGCTGCTGTGCAGCCTTAGTGTGCGATGAGGATTGAAAGCTTTATTGATGGTTGCTGGAGATGGTTAACTAAATTTTTTTTTACAAGTATCGTCAAATGTAGCATCAGAAAAAAATCACTTTCGAAACTTTGGCTAAGGTAGCTTGCCTTAAAATTGGTCGTTGTTCCTGCTGTTGATTCTAACCATGGATTTGCAACAAATCGATCAATGTGTATAAATTGAACGTATTTGCAATCGAGCAACCTAGCAAACGTAAAAACTGCTTATTATGGCTTACTGCAGTTGCGAAAACTGGAGTAATTCTGAATTGTGGAGAACAACTAGCGGCTGAGGAATGGCAGTTTCAAGGCGGAACCCTTTTTTCCACGTTAATAATTTCGTGGTCGCTAAGTTTTGCTTCATTACTTCGATAAGAAAAGAGAACGCATGTCACTTACATTCGAGACGCTTAAATTTTCTCTCCATTACACCTTTAGAACTTCTTGATATAAAGAATAGATGGTAAAGAGTCTTTTTTCTTTCTTCACCAAGGATGTGTTTTGGTAAAATCACTAAACCGGAGTTCTTCGTGTGGTGTAGTGGTCGGAGGTGCTCTGTGACACACCTGAGATCGATCTCCGCTCCCGTGACTCACTAAGCCTTCTATCTATCCGGGGTCGGAAAATTGGTACCGAACTTTTCAGGGAGGAGGAGCACTGGCTCGATACATCGGTAGGCGACCGCGAGTCATTGTAAAGGCCCGATATCTATTCAACCACCTCCAAACGATGTTTAATGAAATCGAATGCATGGTTCATCCCTCAGGGATTGATCAAAGCCGAAAGCTTTATCCTTTTATCCCTTATCCGAATTTTTCCTCATTATAGCGTTTCTAGAAATTTCTTCCACTTATTTCCAATAGTTCTGCTTGGTTTTTCACTATGTGGTTATGTGCTACCACAATGAGTTTCAAGGCGGAACCCTTTTTTCCACGTTAATAATTTCGTGGTCGCTAAGTTTTGCTTCATTACTTCGATAAGAAAAGAGAACGCATGTCACTTACATTCGAGACGCTTAAATTTTCTCTCCATTACACCTTTAGAACTTCTTGATATAAAGAATAGATGGTAAAGAGTCTTTTTTCTTTCTTCACCAAGGATGTGTTTTGGTAAAATCACTAAACCGGAGTTCTTCGTGTGGTGTAGTGGTCGGAGGTGCTCTGTGACACACCTGAGATCGATCTCCGCTCCCGTGACTCACTAAGCCTTCTATCTATCCGGGGTCGGAAAATTGGTACCGAACTTTTCAGGGAGGAGGAGCACTGGCTCGATACATCGGTAGGCGACCGCGAGTCATTGTAAAGGCCCGATATCTATTCAACCACCTCCAAACGATGTTTAATGAAATCGAATGCATGGTTCATCCCTCAGGGATTGATCAAAGCCGAAAGCTTTATCCTTTTATCCCTTATCCGAATTTTTCCTCATTATAGCGTTTCTAGAAATTTCTTCCACTTATTTCCAATAGTTCTGCTTGGTTTTTCACTATGTGGTTATGTGCTACCACAATGATGCTGCGATATTTGCAAATCTCCGGACGGGAGATGTCTGCTGTGTGGAACGAACGTGCCTATTCCTCTTTCCGGGAGCTAACGTGTTCACCACAACGCCATGCTAGTCTTTCATTTCGCCTGTCTCTCAGGTAGTTTTGTCGATCAGTGCAGTTACTCATCAACGGGATTGATCCGGGGAACCCAAACCGGCATTGAGCCCAGTTAAGCTGAGGCTATAGTTAAAATTCACAATGTTGACTTTTTATTTACTACCTTTTACAAGCTTTCACGACAGGGTATTAGTTGTGAAACAATGCTGGCGGTGAAAGATAGAATTAATTGGGAGGCAAGTGAAATGAAGCACCCGTATGGTGTGGTGGTGGGTCTTTCATTTCGCCTGTCTCTCAGGTAGTTTTGTCGATCAGTGCAGTTACTCATCAACGGGATTGATCCGGGGAACCCAAACCGGCATTGAGCCCAGTTAAGCTGAGGCTATAGTTAAAATTCACAATGTTGACTTTTTATTTACTACCTTTTACAAGCTTTCACGACAGGGTATTATTTGTGAAACAATGCTGGCGGTGTAAGATAGAACTAATTGGGAGGCAAGTGAAATGAAGCACCCGTATGGTGTGGTGGTGAACGCTTTAGCCTCCAGAAAGGGTAATAACGCATTCTTTGCCCACTGGAGAGATCTGCGCCACACGCGCCCTTTACGTTTATTACAATCCGGCGCAGATTAACCAGTATTAATATGTTAAAAAGGAGAGAAAACAACAATTAAAGAGGATGAAAGTGAAAAAAGTTAAGACGGCGTGATTTGAGCATCATATGACACGTCGATCATTTACATGGAGACCTTGATCATTCTTACTCCACTATTGTGATTGATGAATGCTCTGCAGTTGTTTAACGTACATCCGAGGTTCGTACCTCAGCAGTGCAAACGAAGCGGAGAAGAACATGATACTTCGACTTGACAGGTAGCTGAGAGTAATCCTATGTTTATGCCACAGCGCATCCTTTGCGCTAGCCGTGCGTGATATACGAAAAACTGTAGTTGACGGCGATAAAGACAATGTTATTGTATTTTCACGCTCCGTTTTTAATAACTAAAAACCGTAATCTATTATACCTTGCCAGCAAGCCACACGTTCTGAGAACTCTGAGACCGCAAGAATTCCATGCAAGACTTTATTCGGGCAGGCGTTTCCGCCCAAAAGTTTTGTATAGAATTCTATTATCGGTTGTTTATAGAAGAAGAAACATCTAAAGGACTTTTCCAGTTGATGGTCTTGTTTTCTTTTTCTCCATAACATGCATACTTTTCCTTGAAGTAGCAGCGGCGTTTTTCTAAAGTGGTGCAGAAATGCTTCTATAGAAATTTCAAGAAAATGTCTAGACAGCTTAAATTCTTTGATTAGTTTTCGGTTGGCTTCGACATTGACAATTAATTTACTGCTCGCTTGATGAGCAGCCACGACGTCATTACTAAACCTAACAATTTAGCATTACAGACTCGTGTCGGTTAATCGAGAAAACACTAAATTATAGCTTCATTTCTACTCAACGACGCATGTGTTTAGCATTTTTCCTTGTTTCTTTTTTGCTCTGTTACTCAGAAAACCGATGATCGATGTCCTTTCAGGAAGAATGTCGTCGGAAATTCTCATCCGTCTCTCAACACTTGAAACACAGCTGTTGCACACAAATGAGAAGGTTAAAACTTTGTCGCTGCTTTTATGAAATATTTAACGATATTTATTATCCCTATATTCTAATTCACCCAACCACAATCACGTTTTGGAGTAGGACTTCTTGCATGCCGAAGCCAAGCAATATCCAGTACTGAGAAAGGACAACATAGAAGAAAAGAGCCATTTACATTATCATCATTCCCAGATGAGAATGTCGAAATCCTTCTGACTTTGTGTAATCTGACGTCTAACAATGAAATACGTCGCAGTTCGACATGTTAAGAACAGCTTTGCTACGCGAAGGCGGTAAACCGTTAGGAGGGCCGCAGTTTGGAATGCACAGTACCTTTGGTCAATATTCCATTTTTTTCCTTATCGATTACCATATTCTAAGGTTAAAATGCGGGAAAACGTGATCGAGCAGTTGGAAGAGGAGATACAGGCGAAGCAGCGTCTAATTTACGAACAAGACCATCTTATTCACATCTTGGAGCACGAGAGTCGATGTGAGGAGGTGAAGTGTGCTCCGTTTTCAAACACTTCTGCTTTTTTTAGTTGCAAATCTTCTGCCGCTGAATATCCAAGCCATTAAATTCCTTTTCTAAATTACATAGCTGCTGTGAAAACTTTTCAGTAGTGCTTCCTATCGTTCAGAGAATCGTTTTTACGGTCTTAGATCTTACGGATCTTACAGACTTGTGCTTTGTGGAGTTCTTGTATTCCTCGCAAAAGTTTCCATTCAACAGGGTGATATTCTACCGCTAGATATCCGATCGCCCATGCGCGATTTCTCAACCGCACCGACTGCAACGAACGTGCTTCAAGCTCTCGAATCAGAGTTTAAAGTGGTATTCATAAAAAAAGAACGAGGATTGTTAGCGCGCAACTGGACAATGCTTAATAGCATCGATAGCAATAATCCTGTTCTCTCCATTATTTCTCACCCCTTTTTCCTTACTGAAAAGATCACACCTCAATACCTCGAAGTGAAGCATTTGCTTTCAACACATTACACTCATTACTCCAGTTCTTAGCTCTTTTGTGCTGGACTTCTATCGGCCATGTCGTGTTGAGTCTTTCTTCTCCTTTCTTCCCCATTTTTATCACTTTACCCTAAGTTCCACTGTGTTGGAAAAATAAAGTATATTCAGGGACTAAACGAAAGTAGTTACATAAAAAGCAGCAATAGAAGAAATGGAAGTTCTAACTTTGTGAATTCTCATTTGGTAAATCTAGTAAAATCTTGTGAGCCGTGTAGGTTTGTTTAGACCCTCATATCATTTGATATCAGTTATTTTAATGATAGATTTTATTCGTCTGAAGCCTATATAGTAAGTCTTTAAAAAATGTTTGTTTGTTTGTTTGTTTGTTTGTGCTTGCTTTAAACGTTCGTTGCAGCACTCTATGCAAAAAGAAGGCGAAGCATGTCAGCGAACTCCCAGTGACCAGGTAGACTATCCCATTTTTTTTTTAGTTGTAAAGCAGTGGCGATATTTTATGAGGATTCTAAACCGAGTTATTGGTTGTTTAATAAGGTATGCTATAATAGTTCTCAATATTTCATAGCAAGTAATTTGCACAGGATTCGTTCACAAGTGACAGCGAGATTACGGTAATTGAAAGATTTGTCACCTCAACTTCTCCATGTCACTCGAACTCTAATTGTAATGATCAATGTGATCGATTACGGGAACGTCTTGAACAGGTCAGTCGTTTTGGTTTTCATCGAGTCAACTAACCGAATATGAAAGTATTAATGTTAACTTTTTTATTCACTGCATATTACAATTTTTCATGGCAGGGTATCATGTGTGACTCAACCACAGTGATGCTGAGATATTTCCAAAAGTCCGGATGACGCCGGGTAAAAGTCTTAAATGTAGTAAATATTCCATAAAAAAGAACAAGGAATTACTGTGTCAGCATATCGGGTGTGTGTATTGAGAGTGTAGTACTATTGAAATTCCAGAGGAACCGCTTTCCTGCAGCGTTCAATAGACGGTGTATTCTGATCTCTGACAATCCAGAAACGTAGTAGATAATCTTCTTGGCCTGCAGCATCATGTTCTCAATAGAGGATTCAGGTACAAACGAGCATGCGCTACAACTACGGGCCGTCGCCACAGTCTGATCAAAGTTAGATAACCTAGAAGAGAGCAAAAACACTAACAACTTCTTTCTACCTATGGTTTCCTCATCGGAGGCTCTGATGGTGTCAGAGGAATGTAGCCCGTTAATATCACTATCTTTAGAGGCTTACTGCAAGCTTGCCGAAACATCACATATGGAGGTGAATATACTCATGGCTAGCTTGCAGAGCTTTTTAGGATGGAGAGGCGGCTTATTTTTTGAACGCAATTCTCGACCAGGTCCATCGTACTAGGATCCCAATAATTTTATTGCAAGTTTTTGGATGAATTGGAGTGTGAGATACATAGATGCACCTTCAAAACCATATCTACGATGGCATACACGGATGCTTATACACCAACAGAAGGTGCATGGCATCCTAGAAGCTTGGAAGAGCGCGCAATTTGAATGCTGGTTTTGGTCCATGTTGAACACAATAGCCGCGATCTCGGAGCGCACCTATCGCCCTGTGGTTCACCGGTTGAGCATCCGTAATTGAGAGAAACGCTTGTAAAGCGCTATGATACGTAGAATTGACAGAGTAATGTTCACTTGACGTCTTATAGACGATGTAAATGATGTAAATGACTACATGGTTTACAGGCGCTGGTCGAACGCGAAAAATTGGAGCTGCAGAATGAACAGTTGCTGAAGCAATGGGAAGAGGCGCTGGAATATGTGACGATGGTAAGGAATATTGTAGAAGTCCAGTGATGACTAGCTTGCATGTTATTTGGAGAAGTGATCTTTTTGGAGAATCTGGTAACCGGGACTGTTCTCAAATCATTTTAATTCGTTCCTTTCTATTTTTTACAAAGCTATTCACTTTATTCCAGTTTATGCATATTAACTACTACCTTTATTTTGCTATCGTATACTTAAAGGACGGAGAAAAGGTTCTTAGTAATCTTGACTTTTTCACAATATTATATGACTTATTATGTTTAAAGAGAGCGCGTGTGGCGTAGTGGTCGGAGGCGCCCCGCAACACACACATGGAATCGACTCTCGTGTCCATGGCCCACCAAGAATTCCATCCCTCTCAGGTTGGCAAATTGGTACCAAACTTTTCTGGGAGGATAGGCGCGCTGGCTCGATACATCGGCAGGTTACCGCGAGTCAATGTAGAAGCCGGATATGCATTCAATCACCCCCAAACGATGCTTAATAAAGTCGCATGCATGGTGCATCCTTCAGGGATTGATCAGGGCGAGAGCTTTAAGGCTTTAGAGCTTCTATGTCTAAAGAAAGCTTATCAATGCTTCTTGAAGTCATTTTTGGAAAAAACAGGGTAGTGTGCAGATCTTTGCATTAGATGCTGTCTTTGCTCGCCCATGTAGTCATCGAAAACCGCTTTGAATAACGTTGGATGTCAAAATGTGAATCCCCTGTCGAATATGACAAAGCAGCTCGTGCCGAAGTGTAAAGTCGCATGCATGGTGCATCCTTCAGGGATTGATCAGGGCGAGAGCTTTAAGGCTTTAGGGCTTCTATGTCTAAAGAAAGCTTATCAATGCTTCTTGAAGTCATTTTTGGAAAAAACAGGGTAGTGTGCAGATCTTTGCATTAGATGCTGTCTTTGCTCGCCCATGTAGTCATCGAAAACCGCTTTGAATAACGTTGGATGTCAAAATGTGAATCCCCTGTCGAATATGACAAAGCAGCTCGTGCCGAAGTGTATTTCTTCCTCTGTGTGAAAGGAATAAATAAAGTTTTTGCTGCAGTTAGCTGGATCCCGTTGCTCTTACCGAGGAGCATTCCAATTACATGATCGAAGCTAGATCTAGAAGCCAGAGAAGAAGATTGTTTCCAGCTTTTGAGGAAATAATTTAATGGTTTTTGCACTATGAGCTATCTTTTTACTTTCATTAGCACCGTTACGGTCGTCGGTTGCTCTTTTAAAATTTTTAGGCATTGCACAGTCTCGGTAGCGCAGCGGTTAACAATGCAGTTCATTAGAAAGCAAGGTGCTGATTTGATCCTCTCAATGTTTTCCTCTAATCAAAGTGGGAACGCCTTAGCCTACCTATCTTCAAAATTTCAAGGTGATGCGACTCGACCAGCATTCTGAGGCATTCATAAAGAAGACGAAGTTCTCAACCAGCAGCCAAAAAGGAAGACGATTGGAATGGAAGAAGTGCAGGTGTCGGCACAGCAAATGTGATGGTAGTCATGTAAAATAGAATAATAAAAAGCCATCTTCTACTTTGCAGCGCATTGAGAGGCTCTTTCCTTTGCTGCAGATTTCGCGGACTTCCCATCTACTGAATACGGCTGTTTTCCGAAAAGCAGGGATCACCTTCAAAAGTCCATAAATTACCAAGTAGAATCCAAAACTTGCAACGAATATTTGTCCGCGTTAAATCGCGAATCCAGCACTACATGGTTTTGACGAACATAGAAAGAAACAGTGATTATTTTGTTTTGCTGGGGTTACAACTCAGTAAAGTGGTAAACACTGTGAGAAATTCGCACAGAGTCACGAAACCTTCTTTGCAAGGCTAAGTTTCTAATTTTTTCACCTCTTCTCATCTGGATGTTTTTCTGTATCGTCTTCTCATCTGAGCTATATACCCATTCGGAGCATTATTGTTCTGGCGTTGTTTGAAGTGTGGTTATCTGTTTGTTGATTAGTAGCATCAGCGCAAGGGCTTGCAAGCACTAAGTGCAACACAAAAACCTTTTGCGTTGGTGGCGCTCAATGTCAGCTAAGCAAGAGAGATGTGATGCATGTGCAGAACGGATTGTTGAAAAAAAAACAACCGCCATATGCACGCACGTTAAAGCCTCTGCTAAAAACCGTGTAGCACAATAGCTAAAGCAACAGAGCGCTATTAATCAGAAAAGTCGCTTCCGCTTCCGTTCCGACGGCGAACTGACTGAATTTATCGGTGCCAATTGCATGACAACTTCCCCGTCACCGGCTCATCTTTCTCCTGTGACAGTTTCATCATTTTGTAAATTTTTTAAAGTCTTCGTCTTCGAATTGTTTTCGCTTACTTATCGACTTTAAGTTTGCGATGCAATAGGTCTGATGCGCAATAGGTTGTTTGTCAGCGGGATTGATTTGCACACGGTGATTGCTGATGGCAGAGATCGATGGAACTAGCTGAGAGACAGACGAAACGGAGGACCCGCATGTTGTGGTGGTGAACGCGTTACTCCCCGGAAAGGACAACAGCGCGTTCGTTCCCCACGGCAGACACTTGCGGTCCAGAGTTTTGCAAATATCTCAGCATCATTGAAGTTATGACTGTTAAATACTTATGCTGTTTCATATTTTTACACACACCGTAACTTGATTCGCTCCTACCGATATTTACTGAAGTCGTTCTCTCTCCTCCCAAGCTTACATTAATCAAATAGATTTTGGAAAAATTGGCGTTGTATAGCTTGACTTCGTTATTGTATAGTCAAATTATGAACATCGGTACTGGAGATGCTACTATCTTTGAAGTTTTCTTTCTCGGGTTTTTTATTGGTAGAATTGTTGTTTTCATTCACTTTTTTGCAGATTGGGCTTTAATAGAAACTCAATTCAAAAAGTCTCTTACGGTTCTTTAATTCAACGCAGTAGTTTACCATTTATTACGTGGAAAGATCAACCTACCCACGCTTTGTATCAATACCGCTTAGGGCCCACCAAACCTCGTATCTGTTCAGGATCAGAACGTTACGACCAGCTCACTTCTTCTAATTGCGTGTCTGGCGCACTTTCTCTTCGACAGTTTGTGGTATAGTTCTATAAAACTGAGCTATCTTTTATCCTGCTTACGCAGCGATCAGGTTTCTGATGCATACGTTAGGGTAAGAAGTACCGTTGAGTCGAAAAGATGGGCACGGAGTGGGCTGTTCTTTGTTCTCATGAATACATCCTCTATACTCTTGAAAGCATTAAGTTGTTCATCATGTTAATTTTCCTACCAAGATAGACGTAACTGGAGCATAGGGCATACGTAACCAATCCGTTCCTCATGAACATCGTTCTTGTGAGATTTAGTCGAAGACCGATCCTTCTACAGGCTTTGTCAAAGTCGGCAAGAATTCGTTCCGCTTAGCTGATGTTTGATGTTATAAGAATAATGTCATAAGCAAACGAAAATGGTGTAATTGACGACCATCGATTTTCCCTCCCGTGTTATCCCATTCGAATGTTCGCATGATGTGCTCCAGAGTGGCGGTAAATATTTCTGGCAAGATGGTGTCGCCTTGCCTAACCCCCTTTTGACGTGAGTGTAAGTATCGTTGCAGAACAGAGATATCTTGGTTGTGAGATTTTTATATAGCTCACGAAGAATTTTTGTATACTGAGAAGGGACGCCGTGGCTGCCCAGGGCAGGTCCAGGTTGCTTCTCTTTCGGTTGAGTCAAAAGTTCTCTTTAACTCTATGAAAGTAAAGCGGAGCTGTTTCTTGTGTCTCGCGATACTTCAACGCGCTCTTATGGATATAGTCCGCACCGTAGTGAATCCTTGCTTGCTCACATGGCTGTCTTTTGCCCAGTGTTTTCTCAATCTTTTTTAGGATGACTCCAGTGATAAGTTTGTAGACGACATGAGGTAGGCACATGATTGTGATCTTTGATATTGAAGTAGGTGATAGTGGCCGATATCTTAAAGGTCACCCTTTTTGAACAGTAGCGTGCTCTTGCTGATCTTCCATTGACTAGGAGCCTTGTATTCTGAAAGGTAACGTGTAAAGAGCCGAGCTAGTGTGTTTATTAGGAGTGGCGGAAGGTTTTTGAGATGTTCAGATTACATGTAGTCCGGATCTGGTATTGTTCGATTCTCCACCTGCGAAAAATGGTGGATTTCGGAATGGAGAACCGGTGGTGCGACATATCCATCGTTTAGTAACTCCGACGCCCGACTTTCTATTAACCTCCGCATTGATGGAATAATTCTTTTTACTTCTGTTTAGCAAAGGCGAGGTGTTATTTTATTTCTTTATTTACGTACAAGCTGACGTTTCGGCGAATTTCGCCTTCCTCAGAGCCTGGAAAGGTCGCGCTGACTGCAGTCTACGTGATCAAACATCTCCATAACCAAACAGAGAAAATGCTATACCAAAGTTTCAATCACATTTAACACAGAGTCCTTGCACACTCACCGCTTTATATGAGCCTTACACTTAATATTTTATGTAGAGACCAACCGCTATTCAAGGCTAACCGTGCTAGGAGGCATGAGTATTCCTGATGGTGCGCGCTCGATATTAGAATTGGGACCGAGTTTCTCACCATCCGAACCCATTTCTAAGGTAACTATGCGTAGGGTCGCATATGGTTTACGTGAACTTCAAGATAGACTCCGTAAAAAAGCTATGGGTGAGGCGCTAAATAGGCGCGAACAACAACGAGTAGGCGCAATACCAGTACCACAATTTCCTCACCCGTTCTTTAGACAACAAGAGCTCAATAATGAAGTTGACGTTGAATTTCGGCCGTTTACTAATGAAACTTTCAAATTCCTTAATCACTATCGCGCGAAGAGATACTGCTCCAACCTCACTAAAATGCAAAAACGTGGTATGCGGGAGCTACGAGAGCTGACAAGATCGAAAACATAAGGTTATCCATTAGTGATGAGGATGGAGAATTCGTTGTGATTCCCCATCAGTTGGATGTTGAGATAGCGGAAAAGCACCTTGAAGATGCTTCCCTTTATCGTCCGTCGTCTGAGAAGGAATTTAAAAGTCAATACCGAAAGTTAAACAACGAATGGGTTAAAATGGCAAGAGCGGCTGGGTTAAAGCCATCAGTTATCTATCATCTCAAAATTGATCTACCAACATGTCTAGTCTTGTACTTACTTATCAAAACCCACAAGTTAGTATCCAGCGATGATCTCGTGTCTACCGATCCATCGTTATTTAAGGTCAGACCTATCATTAGCTGCGTGGACAGACCAACGGATAGAGTAACGTGGCTAATCACCCTAGTACTTACCCAGTTGTTAATGTACATTCCAGCCCATCTAACGAACACCCAAATGTTCCTGGATCGTCTACGTAACGCGGAACCCAACAACGCGTACGTGATGGAGTCCTTCGTTGTCACCGCCCTCTATACAAACGTGTCGAATGACTCCGCTATGAAAGCCATTCGCCCTGGTTCATTACCTGCCCTCTCACCCCTCTCACACGAAAAGGGCACTTGTGAGAAACATGTTTCGAACAGCTACCAACGTGTGCACAGGAAGGGAGCAGAGATAGGAGTCGCAGAATTTCTTAGCGCGGCAAATAACCATTTTCAATGGCTACGAAACTGTAACTCGGGATAGATGTAGAGGAAATCACAGGCCCCTCCCAGCGATAGCTCTAGCAGCAATAAGGCCCGTTTATCCCACCTTTTATATCAGATGAAGTAAGTGCAGATATAAAACGCTGTTTAAGAAGGTTCGGTCTAGACAATTCGGTAACGATAATTGAAATGCCATCGAGTAATCTAAGACGTCTATTAGTTCGTAACCGCCTATACTACCGTCTATGTGCAACGCAAAATTGCATAATTTGCCCCAATGGTAGAGACGGTGACTGCATGAGTTCGGGTACAGTCTACCTGATCTCTTATAAAGTGTGCGGAGACCATTACGTTGGCAAAACGGGTAGATCACTCTGCATCCGTATAAAAGAACACCTAGTCGGCAAACGTAAACCAAATACCTCACTAGGCACGCAAAGGACGCAGAGACATAACGGAGAAGATTTTGAAGTAGAGGTTACGATCCTCGTGCAAGAATCGAGAACACAAGCGTGTAAAACTCTCGAGGCATTCTGGATTAATTCCAAGAATCCGAAACACAAAAAGACGAAAAACTCCACGGCAATTACATGATCAACAGCTTCTTGAAAAACTCACCGTTTTTTTACATGACTTCCAATGAGGAAGGTTAGAACAGCTGATTATAGTTGCATATGGTTGATGACAGTGGCGCGTGTGGTGCAATGGTTGGAGGCGTCACTGCGGCGCGCACGTGAAATGCGCCCGTGGCCCACCAAGCCTTCCATCCCTCCGGGGTCGGCAAATTGGTACCAGACTTGTCTGGGAAGATAGCAGCACTGGCTCGATACATGGGCAGGTCACCGCGAGTCATTGTAAAGGCCACATATGCATTCAATCACCTTCAACGATATTTAATGAAGTCGAATGCATGGCGATTTTCGGCTTCTACATCGTCCTTGGGCGGTTGGTTACTTTTACATTCCTTCTTTCTTTTCTGATTTCGGTTTCAACACCTTTCCGAATCAACTAGTAGGAAGACCGAGCAAAGGATCCGACGCCGAAAACACACCTCTCTCTGATCCACATCGTGGTGTAGACCTGGATACGCCCTTGCAAGGTTTAGTCAGGACTCCAGGGAGGACCAAGTTGCACGACCAGCAATAGGCCAGCCTCAGTACCTCGCATACTGGGTGCTCCCGTCTATGAAGTCAAGCGGTGAGACGACCGGTGAGAGGCCATGAAATCTCGGATTGCGCAGGACGTCATTAGAACCGGATCTGACAAGCACACGTACGACACGCCATGGAGATTGTTTCTTACTATGCACGTATAATGCCAGAACACTCTCCACAGACGCTGATCTTCACGCCCCTCTTGCAGCTGCAGGTAAACAAAGTTAATCAGCTGTACCCGCAGCTGCAGTTGTTTTACAGATCACGGTATGAGACTCGCAAACGATACCATGCTCGAACAAGACCACCACCATGGACTACGATTGCGAGAGAAAGGAACGAATGGCATATGTGTAGGGGTCCGCACAACTCGTGAAGACGGACCGTCCAAGTATCCAAGTAAGAATGCATGGCGCATCCCTCAGCTATTGATCAACACCGAGAGCTTTATCCTTTCATGGTTGATGACTGCGCCACCCCACACCAGAAATTGATCCAAAGATACGGGGCCAGGTCGCGTTTAACCTTTGGGCATTCCTCCCTGCTATTCATTGCCGGATTTTTGGCATTTATCCAAAAAGCCTCTAAGAGTTTGCGCGTTGGTGTCTTAGTTTCCTGTGCGAGGATATTGACTTTAACTTCAAAATCGTTTCCGCTATGCTTTTGTATCCTATGCGTGCCTAGTGGGATACTTTGTCTTACTTTTCGTTGGCCATCTAGGTGTTCTTTTATACGATTACACAAGGGTCTGCCCGTTTCGCCAATATATTTATTTCCGCATTCCTTGCAAGAGACCAGGTATATCGTACCTGAACTCATACAATCACCGTCCCTTCCGGAAGGGCAAATTACGCACTTTGTTGTTTCACACAGACAGTCATACAACCGGTTACGAACTAATTGACGACAAGGAGTATTCGGTAGTATTTCAATTATCGCTACCGATTCCTCTAGACCTGCCCTTTTTAGGCATCGTTTTATAGCTATGCTTACTTCATTGCCATTTCATTACTTACTTCAACTCCTCTTTTGACGCCAACGTTAATATCGTTGTAGAATGGTGAAATTTTGGTTGTGAAATTTTTGTACAGCTCACGAAGAATCTTTATGTGTTGAGCAGGGAGTCCTTGGCTATCAAGGGCTTCCATGATTGCTTCTATCTCAATTTATTCAAAGGCCTTCTGTAAATCGAAGAAAGTGGGGCAGAGTGGTCGTTTGTACTCTCGCGATACGTGAATGATTCTTGTTATCGTGACCGCATGGTCCATCGTACTAAATCCTTTTCGAAATCCTGCTAAAAGTTTGTAGACGACAGACAGCAAGCAGATTGGGCGATAGTTGCCTATATCGTGTAGGTCGCCCTTTTGAACAACAACACGGTCTTCCTGGTCTTCCACTGAGTAGGGACCTTGCATTCAGACAGGTAACGTGTGAAGAGCCGAGCCAGTGTGCTTGCGAGGACTGGCGGAAGGTTCTTCAGATGTTCTGATCTTATCCTGTCCGGACCTATTAGCACGAGAGTTTCTGGAGACAGACGTCTCTTGGTGACCTTCGAACTATCAGCTTACACATAGCTTAGGTGAGGATATTGAATGAGACAATTGTATTTCTCGTCGATGTTACCGAGAACGACACCTTTAGGTGTCCGTCTAATGAACTGAATAAACCCCAGTTTATGGTGGTTTTGTGGTCATTTTTCGAATTTAGCAGCTCCAGCGTTGAGATTTGTTAACTAAAACCTTCGATTTACTATGATATGGTCTATTTCGTTATTGTACTCTCCATTAGGACATTCCCACGTCCAATGTTGACAGTGGTTCTTCTGGAATTGCAAATTACCGTAAATAGTTTTCGTCGTCATGATAAACGCAGAAACCCTGCTCGTTCGATTCTATTTCGTGGTCCCCTAAATGACGGTCTTCAGACGTTCTTTTGGATCCAGTCTTAGCCTTAAAATCTGGGATAATGACCGTAAAGAATAGCCTCTACAGAACTTCTCCAAGTTGGTATAGAACGCTTCGATTTCGTTTTCGTCATAGCTTGATGTCGGTGCGTAAACAATGTAGACTGTCAAAGCAGGTGATGATCCATATCTCTTCAATTGTAGACGTATTTAGGTTGTTAGCTGTTCGAGTGAATCGACGTTCACTGCCAAATTCATGCTGTTGAGAACGCCGACAACGCCGACTCCTCACTTCTTGCATGTTCCGAGAAACAGTTCTTCTGCGTCATGCACGGTGTTCAATGATTAGCGTTACTCGTCGTGGCCAGGCCGATGACGTCGTATTTTATCCTTCCTGCCTGCATGATCAAGTCGTCTGTCGAGGACTCAGATGCAGATATGCGCGATTTTTAGGTACAGGTCGTCGCCATAATCTTTGTCCTTTGCGGTTTAGACAGGGCAGTACGATGCGAAGAAACGAATCTTACGCATGAGATGCTGGGTTCTGAACCACAAGTTGGGTCTGGTCATGCAAAGAAAATTTCATCAGCTATTCATAAACATTGAGAATTCACAGCGATGCTTTAATCTGAGAGCTTTTCGCACTGGATGTGACCCACAGTGACAGTCCAAGTCTTACGGTTTCGTAAAGGTTTCAAATCGCCTGTGTACCGTCACTTGAGAATTGCAACATCTGCCCTAAATATGTCTTGTTTGCACAGATTGTTTTTGAAACGAATATCTGCTAAGTCCATTTAATTGGTATTTGTTTGAGTTTACTATTGTGAAAGTCAATACCGCTGCCAATTTGATGTCTTATCGAGACATTTAAAACATTTGGAAAGTCCGCTTTTTTTTTCTTTGTCTCGAAGTAAGGCTATCGCATTGTAATCACTACTACGTTCAGGTTCAAAAACAACTTCAAGAGGAGATTCGACGGAACAATGAGCTGAAGAACGCTCAGATCGAGATGGAGAGAAGCCGATGGGATTCGATTACAATCTCAAGAAGCACACTGAATTTTGTGGCAGTATTTGCTTTGCTCATCGCTTTTTATCTGTATCGAATCTAGCACAGCAGCGTTCCTCATACGAGTAAACTTCCTTCCGGTTCCCAAAGACAAGAACAACTTGTCGTAGTTAGGATCTGAAGAAGAGAGAATTCGATTGTTTTGCTTTATCCCTTCTTTCACTTGTACAGTTGTTTTTTATTGCTACAAAGTGTACATTTTAGTTTTTCTTTAATAAGTCACTAGTCAGGTTAACGGTACCAATTTGGTGCACGTAGCACCTATCTGCAATTCTTTAGTGATCCAAGTTTGTCTAGGACTACATGTCCTACGCATTCCCCACTTCTTTATTTAAAAAATGGTTTAATAAAAGCAAATAAAAATACTTTTTGCTGTCAATTGATATGAACTCTCGAAGTGGCCAACATCTCGTTTTGATCATTCGCTTGTGTTTAAATTATTGATGTACCGATTTTTAACGCTCAACTTCGGCTGCACATATCGTATCTTGCGCCGACAGCACAGTGGTCGGAGGTGCCCTGCTATACACATCGGGTCGATCCCAGCGCCCAAGGCTCACCAACCCTTCCATTTCTCCGGGGTCGGCAATATGGTACCAGACTTGTTTAGGAGGATAACAGCACTGGCTCTATACATCGGTACGCCATTGCGAGTTGTACAGGCCCATTGTACAGGCCAGATATGCATTAAATCGACTCCAACAATTCTTAGTGAAATCGAATGCATGGCACTTCTCTCAGGGATTGATCAATGCCGAGAGCTCTATCCTTCTTTCTATTCTGTCACAGTGGTGTTCCAGACTGTACAAATTTCTAGAGCACACTGCAGCAATAGGCTAGCTGTTGAGTGCTATACCTGTATACGGACGAAGAATTTCAGAATTTCTAATTCATAGAGCAAATACGTGTCATTGGCATAGGTTGTATACGTTCTTTTCTACGAATTACAATTACGGCTGAGAATAAAGCGTCCGGTGTTGATCAAGCCTTGAATAAAGAGCTAAAGATTCCAATACTTCAAGCATCGCGGAGAGGTGATTGAGCGTATATTTGGCCTAAACAATAACTTCGTAGGCGATTGTAAGCTCTGGCGCTGGACCGAACTAAAGGCCATGTTTGCATTCCAGGCCACCTCTTTCGCCATGTTAACCGCATTGTCTTAACGAATTAAGTAAATCACACGTATTACTTATTGCTAGCGCATGTCGCATGATATACCGGTTACACCTACAGGTCTTCTTCATAAGAATAATATCGAGCCTTTTAGTTACCAGATGACTTAGGCCGTCTCAGGTGGAGAACAGAAGTACGAGGCTGAGTGAAAAGCACGAGGATAGCCTGATACATTACTTTACCTCATCTCGCCGAATCTATTTTCTACTACAGTTTTAATAGGGACCGATTTTGTTACCATGATTGGAGGCAAACGCAATTGTGAACAATCTGAAACACCATATGTAAAGCTCATTTACTCATTATTTATTAGAACAACATTCTGACAAATAAAAACAAAGTAGAAGGAACAAGTCACTATAATCAGAACAAGACGTTAACAGTATGTTACACCTGTAGTTTTGTTTTGAACTTCTTCCTTACTGGAATGTCACATCAGGGAGGAAATTTCTGATGAAGACGCTTGATATCGAGGCCATCCGTTTCAGTACAACTCATTGCCAGGTATGTCGAACTTGGCCGTGAAGGCTTCGACTTTCTGCAAATAATTACCCAATTTTAAGAATTGGTTTCAAAAATGCATGAAGTAAATTGTTCAAATTGGTAATGGAAGGAAATGGAAACTGCTATGTTTAATTCCAAAACTTTAACAATTTTGGTACAATTATTGACGTGGTGACAGAGATTTCCCGTCGATGTCCTTAAGTCGCTGATGAATCATTCGTTCTCTGGATCGCCTATGGTATCCTACTTTCGTTATTTTTACTTGAAAGGATCACAAAGGGGCGACCTCATATCGCCCAAGACACTTCGGCAACACAAGGCTCTTCAAAGGAACGATGTGAGTGAATATGGTATGAGAACAGAATCGTTAATGAATCTACTCATCTCGCTAAGATCTTCGAATGGGGAGGTGAGTTCCAGCCTAGTTCTTGGGCGCATGTCGCGGTTGGAGTTGTCAGTGGAAGCTATCTTCGATTTATGTTGGTGATCTGTTTAGACAGCAGAGTAGTAAAATTTCTCCACTACTAGGAGTAACGATTCCATGAGATTTTTTTTTTACAAAATACGTCGACATGCATTTTTCTCACCACCGTCGAAATAAAAAACTGAAATCGATTTCTAGTTACCATACCTTCATACCTTAAGATTGGAAACATATTAAACATAACAATTTGAATGTCTATAAATTACACCAGGGGCGCGCGTGGCGCAGTGGTTGGAGGCGCCACTGCGACACGCACGTGGAATCGATCTCTGCGCCCATGGCCCATCCACCAAGCCTTCCTTCCCTCCGGGGTCGGCAAATTGGTACCAGACTTGTCTGGGAGAATAGCAGCACTGACTCGATACATCGGCAGGCCACCGCGAGTCATTGTAAAGGCCAGATATGCATTCACTCACCTCCAACGATACTCAATGAAGTCGAATGCATGGCGCATCTCTCAGGGATTGATCAACGCCGAGAGCTTTATCCTTTATGCTTTATAAATTACACCAGAGTGTGCGTTGAACACTTTTGACCATTTACTAGACACAACTGTTGGAATAACGAGTAGCCTGCTTTATTCAACCATAGAAAAGCTCAGGAGATAGGAGAAATTTCGATCTTGAAAGCTGTGTAGTATAGCGATTTCATCTAGCAATGTTTACATATCATAGACAATCTCCACTATGTTATTAGTAATTGTGTGCATTGCAGAACTAGTTTACACCAGATTTTGATTTAGTACCAATGTGAAGCACTACCTCTAACTTAGTAGTTTTCTCTGTTTGGTTATGGAGGTGTTTGGCCATGTAGATTGCAGTCAAATTGACCTTTCCAGGCTCTGAGGAAGGCGAAATCTGCCGAAACGGCAGCTTGTACGTAAATAAAGAAATAAAATAACACCTCGCCTTTGCTAAGCAGAAGTAAAAAGAATTATTCTACCAATGCCGAGGTTAATAGAAAGTCCGACGTGGGAGTTACCTCTAGCTTACTTCTATCCAACTATAAGTGCAACTATACGGTATACCGACCGAAAAGAACTAATATAGTAGGTCTTTTCATGGAACAACATCCATGGAAAACCAATAAAATAAATGAACATAAACTCATACTGCCGTAAACAAGAGACCGAGAGTTCTCACGTTAGCTAATTCATCGACGTCTTTCAGGAAATCCTTGTTGGTCTCAGTGAATGCTTTGAAGTCTCTCATGGTCTTGCCAGCTTGATCTTGATACTTCAATAGAATTTGAAGAGCTAGAACAAATTCTATAATTAGCGATTGCATATGGAGCTATGAATAAAAAGAATGCAGAAAATACCTTCGTCAATGAATATTGCGACTTGCTCAAAATCCTTCTCGGTGAAGCCCCTTGAAGTCAGAGCAGGAGTTCCTAGACGAATTCCTCCCGGACGTAAGGCTGAAACGTCTCCGGGACATGTGTTCTTGTTGCACGCAATATGGACCATATCTAGTACGTGTTCCGCTTTGGCTCCTTCAATTCCTTTCGGTCTCAGATCTACAAGACACAAATGGTTGTCTGTTCCACCTGAAATACAAACATATTCGACCATGTAATTTCTTTTTCGTAGTGGTAAGACAAATAGAAGACAAGAGTATTATTTCAATCGCCATAAATTTCATGACACAATTCCTTTTCTTCTTAATAAAATGGTATGAATTCCTTTGTACGCGTCCCATTCACAATCTCGTAAACGGATTACTGTAAAGTCAAGAAGTTAGGGAGAGGCGGAAAGAAATACCTGTGGCGATTGTGTAGCCTAGTTCGATGAGCTTAGTCGATAGCGCATGGGCGTTTAACAGTATCTGCTTGGCATACTTCACAAACTCTTCACTTAAACACTGCTTGAGCGCAACAGCGATAGCTAAAGATAAATAAATAAGATTAATAAAAGGATAAATAAAGCAAAGTATCGCAAAGCAAAGATCCTCTGATTTTTTACAGTATGAGTGTAAGACCTCCCAACGGTTTACCGCTTCATCGTGGCTGGAAGGTGTTCCTGGGTGTCGGGCTACGATGAACAGTGGAGGATTCATCCCTGGCAGGGTCTCCAAAGCTGAGAAGAAGTCCAGCGTTTCCATCAGGAAGCCCAGCTAAGAGTAAACCAATACCAGGACCCACCACCGTCCTGGTATCAAAGTCGCATGGTGGCAAATTTCCCTCTGATCCACAAGCGCTGCAACCGCTTGTGGTGTTGAAGACCTGCGGAGACAATGTCCAAGCTGACCTCAGGATTCCAGGGAATCACAATGGCTTAAACAGCAAATCTCCGAAAAATGGAGGTTATGCTGGGGTCCGCACAACCAATGATATAAGTGTAAGCTTAGTACTTACACGTAGCTTTTTTTCTAAAGCAGTAGATTGACGAAATTCGCTTAAGAAGAAGGAGAATGTGCGAAATTCACTAAAATGTTTCCCATATGTGTTGCGATAATATCTTTTCAACTTGAAAATATACACGATTCGAAATTGTGACCTAATATATGTAGACTAGGCAAGAAATGTTACTTTTTGTACTTAGTAAGAGGTGGAGAAATACAAACCTGAGATGGTGTGATTGTGAGGACCGCCTTGAAGTCCAGGAAATACCGCTGCTGCAATCTTCTCTCCAATATCGTACATAATCTTCTCACCTTTGGCATTCGTTGATCGCACACCTGAACGGGATTTTGGGGAGATCGATAATGTCATAGAAGGTGACTCCAAAACCGCACACCTTTCCTGAAGAAAATAAGCGCTCCTCGAGGTCCGCGAAGGGATTTATGCGTGGTGGTGGTTACCACATCGGCGTATTCAAATGGAGACGGAATTAGTCCAGCAGCAACGAGACCAGAGATATGCGCCATGTCAGCCATTAGGTATGCTCCACACTAAGATCGAAGTAGAATTGACTGGGAAATCCTTATTAAATATTTAAATAACATTGCACAAGGTTAGCAATAACATGGGAGGAAACCCTTATTTCCCTTGTTCGTCATAGTGTTCGTTTCGCTCTCGAAAATGTCGAAAATGTCATTAATTTATAATTCCTTTTGAGTCCCAGCTGCTTAACTTCCATACTAGACACTTATGAATTTCAGAAAATTTCTATGCTTGGCATTCTATTAAGCGATAGGAAAGAATGAGGGGATATTCATACATAACAATTTTTCTCTACTGCACTTTCGGTTCACGGAGAGACTGAGGTGTCTTACTTTATTGGCGATATTTCGAAATCGAGCGTAGTCCAAATGGCGAGCATAGCACGAAATTCCTGAAACGCTGCTTTAATAGCGAATTTCGACAGAAAATTCCGTCACTGATGTCACCTGCGATCAGAACTTTCGGTCTAAAAAGCATCGCGTTCTCCTCTACTCGATTATAGTCAATCAAACCAGTTTTCGCATCCACCTGGAAATTCAGTTCAATGTTACAGGATCAATCAGAACGATAATTTCACGCGAATGAAAGAGGTTTTATCTTCGCGACTTATTAAGCTCTCCGTTGCGTTGTTTATTTCTATAGTCACACAAGGCTGATCTAGACCTGTAACACCTGGCAATCGCCCAGAATCGTAATCGTATAGTGGTACAACAGGAATTCACGATTGTAGAATAGTCAACATTTAAGGTAAAAGGTGTACCTTATATGGCATCGACTGGAAGAAAATCGAAGTTGCCGACACTTTTCTTGCAGGAGTAAAAAAACTAAACAAAGAACCTATTAAAGTACGCCAAAATAAAAGTGAAAAAGCTCACTGGTGAAAGAATCTACTAAAGCACGTCAAAAACTATTTTTAAAAAAACCTGACCCATGGGAGAGGTGACCACCGTCTGGAAGATCGAGCCCCATAATACGTCCATTCGGTTCAACTAAAGCCGTGTAGACTGCGAAATTCGCCGGAGAGCCGGAGAGGGGCTGCACATTAACGCCCCAAAGTTCTGGGTCTAAACCGAAAACCTAAAGAGGCTTTTTTTAGACATAGAATCATAGCAAAACTTCTAATAATTGACAAACATTACTTCAAGCGCTCTCTTTTGACAAAGTAGTTCCATTTGATCAATAAATTCGTTACCGCCATAGTACCTGAAGCACAGAATCTGAAGTTGAACGATGAAAATGAAGGTTGAAGCAAAAACTTATGACGGAATGAATATTTACCAATAAAGTATATTTGACACCAGCACATTTATGAAACTAGCATTTAACTTAATGAAATTTTATTTTCTTTACTTTTTATTTTAAACGACCCCCCTTTCACATTTGCTGGGTGGATAACAGCACTTGTTACATTCGGTTCACTTGCTCGCATCCATCATCAACGAATGCCTTCCAACTTTTTACCTGTAGCTTCGGCTTCTGTATGAGGTTTGTCCTTTCATCATGAATGTCGTTGAGTGCTCGTCGAGTCGATTCTCTCTGTCCTAAATCCTAAGACAGCCTGAATTGAGCGTTCCCTCTTGGACTGCAGAGAGTGATTTTTCGAATCAGCACCGTGTTCGTGATGATCGGCACCGACAAATGCCGCGCCCCTGATCAACATTATTACCAATAATTTTTGACACGACTGAGACCCGCCTGAATTTAATTTGCGGCCGAGTAGAACTAGGCTTAATTTCCTACCAGCACATTGTGAATAACATACGACAATGTTTTACTTTTTATTTACTGCCTATTATTCTTTCTGGTAGAGTGTTATTTGAATCATAAGCACAATGAGGCTGAGATGCTTACAAAACTCAGCCGCCGGTACAGCTTCTAACCCGCGATTGCCCTTACTTTTTTACTGTCCAGAAAGGTCTTAGAACATTTTGCATGTTTCGGATGCAGCTTCGGCATTGCGTCATTATTTATCAATAGTGTAGAATAATTGTCGAGTAGATCACCCTTGAAATCTTATAGGTCCCAAGCTCATGCGTTCTCACGTATATTGGGGGAAAGGGTTGAGAAGGTGGTATAAACAACACCTTCCTTCCTGATGGACTGCCTCACTGACCACTGCGCCTCCTTCATATTAGAAAGGCACGAGCTGCAGTCAACCGCGAACTGACGTCCGAACTTGCAAAACGATGCAGACAGGCGATAAAAGAAGGTCTTATAGAGAGAGGAGCAGCAGTAGTGGTCGAAGGTGCAGACGCAGGGAAAAGCATTCGCAACCGACGAAGCTTCACCAATTAAAAGACTAAGATGATTGCACTCCGACGCCCAGACGGACGCCAGTCCTCGCCAGGCCTACACAATATAGGCAACTATCGCCCAATCTGCTAGCTGTCCAAACTTAAACTTTAAAGTACAAACTTTTTGCTCGAGTCAACCCGCACACTGGGAAAAAAAGTAAAAGAAAAAGGAGAAGGTAAAGAAAAAAGGTAAAAAGTCACACGGGAAAAAGGTCTAGCTGTATATGACGAGAACATTCTGAACCAAGTCCTATCCAAACGTGACTGGTAGATTAAAGAAGACCCGACCAAAGACTACAAGCTGCTTGTCGAAGGACTGAAAAGCTGTGCCGAATCCGCTTCAGTTCCTCAGACAAGAAGACCGGACCGCATCTCCACCACTACTAAAGAGTTGCTCGAAAACGGAAGGAAACTGAAGCTTGATCCCACTGCAACATGCTTAGCGCAGCTAGTAATAAATGCCAGGTGCAGAAGAGCTCTGCAGGAAGATCTTCAGCGGTACAAGCAGAATAAACCACTGGAAGCAGCACAGAAAGGAAACAGTCTGAAAAAATGCCGTCGGTTGACCAGGGTCACTGAAGTTCGTCGGAAATATCACACTTACGCCCAACTTTTTTCGGCTATGAAAAAGCGTTTGACTCTCTCAGAACGAATGCACTCCTATCAACGCTCGTCGACCAAGAAGTGGACCTGTCCCACATAAGCACTCTGTCGGACTGTTATCGGAACTTTACTTTGAAAATACAGGTTTTCCACGGACCTTTTACCACAACAAAAAGTGGTTTGACATGGCGATACAATATCGCCAAAGGTGTTTACTGATGTACTGCAATGGGTAATAATACGTGGCGAATGGAAATTCCTTTAAAATCCACGTTTCGCTGACAACGTCGTCATTCTCTCAAGAAGTAGGCGATGATCAATATGCTCAATGAAGTGGGAAAAAATGAGACTATGCATAGATCGGAAGAAGACACATCTCATGAAAAACTCAAAGTGTGAAGGCGATCACATCAAACTGGATAGTTCTCTGATTGTAGATACCACATCGTACGTATATCATGGGCGATCAATAAACATGGAGAACAACACGAAGGAGAAATTAGACAGACGAAGGAGAGAAACTTCAGTCACAACAGGGCCTCTCAAAAAAGCCACCGAACAACTAAAGAACCAAAAATCCACGCCCACGAAAATTCTCTCAGCGCTTCGTTACGCTGCAGAGACGTGGGCTAATAGTTCAACCACGTCAAAAATACTACACACTACTCATTCGTTTGAACGGTGCCTTATGAACTATAATCGCCCCATACAATATCTAGCCGAAGCGCGAAGCTCTGATATTCGAAATCGGTCCCACTTCGAGATGCAGGACAACATATATCGAATAGCGAAACATCGACACAGGTCGATTATGTAATGAAAAGAACAAACGATAGATGGACGAAAAGAGAGACAGAGTTGACTCCACGAGGATGCAATCACCCTCTAGGACGTATGTGTTTGGGCAACGTGTTCGTAACTAAAGTTAGGCAGTTATACTCGCAGCTGCTGTTGCTTCATAGACCATGATATCAGACTCGCATCCGTCACCATGCTCGATTCAAATGACTTCAATGCACGACGACTACGAGACAAAGAAACGAAGGAAAATGTGCTGGGGCCAGTCACAAATGGTGAAGATGGGCCTTCGAAGTATCCAATTAAGCAGATAAGTGAGCAAATAAATACATAACTATGTATAAGATACGTATATATACATATATATATATATGTATATATATATGTATGTAAGCAATCATACCGTGTTCAGATTTCGTTGGAGATCAAAGGGCAAACCTGGCTCCTGGGTACCCTTCAGAATATTTATTGCACATTGCCGAAGCCAGAGCATCCATTACGGCTTTCGAGGTAAAATTCTCCGAAGCAATGAGTTCGAGACCGCGACGCTGTCGTCCCTTTTCCTGAAGTTATTCAAGAGATCACAGTAAATAAAAAGGTTTGTTTCTGGGAATCTAAAGAATGATAAGCGATAAGAATAGAAATAAAACACTTTAAAACGTAACCTTTTTCATAATTTCAAAAGCTTCGGGATCAACGGTCGACACAGGATCATGAAGTATGTCTGATCCCCTATAGGGTTCCCTTTTGACAGGCATTAATTGAGTATGAACTTGCGCAGCCATTGCGGCAGAAACAAACTGAAATGAACAGATTGAGGACTGGAATAAACGAAGAAAAAACGAAGTTAAGGCTAGGATGATAACATAAGTGGATCTTAAAAGTTAGCTGATTTCTGAGTTCGAAAGAAACAAGTAATTTCTGCAGCACAATTAACATTCGGGGCCAACAAATAAACCAACAGTAGTGTAGTTTCCTTTCTAGATGTTATGCATAACAAAAAAGTATCATTTACGAATACACTGTGACTCCTAGAATTCCCTAGTGGCTAATGAAACTCTTCACTACAAAAGTTAATTATTTGATGATAAAATCGTCTTCTAAAATGCATAAAATAATGATATTTAGTGGCTGGACTGTTTTAAAACCTCACTACACATTAACCAGATTTATAAGCTCAAAAAAGTGGAAAAACAAAGAAAGAAAAGAGCAGAATGCATTTCTGTACAATTTCACAACAACGTGAAATGCATCGTTTCCATCCCAAAAACGCTAGTGTTCTGCTTGAGAAGAAGTCGATTGGCAGAAAATTCAAAAAGTCACAAGTACCTCAAACTTGGGTAGTTAATCATTTATACGTATATACATGATATTTACACAACAATGCAACGAGAGTTGTAATGTGTGTACAATAAATTACATGTGAGGTGGTTCAGTGGATTTTTTTTTACCTAATAAAATGTATCAGCAATAGTGATGCACCAATGTAACAGCTCACAGCGCAATAATATGAAAGGCGTTCGCGGGAGTGACTGAGAATGAAGAATTTCTTGCAAAGTGCCAGTGAGCAATGAAAGTGTCTAACTTATGTTAACAACATAACGTAGTTACATAAGAATCGACGATAACATTAATGTATTAGCAATGCAGCAGCTAAGGATTATAGTTAATATCATTACAAACTAAGCAAATGAATTGTAAGGAAAGATTAAGCGTGAGGGGAATGATGATGGAATGACAACGGCGATCTACAAAGCGTCAGAAGCCAAATGACGGTGCTAGTGGGCGTGGCTACGTCCAGACGGGTGGCGTTGGTCGTAGGGTCAAGGCTCGAGTCGTGAGGTCTAGCCCCCAAGCAATGAGACGTACCGTACCTAATAGAATGCCTGGCAATGTGACTAATGGCTACAAGATGCTGTGTCCAGTGGCGTGCCCGATGGCAACATCACATCTGCAACCCAAAAACTTTCCGGTCTTCAGTAGTGAGAGCTTCTTACAATCTGGGGTTCACTGATCACAAGAATTTCAGGGCCATGCTGGCGAACGTAAAAGAATATTCAAAAATCATTCTGTTAGAATTCATTTTACAAAGTGTACTAATGACTTGTCCTACTATTTGCGATTTGTTTTTGTTCTCCCTTGAGAAGATAACAGTTCGTCCGCAGTAAAATGGTGAAATGACCATATATTCAGATGGGCTATCATGGACTACAATTACGTTTCCGTGAAATATAAGTAGAAGCAGTGAAACGCAGATAGAGATATTTTCTAACATTTGAAAACTGAACATACTGAATACTGAATACTGAATGCTGATCGAACGTGATTTTCGAGAACATTCTTGTGCTTGGGCTTTCTCAGCAACAATGGTTCGATACATCGGTAGGCTACCGCAAGTCATTCTACGGGCCAGATGTGCATTCAGTCATCTCCAAATGATGCTCAATGAAATCGAATGCATGACACATCCCTCAGAGATTCATCGACGCCAATAGTTTCATCCTCATCCTTATTCTTTATACTTGTTTCAAAGGAATGGTATGTAAACAAGATCAGAATGCAGTCAGCCTCATTCTATGTAATGAGGCACATGTGCCAATCTAGTAACAACGAGAGGATCGAATTTCTCGACAAGAAGCATGAAATCGAAACCATTCTCTTTTTATCTAAGGGCGGAGAGACCATGGAGTGATCCCTACTACACGGTGAGAAGTGCAGACAGTTTCAACTACTCACACGATAACTGACGTAGCCAGACTGAAGCTGACGTTTTTCAGAATAAAGTCCGAAATTCCGATGCAGGCAGCGCACTATATTCCAACTAATGCAATGAAGTTAAGAGAACCACTGTAGAAAGCTCTCTACTTTTCAGTTGTTCTATCAATTACTGACGACTTACAGAATTGCTCCCCATCGAAAGTCATTTCTTAACAATAAAGAGCAAAATAAACAGAGCACCTGTCATTTTCCATGTGGCTCTCTAAGATTGTCCTGAATCTGGGTGATCTTCTGATTTTTTACGTGTTTTCTAATTCATTCTAATTCAATAATTCTAATTCGAAACCCAAAACCTCTACTTCCGAATGTGCTTAAAAGTCATTATCAACACATTTGGAAGCATGAACATCCCGGACAGAAGGGTTGAAAAGACTGACCTGATAGGTCGCTTTGCTTGCACTTCTCTGTCATATGTCGCTTCGAAGAAGCAGATGCGAAATGATCAAAAACTCGATAATTGAAGGGATGGAGGGAAGGAAAAATAGAGAAGAAGAAAGAGGAAAGTATGGAGAAGAAATGTCATCCGTACTCAGAAAACTACAGTATTGCTGCATTCACACAATCGCTAGCATATCCAATACAGATTTATATAAGCAGTTCACAGGCGGAACGACAGACAAATCACAATCGCAGCCTTAACGGACAACTCCTCCACAACGTAATACAAGTTGGAGGAATGACGGAATTGGTTGAAAAGCAGGTGAATGTCACCAACCGTCACCTTTGGCTTTTCTAACGGCCTTACTATGCATTCAGGGCAAACCGGAACGAACAGAATACAGTGAAGAGTGCTGAATATCTCACTAAAATAGACAGCTAGAAGCTTCACGGCCATCTCGAATTCATCCTCGACGATCGCTTCATTTGTTGTTTGATAATTGCACGGAATTTATAAACTGGTAAAGATTGAACACTAAAAAAATAGCTTGGATGCAGCAAAAACACAAGAACCTAAAAGAAATACTCTAGAAGGATGCATTGTTTAGCTGAGCCACTACTGCCTGCCCTACGACTCACAACTAAACTTTATTCTATCCAGGACCTGTTCGTCAATAAAGGGATCGTTTGTTTCACAAAGCTTTTAGAAAGTGACAGCAAATCTGAAAGTGGTAGAGGAACCGATTTCTCTGTATTTGAAGGTTGACATAGCAAAGTCGATATTAGTGTCAAACAAGAGAATACTGAGAAAAGATACACTCACTGCCACTGACACTCAAGTGATGAAAAACAAGGCTAACAATAGATAAGAAAAGAAGAATAGTAAACACATGAGCATCAAAAAATACAGAAATTGCTGACGACAATTTAGAACCACGAAATGAAGGTTTACTGGGAGTTGAAAGTGATTTTATCTTTTCTCAACAAGCATTTGAACCAAAAGTTACTGCGAGACTATAGATCGAAAGATATAGAGGAAATCAACACAACGTCCTAGTTGCTAGTTCTAATTATTCTGACTTTCTAATCTGTTCCTATTTAGTAGTCCCCCGTAAAGGGTAATAGCGCGTTCGTTTCCTACCGCAGGCACCTGTGGTCCGTAGCTTCGCAAATATCTCAACATCACTATAAAGCCCTAGTGTTTCTTTTCCATTTTCGTCTTCACAGAAAAGGAATAGAGCTCTCAGCGTGGTTCAAACCCTGAAAGATGCGTCAAGTATTCGATTTATCAAAAACCGTTAACGCTGAGTGAATGCATATCTGGCTTATACAGTTGCTCACTGCTCTATCGACTCAGCGCTGTTATCCTTCCAAACAGGTCTGGCGGGCGAGTGACCGAACGATCATGCGTGTATTGCTGGACACCTCTAGCTACTGCGCCACCTCCGCCTCATAGTAGTTAACTGGGATTTGCGGCCAAAGATTCCGATGAACTTACATGTTGAGAAAACAAATGAGAAACAGTGAGAAGAATCATTCAGAAGTTGTCAGTCGGTTTAAAGCGCTTCAACCGTGGATGGACATATTGTCATGCCATTCGATTAATATATAGTGTTGATAAACTGCAATTGAAAGGAACCAAAATAGGTCCGAGCACCATTAACGAAAACATTCAATGAGCATCAAAGCACCTGTGAAGAGGTGTTACATCTCTTTGTTAAACACTTAATTCTTTCAAAACGAAACTGGTTTCTTGACAGTGGTCGAAAAAAACATTTTCCTTTGGTAACCACAGCATTTTAGAAACGAAAAAAGCTTGACGACCTTATAGAACAGAGTTTCCTCTATCTCCTACACCGTATGAAAAATTATTGTAAAATACTATTCTATTTCTAAATACTTCTGGAGCAGAAACCATTAAAAACCGAGAGCCAAATTTAAATTTTTGTGGTTTCTCACCCACAGCGGAGATCAATGAGGAATTGGAGGATATTACCAGATCCCGCTCCCTCGATTGCTTCTGGATTCAAAACACGATCTTTGACGCAAAAGATGAAAAATAAACACGTTTTTTGGCTCCAGAAAGTTGGAATTTAGGATTACTACAGTAAAAGAACTTGTATCATACTTGTACTGCGTAGACAAGGATTTGTAGATTCAAAGGCCTTTAACTGCAACTAAGAGAGTTCACCAACAGCGGAAATATTTTGCTTCAGAGTTGAAAGGAGCCATTATTTTCCCACCATACGCGTTGAAATCAATTCACATCGCTGTCAATGTGTTAAATTATCACGCAGCTTATTGTGAATGCGATCGATGACTATTACGTGGTAAAATCTCTGGAACAGATATCTAGAAGAACGAATTACAACAAACATTTAGAGTTCCACGCCTAATTCTGTGCAGCTTTCACATCGATTTCACAACCGACCAATTTTTCTTTGCACTCGTTACGAATTGATGTCAACTCCTGTCGGTTCGGGTGCATTCTCAGCAACTGAAACCTCTCCTTTCGTTGCACTTTTGCTCCACAATTCGGTTCTTTTATGCACTTTGCTAGTGATTTCGGTAATTTTGTTTTCCACATATTGGTTAAGTTCTCTATTATCCCACGCCTCAGAAATATCTTAAGCTCTTGTACGTGTCGAAAAAAAAACCAAGAATCGTCTGCAATACAACTACGTTGTTGTCAGCATTTGGTAGTCGGTTCCATCATATTTTTACATATATATGAAGTATGCGTCCATGGAACAAAAAACTGGCAGAGAGGAAAGCAAAGAGTAAGCGCCTCGGTTGGTGCAGTATCTAACACGTGAGCCACCGGAAAGTGTGATCCCGGGTTCAAATCTAGCCGGGGTCTGAGTTGTGCTCATGTCTTAGAATCTTCTGGTTATATTTTTACATGATACCCTGCCATAAGAAAAGAATGCACAATAAATAGAGATTAAACATTATATGTCGATATTTTCTACATACACCGAATCTATACAGTAACCGTGATTCAACGGAATCCAATATAGGAATACAAGCTAAATTATGTAATGCTGTGTGTTTGATCTAGCATAAGCTTAACTACCTAATACTAGTATATATCACCCACTATTTGAATAGGAATCTCCAATGCTAAAAAAAGACACTTGGACTGAGTACGTAGAAAATCGTTATAAACATAAATGCACCTTACCGGAAAGCACTTGAGTCTTTACAAAGGATAAATAATTTAAATGTGGAATACAATTACACCTGGAAGCGGACTCATGCATAAACATCAAGAAGTGGGTCATAAAAATGGCATGGGTGGGGAAACGCTAGGCTTGTAGCTTCATGTTGTTGTTGCAAAAAGATGGCAGTTCTTCGATGGTATTTAACTTCGAGACATTATAAGAAAGGCTCTGCGCTACTTTATTACTCAACGAAAGACACGTTCATTGTTCTGAAAGTGGCAAATCCTTCTAAGGCATTTTCAGTAACAACCTACTCGTTGATGATCCTCCCTAGCCACCGGATGTCGAGATGCGTAAAAAAAGTGGTACTCGGCAAATGAGCGATTCGACAAGTACGCCGGATGGACTAGAATTTGTGCCCAAATTCGTTTAATTCCTTCAGTATTCGTTGCGCAACATATAGGAAAACAAACGTTTGCGTCAAGGACTAACATATGTTCGACTCCTTTATTATCGGTAACCTATTCTGCTCGTACAGTGGAGGGTGTAGCCCAGTGGTTGGAAGCGCCACTGCGACACACACGTGAAATCGATCCCCACGTCCATGGTACACCAAGCCTTTCATCCCTCCGGGGTCGGCAAATTGCTACCAGACTTGTTTGGGAGGATAGCAGCACCGGCTCGATACATCGATAGGCCACCACGAGTCATTGTAAGGGGGCCAGATATGCATTCAATCAACTCCAACGATAATGAAGTCGAATGCATGGCGCATCCTTCATGGATTGATCAACGACGGGAGCTTTACCTTTTCTTATTCTGTATGAATAGGGCATAAATCCTGAAGTATGTCGTGTATCAGTATTAGTACTGTACTGTCATGATATGCTTAATCAGAAGACTTAGTGGATGATCTCTTTTTTCGCGTATGCAGACGTCACCATAATAGTCATTTGATGCATACTCGGCTTTAGGAAGTGTATCAGAGCTTCAAATCTTCCTTATTACTGCCATACGCAACGCCGGTTGTTGTACGGGATCCATCTCTCATCAAATATCACAATCCCATAGAGAAATTGATCGCTTTGGGAGCATAAAAGAAGCCTGGAACATTCTTCTTAACTATGGCCTCTTTGCTATTCATTGAACTCGTTTACCAACCAATCATCATACTTTCCGCTTCTCAAAAAACTTCCAAAAATGAACCGATGTTGATTAGCAAGCGTCTAGTTCTTCAAGGTCTCGAGTAGTCTTCGGAGAGTCGGCTTCGATTATTGCCTCCAAATTGTCGTTGTCAGCTGCTCATGGCTAGCATTCAGGCTCTCCGTCAACGATCTCCGACACGAAACTTCTTGAACCATCTGCTCAATCGATGTTGGAAGCCACTTTCCTGGTCTACGCCTTGACGACATTTCGAACTGCTTCCGTCGCACTACATCCATATTTGAACAAAAACAACAAGTTGTTGCCTTCAGTACCAAACTAAAACTATTCCAAAGCAGATGTTAGAAAATACATTGGCAAAACTCTTAACTACAAAGACGGCTATTCGCCTGCACCAACTTAAATACTAAATATCACATAATCCCATCGCTAAGAAGCGATACCGTATGTTCTTTATTTCATGGAAAGACAAACAGCAGAACTCCAGTTATCTGCAATTATATTATTTTGTTTAATCCTGCACTTAGTGACAAAGTAAAGCGATCCATGCTCCATGGGCAATATGTGGACCGTTCTAATTCGCATTTCGAATGTTGGAAACACAATGAAACAAGGGAGAAAACGCCTTGTGAAAGGTTACTCCCACAAAAGCATACGAAGGAGCATGAATACTCTGTTGATACCTATATGACTGATGGTCTCACGGATGATAAGAATGGGAAAAACATAAATTTACATGCAAATATGGATGGAGATATAAATATAAATATAAATATAAACTAATACCAGAGCTCAAATTAGGTATCAAAGGGAATTATGATGAATTTCCACGGGAAAAACCACCAAGAAATGAACGAGATAACGAGGAAAACCATAGGCAGTGCGAGATCGCCAAGGACGACACAGTTTATCTGGACTGTTCGCGAAGCGACCACATCGACCGAGCGCGTAGGAGGCGCCCCGTTGACCAAACGGAGGGAGCTCGGTGCTCAAATTCTACCCGCAAGAACAGAAATGCCCAAACGGGAGTCAATGAGATGAAAAAGATTCCAACCTTGAGTGGAATAATCGTCGGCCATTGCAGGATTGTGCCAATTTTCTGCATGCTCTAAAAAATTGAACGTTAACCGGTTGTATTTCACGCCGATCGATCAATAATGGCCAATAAATAACACACAAGTAAATATAAAGACCTTAAGAGTTCCACAATGGTAGTAGCTACGGCTTTCCTTATCACTTTTTTCTGTTTCGAAGAAATTTCTTGACAAAGTCATGCATGCATCCCTCGTGGTCTACTTATAAAGTTCGAGGAGTGTCAGAAAAAAAAAGGAATTTCGGATGATGATAATGATGATGAACAATGAAAGCAAGGGCAACAGGACTTCTGGGCAGTTTTTAGAATCCAGACTCTTCCGGGTTTCTGTTGAAAACCTAAGCCTAAAATTTGCCTCAACACAGAAAAGTTAAGCGTCCACGTGAAGAGTTTTCCAGTCGAGACTCCCATGTAATTTAGGTCTTTCCGATCAGAAGAAAAGGTAGAAACACAAAAAAGGTCTATTACGCATAAATTTTAAAAATTATAGGTTAAATATGAGATGTGAAGACAGGAAGGACTAAAGATCAATGAGTGTAAGAAGTAGTCTGAAGGAGACAACGATGAAAGAGACAACCGATAACACAGAAGTGCATTGCTTGATAGACGCGCTATCCACTACCAACTGGTATTTGATGGATCCACCACAGGAAACACCACATATGCGAATACCATATTCAGAAAGATTACCAAAGAGTACTTCGTATCGAACCATAACCTCAGAAATCCATGAAAAGCACGTCTCCTGTGATCTGCAAGGAATTCAGCAAGAGTCAAACCCAAGGCTGTTATCATGCTGAACTATCAGACTCAGAAAAGGCCAAAAACAGGTTTCTGATGAGGTTTCTCTCACGGTTGAAATGATGTCTGAACAAAATATTGTATTAGACCTTGGTCTTCCCGATCATCCCTTCGAAATTTTGAAAAGATCATGATAACTGGCATTCAATTCAGCTTTGCTATGTTCTGTACAACATTTGAAAAAGGTAATTGATGAAGATCTGTGCAATAGAATAAAAACTATGTGATATCAATGTTTATTTTTTATTTTCTGCCTTCTGTAATTTTTATGGCAGGGTATTAAGCGAACTACAACCATAATATTGCTGAGATATTTGCAAAACTCCAGACTGCAGGCGTCTGCGGTTGGGAACCAACGCGCTATTGTCCTTTCCGGGGCTAACGCGTTCACCACTACATCATGCGGGTCCTTCGTTTTGCCCGTCTTTCAGCTAGCTCTATCGATCAGTGCGGTTAGCAATCACCCGTAAACGGGATTGATCTGGAGAGCCCACATCGGCATTGAACCAAGTTAAGCTGAGGCTTATATGATATGTATTCTTTCTTTGATGAGCCTACACGAGGTTGATAAATACATTTATTTTCGGCAAACCTTTCGCAGTCTTCATTTTCATTAGAGCCGATGATTGAGTTTTGAAATATTGTTATTGCTCTTTGCCAGCTCATAAAGATACCAGCTTCTGCTGGATTGGTTGCCCGGGAAAAATAAACTACTATCACTGAGCTATCACAGCTATCAACCATCAGCATC